>CALSFV010000051.1:767500-769123 GCA_943737045.1 Parapristionchus giblindavisi | reverse complement strand
AAGAATGCATAGAACAACGATCGATAAACAATGGTAGATCATTTGTTTCTTTCTCTGACCTCTCTCACTTCTACACACTCTCATATAAAGTATCGATCTGATCAAAGAACAATCAATAACTGGGATTGGCCATTTGATATCGATCTCAGTTCAAGATACAACAATGAGAGTCTCTCATTACAATGGCTACAGTGAACAACCACAAATTGAGAATATGAATCATAGAATGGAAAATGAACGAAAAGGTAAAGATCAAAGATCAGTCTAACAAAAAAAATGTCGATCGATAATCATGAGGAAACATCGAGAGAGATAAGAGACAGTGGAGAGGTAAAGGGAGAGAATGGATGAGAGAGGGGTGAGTAGAGATAGAAAGCGGGAGAGAAGAGAGATGAAGGAAGACAGAAGGAAGGAGAGGGAGAGAATGGAGGAGAGAGAGGGAGAGTAGAGATAGAAGGCTGGAGAGAAGAGAGATGAAGGAAAGACAGAAGGAAGGAGAGGGAGAGAAAGGAGGAGAGAGAGGGAGAGTAGAGATAGAAGGCTGGAGAGAAGAGAGATGAGAGAAAGACAGAAGGAAGGAGAGGGAGAGAATGGAGGAGAGAGGGGTGAGTAGAGATAGAAAGCGGGAGAGAAGAGAGATGAAGGAAAGACAGAAGGAAGGAGAGGGAGAGAATGGAGGAGAGAGAGGGAGAGTAGAGATAGAAGGCTGGAGAGAAGAGAGATGAAGGAAAGACAGAAGGAAGGAGAGGGAGAGAAAGGAGGAGAGAGAGGGAGAGTAGAGATAGAAGGCTGGAGAGAAGAGAGATGAGAGAAAGACAGAAGGAAGGAGAGGGAGAGAATGGAGGAGAGAGGGGTGAGTAGAGATAGAAAGCGGGAGAGAAGAGAGATGAAGGAAAGACAGAAGGAAGGAGAGGGAGAGAATGGAGGAGAGAGAGGGAGAGTAGAGATAGAAGGCTGGAGAGAAGAGAGATGAGAGAAAGACAGAAGGAAGGAGAGGGAGAGAATGGAGGAGAGAGGGGTGAGTAGAGATAGAAAGCGGGAGAGAAGAGAGATGAAGGAAAGACAGAAGGAAGGAGAGGGAGAGAAAGGAGGAGAGAGAGGGAGAGTAGAGATAGAAGGCTGGATAGAAGAGAGATGAGAGAAAGACAGAAGGAAGGAGAGGGAGAGAATGGATGAGAGAGGGGTGAGTAGAGATAGAAAGCGGGAGAGAAGAGAGATGAAGGAAAGACAGAAGGAAGGAGAGGGAGAGAATGGAGGAGAGAGGGGTGAGTAGAGATAGAAAGCGGGAGAGAAGAGAGATGAAGGAAAGACAGAAGGAAGGAGAGGGAGAGAATGGAGGAGAGAGGGGTGAGTAGAGATAGAAAGCGGGAGAGAAGAGAGATGAAGGAAAGACAGAAGGAAGGAGAGGGAGAGAAAGGAGGAGAGAGAGGGAGAGTAGAGATAGAAGGCTGGAGAGAAGAGAGATGAAGGAAAGACAGAAGGAAGGAGAGGGAGAGAATGGATGAGAGAGGGGTGAGTAGAGATAGAAAGCGGGAGAGAAGAGAGATGAAGGAAAGACAGAAGGAAGGAGAGGGAGAGAAAGGAGGAGAGAGAGGGAGAGTAGAGATAGAAGGCTGGAGAGAA
>CALSFV010000051.1:600000-762500 GCA_943737045.1 Parapristionchus giblindavisi | reverse complement strand
TCCCTTTAAAAACAGTTGGAAATTTTGGTAAAAACGAACAAAAGAGCCACTGGTCGAATATTTTCTTGAAAACCAAACCTTCTTTATTCATACGGACCACTTCACGCTAGGCCTCATTCACCATACCTCATTGATCCCACTCTGATCTTTGATCTATGCACTCGTGAACGCGTTATCGATATCTCTTTGACTATCTTCAGTAACGATTCTTCTCGATCAACATTCACATTGTCCATCCTGTCCATGTTATTTCTGCTTTTTTTTCAAATTTCTTTATTTCAATTGCATTTTTACTTGTTGAAGCATTTTATGATGCATGATAAATAAATAAACTATATGACAAATTGCAAAATTCCTTGATGTCTTTTTTCGAAATCTTCATTTTCTCTTCAAACTTCTACTCTAGTAGATGATTTGATGTGTTATTTTGGCTATGCTCCCCATTCTCTTCATTCAATATGTCATCAACAGAGACACTGACTAAGCCTTCTTTCTCGTTATTTCATCCCGTTCTCATCCTATTATTATATCGATTTGATTCCATTCTAATCATGTTCGAACCGCCAGTGTAACGCTCTTAGTTACTTAGTTAGTTTCGTTAGTTAGTTTCGTTAGTTAGCGATGGACATCCATCGATCCCCTAATGTCCTGTTATGTATAAAGTAATGAAAAAAATTAAGAATACATTTTTTTTAAATCTTCAACCATACAGATTCGCCACAGCGACGGACATCTATCACTTTTTTGCGACGACGAATGAAAAAAAAATAAATCAAAATTTTAGGAGGATTCGATTCAGCGCAAAACGTAAAATCGTTTGTTTGAACCGGAAATGCATAAATTCCATTATGTCTTCAGTTCGAAATATCGATATCATCACTAATAACTAATTATCACTGCCCTAGCTGTGACCACCGCAGGACTTTGTGTACATTGAATAACGGGTTGCACATTAGAAGGTTCACTGTCTAGAATCTATGGCAGAAACAGTGTTCATCTAAAAATTATTGAGGACATCTGCATGATTTGCAAATTTATTATGTGCTTTTTCAATTTACCTTTTACCTTTACCTTCTACCTTTATTAAGCTCGAGTGACTTCTATATTCATTGGTTGATGAATATTATTCCATTCGCATCTTCGATATCCCCCAACCACTTGTACATGCTAATAAGTCATTACCATCAAGAGGAGATGACTAATGAGATACTCTCACAACCGGAATCGTAAACATATTAAAGAGATATTTTTAATATTCTTTCAATTTGATGTGTTATTTTGGCTCCGTGTTTCTTCAAGAATAGGCATTTCCGTGTTTCTTCAAGAATTTCGTGAATGTATCACAGTTGAATTATCAATGTCCTAGCAGTGATCTCCAGCAGGACTTTGTTGCCTTGAACAACTGGATGCACCTTGACCTTTTTTACTTATTTATACCTGAATAATTTATTTCGCTTTTTTTTCGATGTATTTTCCTCTTTTCCTCATACTACGTGGGTTTTTGTGTGCGAGGGAGGATGAAAAGGAATAAGTTCTAGTGGGTTGTACTATACTGAATGAGTGAGGATTGAGTGAGTGAAGACGATGACAGAGACTGAGAAAAAGGAGTTCGAAGAAGAGATTGAAAACAAAGTTGGACAGACTGGGAGGAAATATCCCCCTTCCCTTAGGATTCTTTCTTTCTTTCTTTCACTCATCTCATAAATAACTCCTGTTTTTGCGTGTTCGCCCATACTGAAGACATCCTTGAATTTTCGAATTTGAAATCATGTCGTCTATTGAACTCTTGAATGCTGTTTTCCTAGTTCTATATTGCTTCTTTATTATATAAAATGAATATGGGGTAGAAGAGGTGAGATTCCGTCGCGCATAAGCGATTTCGCTTTGGGCCGGTGGCAGCTTTCAAGGGAAGGGGGTTCAGGGACGAATCCTAGAATGACCACTAAATGTTCCTTCGTCTTTTATTCGTCATCTTCTACCACTACTTAGATAGATATATAGAGTTTGGTATAATGAGAAGTCTAAACGAGTATTTGGCATGCATAATGAATAGATGAAGAGGGGGATAGATGGAGATATAACGACAACGATTCTTGGTAGATACTACTGTATCGTCTCGTATCATCTTCTCCATTAATATTAGTAAACCAAATTTTTTATACTTATTTTTGATATTCGCTATGTTTACAGTCATTTATAACACATTTATCAAAAGTTCGTTTGGTCGCTATGGCTATTATTCTTACCAGATTTCCCCAAATGATATATGGGACCAGTTATATTTTATCCTTCCATAATATTCCTAGGTTCTTCCTGTATACTCCGTTGGCTTGACCGCATTATATGGATCATTTTCTCCATATTTTCTTATATCTCATTCCATTTTACCTCTGCATTATCTCCACTCTCCATTCCATTTCATTCTCTCATACATACTCTTCTTCATCTTCATCTCTTTACTATCGCATAACGCATGCGGATGGTTTTTAATTCACTCTATTCACTTTTCACACTTTGCTCATCTGTTCTTCTCCTTGCTCTATGTTCTTTCATCTTCTTTAGTCTAATATATTTCTTCATCTTTCTCTATCTCTCTATCTTCCCGTGTCACTCTCCTTTTTCATTCATTATCAATTCCATCATATATTTTTTACTACATCTCTTCGTGTAACAAAGGGTGGGCCGCTGGTTTTTCATATAATTCAATAGTTTCTTCGCATCACTCCATAATTTTAATATATTTTTCGAGTTAAAGATAAATAAATAAATAACTAAATCTGTAGAGCGTACACCATGACGTGGGAGAACAGTGAACGTCGGTGGGGAAAACCCACAGAGCACACCTACAGTGGCGTATACCGTCTTCCCACCCCGTTGCGTACGCTCTGTAATTCGCGCAATTCGCCGTATTCTCCCACAGTAGTGCACGCTGCGAGTCAAAGAATAAGCCGACGATGTTTTATCTTCCTAGGTTATTCATAATATATCTAGCTCTCTTTTTTTCATATTCGGAGTATGTTTTTATGAGCATATCCAACTCAATGGGGTTCTACTGAAGATGGCCAACCCCATTGAGTAGAGGATCACTGTCCGAAACAGTGTTCCTCTAAATCGTAATGACAATGAGTATATTTGCACGATTTGTAAAATTCACTATTCGCTCTTTCAATTGGAACACGTTTTACTTCTATCGCACTCAAATTTGTTGAAGAAATTCCAATATTGTCTAATATTTTAATTT
Organism: Parapristionchus giblindavisi; assembly: GCA_943737045.1. NCBI lineage: Eukaryota > Metazoa > Nematoda > Chromadorea > Rhabditida > Diplogasteridae > Parapristionchus > Parapristionchus giblindavisi. The sequence goes on along the minus strand of CALSFV010000051.1, from coordinate 759,259 downwards.
ATTATAGTTAGAATAAGCACACGATGCCCTTCATTCTGGCCAATATACAGGACACGCGATACAAGTGTTGCTTCAGAGAAGTTCATGCTAAGGTTATCCACATAATATTATATAATATATTATTATTATTCACATAATAATGTTCATTTTATGTATATTTTATATATTTAATATACATTTTATTACACCCAAGAGAAATCATCTCAAATATTGTCTCAAGTAAAGCTTGCCTTATGAGAGGACAATAGCATGACCGGTATCAATTTCGATGCTGATTACGAATCTTTTTCAAAAGCGCCAAAAAAATCGAGTTGAGTAGTGAGGATAGTTCGTGTCTTTTTAAGATTTTGTTCATAAGTCGACACACAAAAACAATGAATAGTATCTGTAAATGATCACTTTTTAAACACATTTTCAAAATCAAATTTTAATTTTTAATTTTTCAGGCAGGAGTTCTCGTCATCGTATGTCTGAACACATTCACATTCATTATGTTACTGGTACAGACTGCGCTGAGGTAATAGTATTGATTGATTAAGGATTTTCTTAGTTAAAGTTACACCCCAGCTAATTTGGAATTCTATGACAATGATCTCCTCTTTGTCAACGAGATAGCGTTGTCAGAGAGTTGCGCAAGAGAGCGGAGAGTTTCAAATCAGCTTGAGCCTTTAATGGACGTTCATTTTCAGTGGAGAACGAACCCAATTCGATTTTTGGTTCCTACTCATTCAAGGTAAGAGCATGAATTGGCTATTATGCTATGAGAGGTGTTCATTATTGTTTATTGTTTTCTTGAATTTCAGCATTTTTACTGGTTTTCCCGTAGACATGACCTGAAATATGTACAGTATAGGACAAACAAATCATCTAGTCTCCGTCATTTTCTAAATTAATAATTTACCTTTCGAGTCAGTAGAGAAGCCCATTGTTCAGAAGAAGATTCAAGGGCACTAGGTCGGATGAGAACCGATGAATAGATTCTCATTCGACCTATAGTTACGATTCAACTTGTTCTCATCGTAATGCAATAGTATATTAAAATATAATATTACGATATTAAAGTAGTATAATAAAAATAATGAAATAATATTATTATAAACTAATTTAGGTGGAGTGATAATCTCATCATTGATCGCGTTGTTCACCGACACTCGATGGTTTCTCTATGCACCCATCGTATTCTGGGTAAGTCTTCAAAGGCACAAGCTAATTTGAAACTTTCCGCTCTGACAATGCACTCTCGCGGACAAAGAAAGTGAGAGTCTGTGGTCATAGCGGAGAGTTTCAAATTAGCTTGGGGTGTTGCCACTTTACGCTCATAGCCAGTTCAAAAGTTGAGAAAAGCAAAGCAAATTCTCCTCGTTTGACACACTCTCTCGCCTGCTTTTCTTATAGGGAGCGTAACTGGTCTCTTCGACGCGCAATGCTTTCTCGTTGTTAGAGAACACAGAAATACTGTGCAAAGTGTGGAGACCATTGAGAGAGAGGTAACGCTACCTGTAAAACCTCAGACAAGAAGTGAAAATCTTCCTCGTTTGACACACTCTCTCGCCTGCTTTTCTTAGATTTTTGTTTTTTTTTCTTTTTTGACCACACACATTACTAATGCAGTGTTCAAAGCTCGCAGGCAGTGCGTGTTAAATATGGAGACTCTTCAATTATTCCCTGAACAGAGCAGAACTAATCCAACTCATCTTTCGTCTGTACATTGTAATGATGTTGTTGTAGATGGGCATAGCAGGAAGTGTCCTACTTGTGATCGTATTCGCCATATTGTACGCCATCCATCCTAATGATTACGCGACAAGGTACGAGTATTGTTGTGAAATTAATGACACAACCCGAGCCGCTCTGGAACTGCTCTCTCACTTTCTCTGCTCACGAGAGTGTGCGGTCAGAGCGGAGAGTTTCAAATTAGCTCTGGGTTTATTTTTTAAAGAAGAAAAAGTGAAAAGGTCAATGCTTACGGTACATGACTAGTTACTCACCATGCCTGAAATGAAAGATAAATTGACATTGAAATTGAAATAATGCTTTAAACTCCCGTTTTTCTTAAAATATTTAACATTTACAGATTCAATTTTCTGCTGAATCATAATGTATTGAACGAGGAAACAAAAGTTGATCCACAGAAAGTAAACAGTAAGTTCTTGCTTACTGAATAAAAACAAAAATTAAAATATTAAAAATATTGAAAATAAAAAATTTTTTTGTTAAATAATGACATTTGAGTGGTTCGAGGAGTAGCAATCACCGGAATTGTAATGTTGTTCATTTTGTTCCTCGTCTGCCTATGGTTCGTCGGAATACACAGGAAGTGTTACAGGTATTTTTCCCGTATTTTTTTTTGTTGTTTCGCAAGTTTCACAACTTCGATAATAATAATAATAATATATTTATCGCATCTTGGAGAAAAGAGACAAGAGAGATTTTTTTTCATAAACAATTAAAATACATATTAAAACAAGAAGTAGCGACGATATAGGTGCAATTACTGGATTGCAACCTTTATAGAATTACTAAACACTTGAGGAGAGATTGATGTGACAATAGTTCGATCTAAATTATTCCATTTTCGGACAACACGATTTGAGAAAAATGATAGATAGCGAGTACTAGATGAAGGGTTCATACAAATTCTAAGTTGATGACCTCGAGTAAAATTCAATGTGTTGGAAAATATAAAGATGCTACGGGGGTCAATATCAATAAAATTATGAATGATCTTACAGTAAGATCAATAATTGTTCTACGGGTTTCTAAAGTAGGGAGGATAGAGCTTTAAATTGGCACCCCGAGCTAGTATGAAAATTCCCCCCCCCCCCTGGCCGCACTCTTTCGCTTTCTATGTCTACGAGTGTTACCAAGGCGGAGAGTTTCAAATTAGCTCGTACTTTGAATTTCAAATTTAAAAAACGAAACGAAAAGAGGCGAGCAAGAGATGCAAAACAAGGAGAGTTTTTCCCACTTTCTTTTCTCTTCTTACACTGAGAGCAAACTTACCTGGCAAATCGTTACCCCGATACACTTTCCTGGCAAACGATTACCCCAAATGGTGAATTCAGCCGTTGAATTCCGTTGAATGCCGTTGAATTCCGTTGAGCCGTTGAATTCCTTTCGCTGAATTCACCATTTGGGGTAATCGTTTGCCAGGAAAGTGTATCGGGGTAACGATTTGCCAGGTAAGTTTGCTCTCAGTGTATGAGTGTAAGATAAGATAAGATGAATTTCATTACTTTATTTATTTATTTATTTATTTATTTAAATAAATAAATAAATAAAAATAAGATAAGATGAATTTCATTACAGATATATGCGGGAAGTGCGAACAGGACGACTGCTTCCTACAACTGACACACTAAATGGCCGGCATCGTGACATATCTGATCTTACTGATTATTGATTTATCGATTTATCGATTCGTTGCTTCTCCTTTACTCTTTTATGTTTCACTTGGTACTCAATTTGTTGACTGATGACGCGCTAAAAAACGTGTGAAAAACGGGAAATAGAGAGTTTCCTGGGTCTAATAAATACAGAAAAAAGGGAAAGTCGGAAATCCATGAACTGCCCGCACGAAATGCATTATAACGTATGTTATGAGTTACAAGTTTTGATCAATTTTTAGATCCAGGAAGCTCGCTAAGGTTTTTAGCGCGCCATTACATTGTTCACTGATTGTACAATCCATTACGAGTTCGTCATACCTGTTCATTGAATACGATCTCTTCCACCTTTTGCATCATTCTCATGTACATATCGAGCAGAATGAAGAAAATAAAGATAATATTCATAATAAGTGTTAGCGAATCAGTGTTCTCGAGGTCTATTAATATTTTCGAAGTACCACAATATTCGGTTGAAGTCATTCCAGAAGTTATTTCATATGTGCTTGGAAGAAGAACAATTGGGAATCAAACAGTGATCTCATTGTGCAGATTTTTTTTACTCTCGTAGCACCCTGTCTGGTCTGCGATACACGAAATATTTAATTATTTATATATTTGTTTATTTATTTATTTGATACACCCGTGACAGGTTATATGGTTGACGGATACAGATTGCACGGTGAACACCAAATTACTGACTCAGCTTTAACAGTGGGGCTTGTATGGTAGCAAAATTGTATGGTCAACTTTTACGGTCCACCAAATTATTGGCCCCACTTCGACCTAATTATTGGCCTCCCTAAAATTGCGGAGCATAAGTCTTGTCGCATTTTAGAGGGGTATGTTTGTGCTATCACTGCTCAATCGTACGTTATAAATTTCCCCGTCCGTTCTGGCAGTAAATAAGTCACTACTACTCTTTGAGCGTAGTAGCGAATTCTACCTACATCGATTCTAGTACTCCGGTATTTTTTGCTTGCGGGGCACACCGTTGAGAGGCCAAATCTCGCGGGGTACACCGCGAGGTGCACCACGGTGTGGAAGTGCCGGCGTGCCTCGCGGGGTGGACATCAAATATCGCGCACTCACAGCGAATTGTCTCAGAAAGGTCGATTCGCTACTTAGAGTTTCTCAAATATGAGACAATTGCTTTCTCACTAGAGGCGAAATTGCTTTGATGTGATGGTTAGCTACAGCATGTGTCTTAAATATGAGAGAGTAATTGTCTCATATTTAAGAAACTCTACGTAGCGAATAGACCCTTCTGAGACAATTCGCTGTGAGTGCGGGGCACGCCGTCCCTCCTGCCCCGCGAGGCACGCCGTCGTCCACCTCGCGGGGCTCCCCGTCTAGAGGATGCAGCTCGTGAGGTACCCCGTCTAAGTGTTCTACCCCGCGGTGTACCTCGCGGCGTACATCACGGGATTGAACGGTGTGCCCCGCGAGTAAAAAATACCGGAGTAGCACAGCGTTTCGAGAGCGGAATTTAGCGAGGCGACGAGAGAAAAAGAGAGACAAAGAGAGGCGAGAGAGACTGCAGACAGTTAGAGACACGCGACGCGACACGCGACGCTTGCAAGGGCGCGGAGGAGAGAGACTCCGCCCCCTCAGTTGATGTGCATTATTGGCATCTTGCCAAAAATTCTATTTCCGCTCTCCCCACAGGGCTGAAACGCTGTGAGTAGCCGAAATGCCTCTTCAATTCGTTCCCAGTTTTGTGCACACGTGACACGTCACGTTGTTCTTCATCCTATTCGAGCTCAAACCATCCGATGTCCATATCCGTATAGTATACAACACTAATGCCCCTAGTACGCGCACTGTGCAACATTGGTTCAAACGCTTCGAAGAAGGGAGTAAGACGTCGAAGGTCCGCAGGGCACCCGAGCTGTACTTGGACGTGCTGGAGCATCAAGTCCAAGCGGACCCCGATGCTACCACCATCGGGGTGATATGGCGACAAATCTTGGGGTAAGCCAACCCACTATCGTTGGTTGCCTACAGGATCTTAAATGCGACAAGACTTATGACTCAACCTAATAGAATGATGTGGAACAAAACGTCCATAAAAGAGGATTGTAATTTCACGTTTTTTTAAATTCAAGTCACGCCTTTTGAACAGTAAATTCACAAAGAATTTTTTCTCTCAGAAATTCCCGCTTATTGTTAATCTGAATTTCTATAAAATTTCACTGGCTGAAAATGCATTCAACATACACGCATCTACACACCGCCTTTATCGAGAAAAAGAAGAAAAACACAATGAAATCAAAAGGGAATTGAGGTCGGGTGTTGTATTTACAGAAGAATCATTGACGGAGCTCAGAGGGTTCAGACCTGAAATTACAGTATATCAGATCTACCGTAATCAATATCTACCTACCAGATCTGCATTCCATTTACGGTAACACTCTTGGGCTGAAGTTGAGGGGCCATCTGGGCCGAGAAACGAATAGATCCAGTAGTGTTCATTTTGAGTGTGAGGAACATCTCAACCTGCAATCAATCGATATTCTGCCATCTACCGTAATCCCCTGGTCGTACATGGATCTTGCCATTGGCCTGCCTTGTCTTGACTTGACAGCTCGGCTTGACGGCTGAACGGGCAAATCGATATTAAATGCTGATGTTTTATCGATGTACCGTTGGCAGAAGTAACAGAGTTTTCGGGGCTCAATGCTGGGGCAGTTACCTCATCGAGCAGTTCTTGTACGTCACTGTAATATCGCCAGATTACGGTATTTCAAAATTACTGTAGTTATTGTAGTACTGTAGCTGCAAAGTACGGTAGCCTTACAGAGAACTGGAGACATCATGAGATTTGGCAGTGAGCACACGTTCAGAGTTCTGCTGTGACTTGGCCGTACGAGTGACTGAACACAAATCGATAATTGTTCGCAAACTGTTTTTAATACCGCACCAGATGTTGGCGTCTTGGGGTTGACACGAGGAGTGCGCATATCTAGAATCGGTTACGGTAGGATTACGGTAGAATGGGTTACTGTAGATACATACCAGACTGGGGCTTAGAAGGAGTGATGACCTTGCGACGGGCAGTCTTCAGCTCATCGCTGTTCTGAGGAGAAATGTCTGAAAATCAGTCGATGATCTTTGATCTTTGGTCATTCAGTCTCTCATTCGAACCTCTGACTTCCTTACGAAGGATGGGAGAACGCTGGCAGCCAGTCTTGAGCGAACAAGACAGTCCGGCAGGGGATGCTGTAATCAAGCAAGATTATCGATTATCATTGACCATATATTGCTTACCTGCGGTACAAGTGGCCGGAGTTCTGCTTTTGACGTCTATAATAGGTATTGGAACTACTGCAGTCTTTGGCTATACCAACCTTTGGCAGTTTGTAGATAGGATCGAACGTCACGTGCTGTAGAGATCGGAGAACGGGCTGCAAGAGATCAAAGATAAGTTTGCCGTATCCAAAATAACAAACCAGGGCGAGTGGGCGAAGGACGAGTGTCCTTCTGGAGGTAGCCTAAATGAGATCATGGGCTATGAGATCAAAGATCAAAGATCAATTCTCTAAACTATCAAAGATCAAAGATCAACCCTTACCAGTCGGAGTCTGAATGTATGTGAACTGAGCTGGCTCCGAGTACTCGTTTGCATTCTTTATTCCTGATGGCATCGTGTCAATCTCACGGGGTGTTCCTAAAGATCAAAGATCAAAAATCAAAGATCAAAGATCAGTGATCGAAGATCAATCCATACCATGACCACGAGCAGTCTTGATTTCGGTGGGTGTGACAGCGGGCTTCGGTGTGCGAGAACGGCCCGTGCGGAGAGAAACGTTGTCTGAAAATCAATAAGTCATCGATTATTCCGATTTCTACAGTATACCACGATCATAGATGGACTGAGCGTCACGGGCAGTGGCTAGATATGTCTTGCACTCTGGAATAACAAAGGGTTACGGTGTCGATCAATACTTGACTACAGTATACCCGAAGAGGTGCACTCCTCCGCAGAGAATTGAGAGTGACGAGGCACGGATGAAGCACAAGCAGTGGTTACTGTAAATGATTTCGGTATTATCGATCTATGGTTGCGAATACAGTATGCCGTTAGCATTTGAAAATGCCAAGATGGATAATCAACCAATTATTTAGGAATGTCAGGGATACGGTAGGGCAAAGGTACGGCAGCCGACTTACGCGTTGAAGAATCACGTGGAGTGCGAGCATTTGAATTGACTCTTGCAGTTCTCAGAGTGGATGAGGGTGATTGAGGAGTACGAGCACAACCAGTGTGCAGACTCGAATCTGAACAAAGGATACTATAATCGATCAATAATTTGCTCGAACATACCGGAAGAAGTGCGCGTGGTGCCTGTAGTGCCTGTCACAGAAGTGGGATACGGCGACGAACAGTCTAGAATACCGTAATTCATACATCATAGACAGTTAATGCCATACCATGACCACGAGCAGTCTTGAGGTTGGTGGGTGTGAGAGCGGGCTTCGGTGTGCGAGAACGGCCCGTGCGGACAGAAACGTTGTCTGAAAATCAATAAGTCATCGATTATTCAAGATTGCTACAGTATACCACGATCATAGATGGACTGAGCGTCACGGGCAGTGGCTAGATATGTCTTGCACTCTGCAACGACAAAGGGTTGATATCGATTGATTGAAATACCCGACTACAGTATACCCGAAGAAGTACACTCCTCCGCAGAGAATTGAGGGTGACGAGGCACGGATGAAGCACGAGCAGTCTTTACTGTAAAGGGTTACGGTATGATCGATCTGCAGTTGTGAATACAGTATACCATTGGACACGGAACGAGCAGTGCGAAGATTGGAGTGCTCATGGCCAGAGTCTGAAAAAAGAGAATAATCAACAGTGACAGTATGAACAATGGAAAACCGTTTTCCGGGAAAATGTGACGCCATTAGCATAGGCAGTCTTTTCCAAAAAAATCCTTATGACGTCACATTTTCCCGAAAAACGGTTTTCCATTGTTCATGCATACGGCCACAGATCATTTAGGAATGTCAAGGTTACTCGTTGAAGAATCACGAGCGGTGAAAACATGTGGAGCACGATCATTCGACTTGTCTCTAGCCGTTCTCAGAGAGGATGAGGGTGGTTGCGGAGTACGTGCGCAACCAGTGTGTAGACTCAAATCTGGACGAAGGATACGGTAATCGATCAATAATTAACTCGAACATACCGGATGAAGTGCGCGTGGTGCCTGTCGTGCCTGTCACAGAAGAGGGATACGGCGACGAGCAGTCTAGAAGAGCGTTACCATAATTCATACACCATAGACAGTTAATGTCATACTTTGACCACGAGCAGTCTTAAGGTTGATGGGTGTGACAGCGGGCTTGGGTGTGCGGGCACGGCCCGTGCGGACATAAACGTTGTCTGAAAATCAATAAGTAATCGATTATTCCGATCGCTACAGTATACCACGATCATAGATGGACTGAGTGTCACGGGCAGTTGCTAGATATGTCTTGCATTCTGCAACGACCAAGGGTTACGATGCCGATCAATATTTGACTACAGTATACCCGAAGAGGTGCACTCCTCCGCGGAGAATTGAGGGTGAAGAGGCACAGATAGAGCACGAGCAGTGGTTACTGTAAAGGATTACGGTACACTCGCAGTAAAATCCCTTATCTATGTATAAGGGAATGATTCCCTAGAAAAGTCTCACTACGAAATTCTTCCCTTATAGATAAGGAAATTCGACCCTATTCCCTAACCATTAAGGGAATGAATCCCTTGCCCATGAGGGAAAAATTCGGGGGCATGACAGAAGCGCAACGTCAAATGCGCAACAGCTTCCTTGAACGCAAACGACAAAAGCGCAACGGGGCATATCTCGGTCGGGGGTGACCGTACAGACATCTGGATGTGTTTATCCGAACCCACTCGGTCTACGCTATTATGGTACAAGTTGATCTTTGATCTCTGACAGCGAAACGACAAAAGCGCAACGGGGCATATCTCGGTTGGGGATGACCGGACGGACTTTTGGATGGGTTTATCCGAACCCACTCGGTCTACGCTATTATGGTACAAGTTGATCTTTGATCTTTGACAGCGAAACGACAAAAGCGCAACGGGACATATCTCGGTCTGGGATGACCGTACAGACATCTGGATGGGTTTATCCGAACCCACTCGGTCTACGCTATTATGGTGCAAATTGATCTTTAATCTTTCAAACCCAAACGACAAAAGCGCAACGGGGTATATCTCGGTAGCAGATTAGCTGCAACGCTACCGTGCTGTGTGAGATTTGAGTCAATTCAAGTCATGATTTCTAACTATAAATGTCGAATCCGTTTGTTGATAGGAAAACCCAAGAAAATGGAGACAAATTTTCATGCGATTATCCCCGATCGAGATGAGATATGAGCGAGCTTGCAATAGAATACACTAAAAAATTATTTGAAAAGTCGTTTCTCTTCATGGTACTAAAATTACCAAACTATGTTCGAGTTTTCGTGAAAAATGTTCATAATTTTCAATAATTGAATTTTTTTCAAAGGCAAAAGTGTATTATGCAACCTTTCGATTTGTGTAGGTCGCATAATATGCTTTAAACTTAAGAGAAATTATATTTAAAAATTATGAACATTATTCATGAAAAATGAATTAGATCTGCGTGATCGCCATAAAAATCTGCTCCATAGTTTGGTTATTTTAGCACCATCGGTGAGGATAAACCACTTTTTAACGCGAAAACCGCGATTTCAGCTTTGCGGCGTTCGGACTCAACAGAAATCTTGAGAACCCCTATCCCCCAAAAACATTATTTTTTGACTGTGCCGGTCCCCAACTGGCTATTTTCTCAAAAGTGCACTCATATAGCCCGTTGCGATTTTGTCGTTTCGCTGTCAGAGATCAAAGATCAACTTGTACCATAATAGCGTAGAACGAGAGGGTTCGGATAAACCCATCCCAAAGTCCGTACGGTCATCCCAGACCGAGATACGTCCCGTTGCGCTTTTGTCGTTTCGCTGTCAGAGATCAAAGATCAACTTGTACCATAATAGCGTAGAACGAGAGGGTTCGGATAAACCCATCCCAAAGTCCGTACGGTCATCCCAGACCGAGATATGTCCCGTTGCGCTTTTGTCGTTTCGCTGTCAGAGATCAAAGATCAACTTGTACCATAATAGCGTAGAACGAGAGGGTTCGGATAAACCCATCCCAAAGTCCGTACGGTCATCCCAGACCGAGATATGCCCCGATGCGCTTTTGTCGTTTCGCTGTCAGAGATCAAAGATCAACTTGTACCATAATAGCGTAGACCGAGTGGGTTCGGATAAACCCATCCAAAAGTCCGTACGGTCATCCCAGACCGAGATATGCCCCGTTGCGCTTTTTGTCGTTTCGCTGTCAGAGATCAAAGATCAACTTGTACCATAATAGCGTAGAACGAGAGGGTTCGGATAAACCCATCCCAAAGTCCGTACGGTCATCCCAGACCGAGATATGCCCCGATGCGCTTTTGTCGTTTCGCTGTCAGAGATCAAAGATCAACTTGTACCATAACAGCGTAGAACGAGAGGGTTCGGATAAACCCATCCCAAAGTCCGTACGGTCATCCCAGACCGAGATATGCCCCGATGCGCTTTTGTCGTTTCGCTGTCAGAGATCAAAGATCAACTTGTACCATAATAGCGTAGAACGAGAGGGTTCGGATAAACCCATCCCAAAGTCCGTACGGTCATCCCAGACCGAGATACGTCCCGTTGCGCTTTTGTCGTTTCGCTGTCAGAGATCAAAGATCAACTTGTACCATAATAGCGTAGACCGAGTGGGTTCGGATAAACCCATCCAAAAGTCCGTACGGTCATCCCAGACCGAGATATGCCCCGTTGCGCTTTTTGTCGTTTCGCTGTCAGAGATCAAAGATCAACTTGTACCATAATAGCGTAGAACGAGAGGGTTCGGATAAACCCATCCCAAAGTCCGTACGGTCATCCCAGACCGAGATATGCCCCGATGCGCTTTTGTCGTTTCGCTGTCAGAGATCAAAGATCAACTTGTACCATAACAGCGTAGAACGACAGGGTTCGGATAAACCCATCCCAAAGTCCGTACGGTCATCCCAGACCGAGATATGTCCCGTTCCGCTTTTGTCGTTTCGCTGTCAGAGATCAAAGATCAACTTGTACCATAATAGCGTAGAACGAGAGGGTTCGGATAAACCCATCCCAAAGTCCGTACGGTCATCCCAGACCGAGATATGTCCCGTTCCGCTTTTGTCGTTTCGCTGTCAGAGATCAAAGATCAACTTGTACCATAATAGCGTAGAACGAGAGGGTTCGGATAAACCCATCCCAAAGTCCGTACGGTCATCCCAGACCGAGATATGCCCCGATGCGCTTTTGTCGTTTCGCTGTCAGAGATCAAAGATCAACTTGTACCATAATAGCGTAGACCGAGTGGGTTCGGATAAACCCATCCCAAAGTCCGTACGGTCATCCCAGACCGAGATATGCCCCGTTGCGCTTTTGTCGTTTCGCTGTCAGAGATCAAAGATCAACTTGTACCATAATAGCGTAGAACGAGAGGGTTCGGATAAACCCATCCCAAAGTCCGTACGGTCATCCCAGACCGAGATATGCCCCGATGCGCTTTTGTCGTTTCGCTGTCAGAGATCAAAGATCAACTTGTACCATAATAGCGTAGACCGAGTGGGTTCGGATAAACCCATCCCAAAGTCCGTACGGTCATCCCAGACCGAGATATGCCCCGTTGCGCTTTTGTCGTTTCGCTGTCAGAGATCAAAGATCAACTTGTACCATAATAGCGTAGAACGAGAGGGTTCGGATAAACCCATCCCAAAGTCCGTACGGTCATCCCAGACCGAGATATGTCCCGTTCCGCTTTTGTCGTTTCGCTGTCAGAGATCAAAGATCAACTTGTACCATAATAGCGTAGAACGAGAGGGTTCGGATAAACCCATCCCAAAGTCCGTACGGTCATCCCAGACCGAGATATGTCCCGTTCCGCTTTTGTCGTTTCGCTGTCAGAGATCAAAGATCAACTTGTACCATAATAGCGTAGAACGAGAGGGTTCGGATAAACCCATCCCAAAGTCCGTACGGTCATCCCAGACCGAGATATGCCCCGTTGCGCTTTTGTCGTTGCGCTTCTGTCATGCCCCCAAAAATTCTGTAGTGAGGAGCTACTAGGGATTATTTCTCTGTGTATTATCGATCTATAGTTGTGAATACAGTATACCATTGGACACGGAACGAGCAGTGCGAAGATTCGAGTGTTCATTGCCAGAGTCTGAAAGAGTGGATATTCAACAGTGGCCATATATGCATGAACAACGGAAACCCGTTTTAGAAAAAAATGTTTCCGTAGGCGGAGGATTTTTGGAAACGCCTTCGGCTACGCCAATGGCGTCACATTTTCCGGAAAACGGATTTCCCATTGTTCATGCATACGGCCACAGATCATTTAGGAATGTCAAGGATACGGTAGAGCAAAGGTACGGTAGCAGGCTTACTCGTTGAAGAATCACGTGGAGTGCGAGCATTCGACTTGGCTCTAGCAGTTCTCAGAGTGGATGAGGGTGGTTGCGGAGTGCGTGCACAACCGGTGTGTAGACTCAAATCTGAACAAAGGATACTGTAATCGATCAATAATTAACTCGAACATACCAGAAGAAGTGCGCGTGGTGCCTGTCGTGCCAGTCACAGAAGTGGGATATGGTGACGGGCAGTCTAGAAAAGCGTTACCGAAATTCATACACCACCGATTGTTACAGCATACCTGAATCGTAGACGGACTGAGGACGACCAGTGACAACACTCGAATCTGAACAAAGCTCTGTAGAATACGGACTTAATCGATAATCGATCGATCATAAACCGTATTGCATACCGCGAGAAGTGGGCCCATGCCCAGTCTCGGATGTGGTACGCGACGATATGCGTCCCTTTCGGCCTCAAATAGATTACGGTAACTGGTATCGCAGGGCCACGTCAATGATGACTACCGTAACAGTGATACCGTAATGCATCACACAGTAAGCTACCTACCAGGAGGGTAGGGTGACACGGCGCGAGCTGTAGACAGAGCGTGCTCCTCACATTCTCTCTCGTAGGTGCACACTTGAGTCGCGCCTACAAATATATACATAATATATATTATATAAAAACGGATTTATATATTATATAAAAACGGATTTTTCTGTTTGTCTGTTTATTTGTTCGTTTGTACTCACTTGTATCCTTTCGCGCAGTACGAAGCATGGGTGACTGGGAAGGAGTACCACTCCACTCAACTCCACGAGCGGCTGGAAGAAGGTTGCAGTAGAACAGTCGGTAGGACTACTGTAGATCAATTACTGTACTTACTACGGTAGGGAGATTGAGAAGCAGGTCGAGCAGTCTGCATCATAGGCGACTTGGCTGGAGTGACACCGTGAGCGGCTGAAAGACAGTAAGGTCACGGTAGGCCCGAATCCTACTGTACTTACTACGATATGGAGATTTTGAGGAACCGCGAGCCGTACGCTGGTTCTCCAAAGGGCGAGCAGTATGTACCATAGGCGACTTGGCTGGAGTGACACCGCGAGCCGCTGTAAAAGGCAAGGTTACGGAAAGGAAGTTGGGAAATAATCAGTAATCGATACTACTATTGTACTTACTACGACATGGAGATTGAGAGAGAGCGCGACTGAACGTCGGATCCTTGGCCCAAGCAGTGCACACCATGGGTGACTTGGACAGGGTTGCTGCACAGTTACAGTATGTACGGTATGGAATACGGTATGAGCATTTACCGTATTCTCCGCGAGCTTCTATGGCTGTTCTCATGTTCTCCTTTGAATCGAAACGAACGGCTGTACGAATGGGCGACTGTGATGCTGCACGGGCAGTACGAGCCGATGAATCTGAAGCCGTATGCATGAACGCCCGCAAACCGTTTGCCGAAAATGTGACGTCAAAAGTGTGGGCGGAGGATTTTCGACAAACGCCTCCGCCTACGGTTGTGACGTCACGTTTGTCGGCAAACGGTTTGCCGGCGTTCATGCATACGGGGGAATAAATACATGGGTGTTTGAGATAGTCTTACGGTACGGTAGATAAGTACAGTAACCCTAGTGGATAAAAAGTACGATAGTCAAATGGTTGTATACCACGTCCTTCTCTAGCAGTTCTCATATTCTCCTGTGAATCGAGGCGAACAGCAGTGCGCAAGGGTGATTTAGATGCGGGACGACCAGTACGAAGCGAAGGGTCTGCTAGGGTATGGTTGGATAGTAAAGTGGACACTGCTGAAGAACACCGGACCAGAAGACCTGACCAGTCCAAAAGGGGGGGGGGGTAAAATAATCTCGAAAGCTTTTTATTGTAGACTTTTATACTATACTTTTGGACTGTTCCGGTGTTCTAAAGTAATGCCGAAAAGTTTGGATATGGACGATATATTAACCGCATTCTCCGCGGGCTTCTCTGGCTGTTCTCATATTCTCTTGAGAATCGAGACGAGAAGCAGTGCGCATGGGCGACTGCGATGCTGCACGACCAGTGAAAGCCGATGAATCTGCAAGGTCATGGTGTTCGAAACGGTAGATAAATACCTGGCCGATTAAGTCTTATGGTACAGTAGATAAGTACAGTAACCCTAGTGGATAAAAGGTACGGTAGACAAATGGCTGTTTACCACGTCCTTCTCTAGCAGTTTGCATATTTTCCTTTGAATCAAGGGCAGCTGCAGTGCGCAAGGGTGATTGAGATGTGTGACGACCAGTACGAAGCGAAGGATCTACAAGGGTATGGTTGGGTACAACGACACTACTGCAGAATACTTGACCACAATACCGGTCCGGTACAAAGGGGGGGGGGGTTGGGCGAAAAAATGAAATATACAGGAAGGAAACGGTATTTTATTCTAGATTTTTATGCTAGGACTGGTCCTGTGTTCTAAAGTTGTGCCGACGAGTTTGGATATGGACGAGATATTAACCGTATTCGCTGAGAGCTTCTCTGGCAGTTCTCATGTTCTCCTGTGAATCGAAACGAACAGCAGTGCGCATGGGCGACTGTGATGCTGCACGGCCAGTACGAGCTGATTGATCATCTGCACGAGAATACGGTATTCAAATTGAATTACAATCACAAAGTGGTTTTATTATCATTGTAAGTTGGCATATCGTATTCATAAACAATATCAATCTACCCCTTCCTTCTTCAACACAAACAGTACTCCGATCATTTCATCAATCTACAGTACCCCAACTATCTACAGTAGCTACAGTAATCCCACCATCACATTTATCCACAGTACCCCTACTATCTGCTGTAGCTACAGTAATCCTACCGTCAATTCAGTCTACAGTACCTAAACTATCTACAGTAACTACAGTCCTACTACCATTTCATCAATTAATTCTATATTTAACTACCGTAATCCCACCATCACATCAATCTACAGTACCCCACTCACTCTTCTCGAGACGACGAGCAGTCTTCATAGGAGATACAGAAGGAGCACGACTGGTGTAAGTCATCGGAGATTGATCACGAGCAGTCACGCCTATGAGGGTTACGGTAACACTCGAACCACTTATCGACAACTGAGTTTTTCTAGACTTACAACATCCGGAGCGATTTGTATTCACACGAGCCGTTGACATGGGGGACTCAGTGACAGCTGAAATCAATAGATACAGTACGGGGAATATCCAATATCCAATTACCGTTTCCAACTTTCGGAGTGGTGGCACGGGCTGTAGCCACAGAAGGTGAATGAAGATCACGAATAGTTTTCAAGTCCGATTTTTTCGGAGCTGAAATTGAGGTCGATGTTCCACAATTAAATAAAAAAACAAAATAAACAAAAATAAATAAATAAATAATAAATAAATAAATAATAAACAAATTAAACAAAAAAATGTAAACCATAATACAAGCTACCGTACTTCTTGATGACTTGTCCTTAGGCGCACTAGAAGGCTTGGAACCTGAACAATGATAGTTTTCTGGTAAACGTCGTCCGTACAACGCACCAAAGAGATTGCGTGAAGAAGAATGACCGGTTGCCGTAGCAAGTGAGGGAGATTGTGGTGTCGGAGTCTTCCTAAACGATGGAGATCAAAGATCAAAGATAAATTAGTAAACTACAGTACTTTCTGCTGCTCTTGATAGCATCCTGTTTCTCCTTCTGACTTGTACTGTTGGAGCGACTCTCTGAAGACGGATCAATCGATTGTTTCAAAAGTTACAGCACCGTATTGGAGCTTCCCAAAGTATAAATTTACAATATTTCGATGCGAGGCGAAACTTCATCTACCATTATCAATCATATTTGCATAGTATGGTATATTTGCGTTTGGAGAATATTGATGGAATAATCTCCAGTCATGATTACGGTATGAATGGGCACTCACTGGGAGTAACAGGACGAGCAGTGTTCAGCGGAGAAACTGCAATGAATTAATCAATAACTCGTCAGACTACCGTAATCTTCCACTTGAGACCATACCTTGAGAAGATGGAGACAGACTTCTCGAGGAGACAACGTTCGACTCTGAATGAGGAAATTAGTGAAGGTGATCCATGAATTCAAGTAAGGAGATAATTCTCACGAGGTGCAGTAGGCGGACGAGTGCCATAGCCGAAGAGACTGCGATTCTTCATCAGTTCTGCAAGCGTTATTGGTGTATCAAGGCGACGTTTATCAATTTTTGTGTTTTAATTTCAATCAATTGTATAAACTTACGAGTTTCCATCAAGTTGAGTGGCTTAGCGGGTGTACTGTAAAAGGATAGATTACTGGAAGGATTACAAAAGATGCCCATACCGAGATATAGAATGCTCGCGCCCGGTAGCCATGGATGTAGTAGCAGTACGACTGGTCTCAAGCTAAAACGATTACGGTAGATCTGGTGTACGGTGGATTACGGTAGCACTAGATTACGGTACCTCTCCGTAGAGACGAGCGGGTGAGAGTGGCGGGGTCTGCATGCCAGTGCACTCAAACGGATGTGTAGTCTCAGATCGAGCATCACTGCAATCAATCGATAAGTCAACAGTAAAAGAAGTAATCTAAAGTAACCCAATCAGTTACAGTAACCCAATCAGTTACAGTAACCCAATCAGTTACAGTAACCCAAACAGTTACAGTAACCCAAACAAAGTTATTTGCGCTTCGGTTCATACCAATCCCCGGATCCATCGAGAAGACGAGGTGGTCTCTTCGCAACACTATTCTTGATACCATCGAAGAGGGACATCCAGAGAAACATTGTTATGGGATAGGAGGGTACGACCGATCCCAACGATAACAATCACAACAAATGAGAACGTGCCAAATTAAGATTTCATTATGCGCGAATATGCAAATTAATCGCATTTCAATACAGAAACAATACATGATTTGTATGAATTAATATGTAATAACGATATCACGGACATGTCATTAGCGGTGGACACGCCAGAGGTTGGACGAGGTGATCTACAAGTACGATCGATAATTAATCAATCGATAATCGAAGGATACCGTACCCAAGAATAGGAGAGTGTCCACATCCAGTACGAATGAGACTGTCTGTGGCACGTGCAACCAGTGGTGCAGGCTCATCTAAAGGATACGGTAGGTTAATAATCAATAGTCATGGATAGACGATAATGAAGGTTACGGTACTTGGAATGCCGAATGGTGTGCACTCTCCGTGTGGCCCGAGCTCCATATCAGCTGCGACTGGCAGTTCTGAAGGGTTACGGAAAAAGATAGGTTACGGTAGGCCGATCAATTACCAGTCACGGCTAGTGTCTCTCCGTGTGGTGTGGGTGCACTGGGTGCGACGACTTGGCTGCAATTTGGGAATTAACAGAAAGCACCACACTACGGACAGCATACCTGCTGCCATTGTTGATCACGGGAGAGAGCGATAGATTACCTAAAGTAGGTTACGGTAGAATAGGGATACTGTAGTACTGGGATAGTAGGTTACGGTAACTCACGTGCAGTACTCAGACTACGCATTGTACGGGCACGATCCTCAATCTCATGACGGTCAGCTCCATCCTTCCTAAAAGATTGATCTTTGTAATTTGATCTTTTATCTTTGATCAGTCATACGCGACAACACTGTTGACAGTCCACTTCTTCTTCTGAGGACGAGAGGTGCGTTCAGAAGGCAGATGAGTAGAGTTGGCTGAAAAGTTACTTTGTGATCAGCATATACGGTATCCTCCTCCAGGTTACGGTAGACATCACAAACTTACGCGACTTATTGCGTGCAGTACAAGGGGACGGTTTGATGTTATTGTTGTCCTAAAATTGATCTTTGAACTTTTTAGTGTGATCTAGCACTTACCTCGTGAAGTGAGTATGGGGAGACAGCTGTACGGTATTCCGAAACAGCTGTCGAGAGCTTCCTGCAAGAGTTGATCTTTGATCTTTGAACTCTAATCTTTCTATCTTACGAAGTACTGGTGGTAGAGCGAGTCGCTGACTTGGACTTGGACGTAGACTTTGATTCAGTGAAGGATACTCTGAAACGATAAAGCGTGGTGTAAGAAGACGACTTTCCCCAATGGCTCCCACCTTCTGGGTACACTGCTAGTCGCGGAATTGGCTGCAGAAGATGAACGACGAAGACGTCTACGAGATGGAAGAGGAGGAAGGGCGGGAGCGTATTCGCGACGTTCGGATAGAGAAAGAACGGGACGCTGCAAAGATCAAAGATCAGTACACTACACAATGAATATCGGAAGAATGATAACAAACTACAAGTGCCATCTCGCACAATCTCTCGCCTTTCTCAATCAGTATGCTCAAAGTTAAAAGTTAAAAGTTCAAAGATCAAACTACAAAGTTCAAAGATCATCCATACATCACAGACGAATACGATGTCTCGATCGATACGAATGACATCAGTTCCGGCAAAGATTCTCTCACGGAACCGAGCATGATCGGCGGTGGGATGAGAGATGGTCGATGTACGAACGAGCTCCTTCAAAATGTTCTAGGTCCTGACTGGATTCTCGTCGGATTACTGTACCTGTGTGGGTCGAATCTCGCTCTCGTTGGCGCGTAATTCGATCGCCTGTACGATCTTGTACGACTCTCCCTCGGACTTGGTGATGCGCTGCTTGAGCGCGACCACGACTGGTGACGATAGGTCAAACTCCGCAGCGTACTCATCTGCAAAGATCAAAGATCAAAAGGGGCGGAGTCAGGCGATGTTTAGAATTCGTCGCACCATTGGCTGATTCGAGAGTTATCTCGAATGCGATCGGAAGATTGACGACGTTCTCCTGTTCAGCGTAGTGAAGAAGCTCATCGATCTCGAGCGAATCCGAAGAATTGGGCTAAATGGTTACGATATCTGGCGTATGGTATACAGTGCATGGTTTGTGGTATACGATAATTCATTGTATACGGTATATGGAGTATGATATAGCTCATACTGTATGTGGTGTATGATGCGTTGGGAAATGTGTAGGGTGTCCGAATTAGGGAATGGCAAGATTCATTTAATCCAGATTCAAAGAACATGAGCGGTCTTGGATTTTTTTTTCGGTTTTTTTCCCATTCAGTCATTGTTGGATTCATTTGACTAACCTATTTTCGAATATTCGGGAGATTGTGTAGCAAGGTCATTGTCATTTCAATGTTTTGCAAGATTTCTAGACATGTTAAAATGTAACAATAATTGTGCTAAAACACCATTTCATTTTTATAGAGCGCAGGCATAGGGAGTAGTTTTGGTTGCGATTTCGACATTGAATAAAAGTCGCGTTGTAACACCGTAACCCTAATATACTATAGCCTACCGTAATGGCCGTAACGATGTGCATGCGAATCATGCGCTCGCCGACGAAGACACGGCAGTTGGTCTCGGCAGAGAAACGACCATGATGCTGCAAAAGATCAAAGATCAAAGATCAAACGGGGCGGAGCTAGGACTACCTTATTCTGAGGATGAGCATGGATCTCCTTGAGCTGCTTGCCGGCCAGACTCTTGACACCGCTCTCATTGTCAGTGTAGAACGATAGCTCCTGCAACGATTGTCAGAATGAGGCGGGAAATATGAATTTCAAATTGGGATTACGGTAGTCTACCTGGATGATGTTGATGATGCCATCGGAGCTACGATGAACCTTACGAGATGACGTCACATACAGCGGAGCGGGAGTGTTCACAGGAATTGGAACGATGCGGGGTCTTGAAGCGCTGAACGATGATCTGCATTACGGTAGCCAATATCGATCGACGGTACCTTGGCGCAAGTTTATTCCCCGCTGGAGGGAACATCGCTTCGAATGGTTGTTTTCTGAAGATGAATACGAGTTTCGAGTGGAAAACTATAGTATCCATGTTGCGTTATCACAATAGTATAATTTTTTATAACATTTCGGCATTTTTATGGAATTGTTGAACTGTTGTTTTATATCAATTTTAGCAGCTGTTGTTTCTATTCTGAGATGAACCGCAAACAACGTAGCAGTATACTCTGCACAATTATAGTGTCCATGACCAAGAGTACGGTAGGTCCCTGAAAAATGGGGGCGGAGTCGAGGGTGGAGTTACCTTGTTGACGAAAGAAGAGCAGTAGTGTGGAGTCGGTGCGGTGTTGACCGTACTCGACCCGAACAGAATAGTGAAATGAATGGAGAAGTGAAGAGGAAAAGTGGAGAATGAAAAGAGAAGAGACGAGAGAGTAGGATGATAGAGGATAGACAAAAGAAAATGAAGATAAACACCGAATAAATTGATCGATCTAAATTAATTTTGGCGAATAGAAATAGTTATAGTATGTACTTTTTATGACTATCCAATCTAGAAAAAAATTCAATTAATGATAAAAATTACATGCAAATAGCACTGATCTGAAAATGAAAGGGAAGCCGCAGCTTTTTTTTTCCTTTTTCAGAAAAAAAACTTTTTCGGACTTGTTTTACTGTGGAGCAGAAATGGAGTTTTTAATTCAGGATGGTAGTCTAGAAAATAATTGATATCATTAATAATCACGATTAAGAATTTGAGAATAGAAACGATTAAAACCCTGTGAAAAAATGTGAGCGTGCTCGACAGTTCTGCAGTGTATAAATTATTTATTGTGAAATATATTAAATGTTATAAATGTAAGGCGTATGTGCATACAATTTTTACTGGATACTGCAAATATCATGATAATATCAAGCAGAGAAAGATTTTGGGACCGAAATCTCCGTTAACCGTATTCCCGTTCCCAACACTGTCCATTTTTTTAAAGAAGGGGACCCATGAGTTGGCATGACTGACTCCCGCCACGATAAGCATGCTGGCTATTGTTTATATTATATGGTAATTGGCGTAAGGGATAATGAGAAAATGAGAGAGAAAGTATGCAAATTCGATGAGCACTCTCTACATGCCTTGAAAGTTGTACTTTCAATGCTCATAGTGAGCTTTAAACATATCGGGAATCAATATCAGATATGTCTTTCGATTCGTGTGATGAATCTCTATCATACTATCTGAACAGTCTTATTACGAAAAAACTCGTGGGTCTCCATCTTTAAATTGACAAGATATTTGCCTTATCCCCACAGACCCTTGCCAATTATTCAACCTCCACGTTTGTTGTGTTGTTATGTGTTCATCAATCTTTTTAATTTATTCATCTACTATTATTTACCGTGTTTTCTTGTAAAACGCATAAATTTATTTATTAATTTATTATTCACCGCTACGTAGACTCTCTCATTGGCAGTGAGAGTTGAATGCATTGAAACCTTTTGGAAAGAGGTTTTAGCCAACTCTATGTTTGTTTATGATCTCTTTAGATTGTTCTATTTACTAGTTAGTTTATAGTTTTGTCAGTTTACACACTCACCGATAGATGTCGCTTCTTGATCACTATTTATGACGTTCGCGAGTGAAAATGAGCATCAACACAAAAAATTTTCGCTTTCCATATAATTATTTTCAATTAGCATTTTATTTAAAAATTTAATCATGTAATTTTTTATTTATATGTTTGATTTAAAAAATAATGATAAAGAGATCAAAGATTAATTATAGATCCGTTATAGAGGAGCCGGGATTTAGACGTATCACAAAACAAATTTGCACAAATCCAGGACTGCATTTTAGAAATCGTTTGCCTTCCTTTACGCTGGTTGCGGCTGTTGATGTTTTGGTTTTTGTTTTTGAAAGTTTATTCTTTTGATTTCTCCTTCCAAACCCATGACTGGATTGTTATTAGTAAATAAGGTTGTTTGATTATCTTGGTTGGTATGTTTCCTCTCCGTGAGCGATGTTTGGCTTTTGTCATGCCACGTCGTTGGTCTATGCTTGCAAGCTCCTAATTTTTCCTAATTTCGTAGAGCTGAAACGTTTTGCACATGTAAAGTTTTCGATGTTTATGTGATTGTGTAGACTGCATTCATTTCCTTTGATCATCGGTTGCTTTGACCTGAACAACATAGATTGTAGTCTCATTCTTCATCTCTCACGTACTCTACACTGAGAGCAAAGTTACCTATATTCGGGCAAATGATTTGCCCCATCTGGGAAGTCATGTAACAATTTGCCCGTATTCGGGCGAATCTCTTTAGCCAGAATTTGGGCTATTATGTTTCGCCCAAATACGGGCAAATCGATACCCCGTTGTCGGAAATCAGGGAAGGCGCTTCTCACCCACGCCAGTTCGATTCCCACTTGGAGCACAAATCTTTTGCAGCTTTAAAACTTCGTTATATAACTTGATAGAGCTATTGTTGTTCTACTCTAGTAGAATCGTATTGAAAACACATAGTATACTTTAAATTTATTGGCTTTTGGCAGTCCAAATCATCTTTCTTCTCTCATGATAGCTTGAGTATTTCACTAAAGTAACCCACTGACTTTCATTAACAGCAAAAAAATCAGCAAAAATGAAAAATAAGAAATCAAGGATCACATGCTGATGTGACAACTTCAGATCGCCATGAATAAGTTGAAATGTACATACAAGGAACCGAACCACCAACCCACCGCGAACTAGCCAAGCCCCCTACCCACTGCGCTATCAGGACACCCTTGCACATAGCTCAGAACTCGTAGTCTTCTCAAAGAAACATATAATCCTATAGCCATAAAGCGGGCAAATCGATTGCCCGAAATGGGCCACTCCAGATTTCTGGCAAATCGTTTGCCAGGCAAATGGGAGTGGCGAACGATTTGCCAGGTAAGTTTGCTCTCAGTGTAGCAGATCACATCTTATCTTTCACTCTATCATTGTCCACCAGCGAATTGCTCTGCGACTATTCGACGGCGATATGACCCGCTGAGAAAAATTCAGAATTCTATTACCGACGTACCTTGTTTACGTCCCAGCTTTGTCATATGTTGACCAACTCTTGTGACTTTCTCTTCTATTCTAAATGCGTGTGTATCTTGCTTCTTCATGCTATCACGAGGCACTCTTCAATGTCTTATCTTCACGTGCTCATGTATCTCAAAACGCCCATTCTCAAACTTGTCAAAGGCTCTCCATGCAACTCCTCTACTTGATTAATGATTAGCCAAGGTTATCTTTTAACATTCGTGGGCAGCGCACCTCAAAATATGTATGGCCGACAACAAATCTACTTGTAGGACTGTCTGCTCAGTAAAAAATGATATGATTTTAGCAAAGTTCATCAGAAACAATCACTTTTTTACTTTCATGTACGCCTGATTCTTAAAATAATAGGTGGAAGTGCTCAAGTATGTGTCTTACAGTCTTTTCCTACACTTTTCTTCGTCCTTTTGCAGTTCATGCTCTTTCCATTATCTTATCAATCACTTCCATATCTTTCTCTCTCGTTCTAATCGGGTTACTCAGTGCTGCTGGATTTGAGCCCTTTCTATCACCATTTCGTCCCCTCACTGTATCTTATCTTACAAATAGTTTTGTTGTTTAAGGGAAAGTTTTACACTTGTATTGTTTCATGCTGCCATGAGCAGGTCGATAAATATGTATTATTTACTTCCAGGTATGCTGTCTCGTCGCATCTCAAACACGGTATGCTGTGCCACGAGGTCACTGGCCACTGCTTCTACCTCGAAGGAACACAAAAAGATCAAGGTATCATTAATTTAATTTAATTTATCTTACATTAAATAAATGTGACGGTGATAAATGAATAGCGTGAATTATAATGGGTAGAGTCGAGGGGGAGCGAAGAGAGAGATGGAAGGGTATCATTGCATATTTAACCTTTAATCTATCACATCATGGTAGTTGATAAACAAAGAATGGGCGTTAAACCTCGAGCAAATTTGTAATTCTTCGCTCTGGCCACACTCTATCGCTTTCTTTGTCTACGAGAGAGCGTTGCCAGGGCGGAGAGTAAAACTAGCTCGCGGCGTGCTTATGAAACAGTAATCATAATTATTGGCGTTGAATGACCGATTGGTTATACACTGGGTTTTCGAAATATGGTGTGTCTAGTTATGTGGTGTTACATTTTCAAAACGTGCGCACGGCGTGCGAACGTTTTGAAATGCACGCCGTGCGCACGTACACGTGTGTTTTCTATACGGTGTTACATTTTGAAGCGTGCGCACACCGTGCGCCCGTTTTGAAAATGTAACACCACATTAGAAAAGTCGCTGTTTCCCCTTAAATTGTAATCTTTCTCATAAAATGCATCTTATATAGTGGGTCTATCATCAAATTATGAAGGGTAAATATATGATGACAACGTGCTAGTTTCAAGCCCACATACTTTTCCCCTCATCCCTGCCGTCTGTCAAGTACACCTTATGTTCTCTTTTGTTGTTGTGAACGAGTGAGAGATGAGAAGTTGCCTAATCGATAAACGCTCAATGAATCGAACATCATATTGTCCGTATAAAATGTACTTGCATAATTGCCTTGCTACTGCTGCTAAACAGAGAAAGAACTATCGATCGACCCCCCCCCCTTTCCATCCCTTCCCTTCTCTTCGCGCTCTCTGATCTACGTGCTATCTCGCTTGGACTCTCTCACTAAACACAGAAATTCATTGTGGCTCTGGCTCGCTATTCTCATACCAAATAAACAAGTGCATTTTATACGGTCAATATTCATATCTTACTATCTCATCTTTTATTCCATCTACGGTTACAGTGGAGTAGTAAATAAGTACAACAAATTGAAAGAGCAAATAGTGTTTTTTTTGCAAAATATGGAAATGCACTTGATAGTAATCGATATATGGTCGATAGATCAATGATAGATCATTGATGTTCTAAACATTTTTAGTATTTTCCCATTGAGTTGAATCACAAAAAATTCCATGGTGATTGGAAAGCGAATATCATTAATACATATTTATTGCAGGTGGCCAATCCCGTCGTAGACTTGGATGGAGATGAGATGACTCGTATTATCTGGTCTGATATTAAGAAAAAGGTACGTTAACGAGTCTATCGGTGTTAATTCACAGTATACTCTGGTCAAACATGGGCGGGGTACCTGGAGCTCGATTCTACAGGGGGAGGGGGGCATTCGAACGCGAAATGTTTAATTTTACAGGGGGCCTTCTCTATTTTTTCCAAAATTTCACCTAAACGTCATTTTTTACAGGGGGGGGGGCATTCCACAAATTTTCGAAAACCCTTAATTTTACAGGGGAGGGGGGCACCTCCATGACGGTGCCCATGTATGCCTTCCTCAACTTCACCCCCCTTGTTATCTAGACAAAATAGATTGGTTTATCTGAGTAACTAATGGTGTCCACGTTCAAAATTTGCTCTACATGTATAAATGAACAATTAGAGAATTAGCTGAATTTACAATTACAACAAATCATAATGTAAATGCGAGAGAAAGATTATGGTGGCGGTGAAGCGAGGAAGTGGCGGGTTGCAAAGATAATCCCCCCCCCTGTGAAATTAGGGCTTTTCGAAAATTGTGAGGAATGCCCCCTGTATATGTCGTTTAGGTGAAATTATATATTTTTTTCTGAATGCAGCCTGCAAAATATACATTTTTAAACTATTTTTGTTAGGATTCCCCCCCCCCCCCCCCCCCTGTAGAATCGAGCTCCATGTACACCGCCCATGCATGCTTTCGATTCTAATACAAAAAAATTGGTCATATACCATAGTAATGATATATCTGGAATAACGTTGATTAAATTTAATCATACCATATCCCTCGACCTAGCGAACTATTGATAAATGTATTATCATCAGCAATCTTCTCGTTTTTGATCCGTTTAGAGAAGTTAAATGTATTATATTATTATATTATAAATTAAATGAAATTTCAGCTTATTCTCCCATATCTGGATATTGACATTAAATACTTCGATCTCGGTCTGCCCTATCGTGATCAAACCAATGACGAGGTAAACCTTCATTATTTATTTATTTATTTATTTATTTATTTATTCCAACAAATATGATGAGAAGGAGTTCTATGTATAAGGACAGAAAAGGAATTAGTTAATGAATTATTTTTGTTTGTTTTTTTGAGGTAACAATTGAATCGGCCAAAGCTATTCTCAAGTACAACGTGGGAATCAAATGTGCGACGATCACGCCCGATGAGGCCAGGTATGGTGCCTTCTCTAATATATCATGTATCTAACTATAAGGAACATTCCGAGCTAATTTGAAACTATTCGCTGTGGTAACGCTCTATATTAAACAAAGGAAGCGATACCGCATTGCCAGAGCGGGGAGCTTCAAATTAGCTCGCGGTGTGGCATTAAAGGTTATTTCTAATCCCATTGAGGACATATTTACTGTTATTATTTTTAAAAAAGTGTTTCTTCGATCTATTTTGAAAAATCTTTAAATCTTTCAAAAATAGTCTTTAAGAGTCAAAGAGTTCAACTTGAAGAAGATGTGGCTGTCTCCCAATGGAACTATTAGAAACATTCTTGGAGGTACGGTAATTGCCCCATTATCGATCGATTCCTTCCCATCATAGGTACCGTTTTCCGTGAGCCAATTCTGTGCAAGAACATCCCCAGACTTATACCTGGATGGACCAAGCCTATCGTTATAGGAAGACATGCCTTTGGAGATCAGGTTTGGTGCACATTATTGATTGATTTATATCTGTTCGTTAGATGGTCCCAAGTGGAATATCGCTACTGTAGTGTAGTCGAAAAATTAATCAATATTGAATGGTAGTATACCACAAATATCGCTGGTATTATCGCTTGTATCTGCCCCTTACATTAGGCCATAGGTCGAAAAGTACGTTACAAACTACGAAGTCCGACCGCATTTTGGATTTTTTTGTGAAAACCAGAACACGAGCGCATTTTGTGATTTTTTGTGAACCGCATTTTTTTCAAATCTGTAACGTAGCTATTCGACCTATGCATTAGGCAAACGTTCCAGCAGATATGACTGAATGTGATGTAATAAAAATGTTATATTTTATAAATTGCTAAACTCAAATAATTGGTATATATTTTCAGTATCGTGCAAAGGATCTGGTTGTACCTCCTGGAGCCAAACTACAATTGGTTGTCTGCGAAAAGGATGGAAAGACCACCACTCACGAGGTACAGTAATCAATAATCAATCAATAAATCAATAATTATTGATTACTTATTGCAGGTATTCCACTACAAGAACGGTGGTGGAGTTGGACTCGCCATGTATAACACAGATGAGGTAGATCAATAATGCTTGTTTCGTGTTTCAATTCAATCTCTTTACCATGTAAAGAGATTGAATTGATGCACTAATGCTTAGATGATTATTGTGGTTATTATTCAGATGGTTATGGTTATGGGAGATTATTTCGTGTATTTAATGTTGATTATTGAATGATCATCGATTGATTATTGATTTAACATTGATTGCTTATTGATTGATTATTGATTGATTTTCAGAGTATCACCGGCTTCGCTCATTCATGCTTCCAATATTCACTGTCCAAGAAGTGGCCTCTGTATCTCAGTACGAAAAATACCATTCTCAAGAAGTATGACGGCAGATTCAAGGATATCTTCCAGGAGATCTACGAGCAGTGAGTTTATTTCATTAATTTAACACCCCGAGTTAATTCGAAACTCTCCGCATTGGCAATAATCTCTCGCAGACTATGAAAGCGAGAGAGTGTAGTAGGCTCTGACGTGCATGGCTTGCAAGTTGCAACTCATGACTTCTCGCTTGTCTCCAAAAAAAATTGGTCAGATGTTTCGCACGACGAGGCATTAGGTTGTAATAGACAATATAGTTATTGGCTTTCAAGGGAAATAGTGGAGCTTACTCTGTGGCCGTATGCAAGAACAACGGGAAAACCGTTTTCCGGGAAAATGTGACGTCATTAGCGTAGGCGGAGGATTTTTGGAAAACGCCTCCGCCTAAGCTAATGACGTCACATTTTCCCGGAAAACGGTTCTTGCATACGGCCACTGGTTGAGTGCCGTTGTGGTGATTGTTTTGTGTAAAAACGGATAAAAAATTTAATTAAATTGTTTTGACCCGCTGTGGATCGCAAATTGCGATGCGCAATCATAGGTCGAAAGTATGTTACAAAGCACCTTTGAAAACCGATAACCTAGCTATTCGACTTATGTACGCAATTAAACTTACACCCTGAAACTGTGTTTTTTTTTCCAGACATTATGAGCCGCAATTCAAAGCACTCGGAACATGGTACGAACATCGATTGATTGATGATCAAGTTGCTCAGGTAGATCAATGCATCTATTGTAATCAATAATCAATCAATCAATCGATATTTATTCATAGGCTCTTAAATCTGAAGGCGGTTTCGTCTGGGCGTGCAAGAACTATGATGGAGACGTTCAATCAGATATTGTCGCTCAAGGTGCTAATTCCATTATTATTTATTGTTATTATTATTATTATTATTGTTATGTATTGTGCTCGTCCCCGTTGTCGTGTTGTGTAGTGTGAGTGCACAAGGGTTTACTACTTAGGCTTTATTAGCAGACTAGGGAAATTACAGGTTAATACAGGACTAGAGAAGGGCACATCTCGTGCGAGGATCAAGGGAGAACTGATCTAGACTGATAGGATATCTCTAGACATAAGTGGGCGGGGCCAGACACGAGAGAGCATTAGAGATAAAGGTAGAGTGACGAGAGAGTGTGCGGATCAGAGAGAGTAGTCTGATCGCGCACGTGCACGTATTAACATGATGACATATTCTAATCAATATGCATAGGGAATAGGGTATCTACACAACACCTCCCCTCTAAGATGGAACATCTTATAGAACATGAAGTAGTGAACGAGAAAAAAAAACGATACAATAAATCAACAAGACCACTTCGTGGTAAGTCTTCTTCGTTGAATGAACATTGTGCTTCTTCGGAGCTTTTCTCGTTCGTGTTGATCATCTCAGGTGCGATTTACGTTGCTGTTGCATCGTAGATCTCGTCAGGCTTGCCCTGGATGCTGGTGAGTGCGTCGGTGATACGGTAGATGAACGTGGCGGCGATACTGTAGTTGGTGCAGCTGCCGTCGGAACTGTCGCCATGACATCCTCATCCATGATGACCACATCATCATCGTTCACTATCTCAGGCACACCGAATGTGTCGATCAAGATATGCATAGGTGTCTCTTCATCATAAGAATCTCAACTGATTCTTATGTACTCTTTCGTTCGTAGATTCACATAGATCTCGAACATCATTCAACCTTCCTTTTCAGTATGGTCGCCATGACCCATTTCCACTGATCAGGACCAGAGTACTTCTAGGAGTAGACAACATATCCTCTGCAGGATTTCCTTCCTATGATATCACCATTTATGATCGACCTGATTGGTCATTTACTTTATGACCTTGAAGACTTCTTCAGTCTTCATTTATGTTGCATGACTATCTTCCTTAGTCTCGGCAAACATATCATCGATCATCCTTACATGATCGGTCGATGGTCATCTTCACTGTGACCTTGAAGACCTCTTGTAGCGTCTTCCTTTATGCTGCATGACTCTTTCGTAGCCTCGGCACGCATATCATCGATCATCCTTACATGATCGGTATCATCGGTCATCTTACTCGTGACCTCTTAGACTTACATAGTCTTCATACGTGTTGCTTGACTCATCTGTCGTCTCGGCGAGCACACTATCAATCATCCTTACATGATCGACATCATTGGCCATCTAACTCGTGACCTGTGAGACTTCCATAGTCTTCATTTGTGCTGCTCGACTATCTTCCATAGCCTTGGCCAGCACACTATCAACCATCCTTTCATGATCGACATCGTTGGTCATCTTCATTGTGACCGTGAAGACCTCTTGAAGCATCTTCACACATGCTGTTTCACTACCATTCGTAGTTTCAGCGAACATTTCATTGATATCCGGTCTGGAGCTGTCGGCGCAGACTATCATGCAGTTGGCCGTTGAACAATCGAGCAATCCGATTTGCTTCCACACCTCATCTGACGTGAGTGAGATGCTAGCTCCCTTATCGATTTGTAATCGATTTCCTGTGCAGACGCACATTGACACTGTAGTGTTGGTATCACCTTTATCGACACGCATCATTTTGATCTCCTTCAGATCACCACTACCATCCATACACCTCAACATTCTTGCCACATTTGCTGTAGGTTGTATCCTTGTGTCTTCCTCGACCGATATCCGAGTCTCTCCTCTTGATGAGTCAGCCGTACTGCTGCTCAAACTCTCAACTACCATCTGTAGTAGAGTTATCCTCTCATTCATTGAATGAATGACCTCCTTCTGTGATGTAATCAGCTCCTTGAGCTTTCGTACTGTCTCTATAGCCATTGTACTGATTGTATTTCGATTGATGACGAAATCACAATTTCAATCGATTGGTGAGTTACTAAGTCTCTTTCAGACTGATTTCACTCCACCATCTCTGCATCACTATCTGCCACTGTCTTGGTTTATTTCACCAGATGATGAAATTACTCGATCAACTTTCCACCGCAAGGATGCAACCACCAAATCAAAATTTGGGCAGAGCCTTCGGCGTACTTCGATCAGACACGTGCCACACCTAGTAGCTAGCCACACATTGTAGCAGTGATCAGTCCTAGCCACACACAGTAGCATGATCAAGCAAATTTGCCACACCTAGTAGCTATCAGCCTCTGCCACACCTAGTAGCGCTGATCACACGATTGCCACACCATAGTAGCAGGCCACACCATAGTAGCACTCACAATAGTTACCACTAGCAAGCTAGCAGCATACACTTCACAACGAGACAAAACAAAATGAAAATAGTTCGTATACCTTAGACAGAGACATTGTTGTCCTTGGTGAGTCCTGGTCGCCAGTTGTTATGTATTGTGCTCGTCCCCGTTGTCGTGTTGTGTAGTGTGAGTGCACAAGGGTTTACTACTTAGGCTTTATTAGCAGACTAGGGAAATTACAGGTTAATACAGGACTAGAGAAGGGCACATCTCGTGCGAGGATCAAGGGAGAACTGATCTAGACTGATAGGATATCTCTAGACATAAGTGGGCGGGGCCAGACACGAGAGAGCATTAGAGATAAAGGTAGAGTGACGAGAGAGTGTGCGGATCAGAGAGAGTAGTCTGATCGCGCACGTGCACGTATTAACATGATGACATATTCTAATCAATATGCATAGGGAATAGGGTATCTACACAACAATTATTATTATTAATATTATAGGATATGGCTCGCTTGGACTCATGACATCTGTTCTTATGTGTCCCGACGGAAAGACTGTGGAGGCGGAGGCTGCCCATGGTACCGTAACCCGTCACTACAGAGAACATCAGAAGGTACCACCAGTCGTGTTTTGCGCTAACCAGCCTCCCGTTTCAAACACGTCCTGTAACTTCTTTGAGTTACCGACCTTGTATATTTTAACGAATTTGAAATCAGCGCGTTCGACTTAATATGCCCTCTACTATTCGCGATCGGGAGATGTGAGTGGCGATCATTCCCTTGTTTCTAAGACATTTCCGACGACGACCGGAAATTGAATTTCTAGAATGCGCGGTCCCCAGTGGAAAACTTTATTAGTCCATAGGATTTCTGTAGACCATGATCATCAATCAGTGATGAATGAACTCGTTTTCCACTCGGATCTCTCGCCATAAAAATGCCGACGCCAAGTCGTGCAAGCGTTCCACATCGAGATAACCTAATGTTTAATCGTTAAATGGATTCATATGGGGTTCATTAGTGTGTATTTCAAAATATATGATTTTTGTTACTCAGGGCAATCCAACCTCGACTAATCCCGTAGCATCCATCTTCGCCTGGTCAAGAGGTCTGCATCATCGTGGAAAACTCGACAATAACGAGGAACTACAGAAGTGAGTTGGCAAACTGCCAAAAAAGTTGGATGGACTGTTTTCCCGAGCGATATCCTATTTTCAGATTCGCATTGACGCTAGAGAAGGCTTGTGTGGATACTATTGAAGAAGGAAAGATGACCAAGGATCTGGCTATCTGTATTCACGGAATGAAGGTACACATCACTCTACTATATGAAAAATCGATGAATTGTCAGCCTGGGTACTGTAATGATTGGAATATTTTTCTGAGTATATGGTATTTAACAAAATGCAGATTGACAGCATGTCAAGCACACGGCGGTACTTAGAAATATATTTTGTATACTGTCACATGTATGATAAGAATTGCTCAAAATTCTTCACAGTATTGTCAACATATCACACTGTTATGGTTTTTGGTTCTATATTCTATGAAAATCATAGGGTACTGTAATGACTGTCATCCAGGCTACTGTAATGATTGTCTGCGGGTAGTGTAATGATTGTTGGTTGTTCAGAAAGCCAATCAGCCCGGCATGTACCTGCTCACTCACGAATACCTGGAGGCTGTCGATAAGAAGATGGAGAGTCTAATGAATGGAGTATAAACACAAACTATATGCAATGATAAACGTAGATCCTACAGTAACCGTACCGTACTACAGTAACCGTAGCGTATTGCAGTAATCGTTGCATATTACAGTAACCGTTTCGTATTACAGTTACCGTAGCATATTACAGTAATCGTCCATCGTATGCATTCGATCGATTCCTTTGGTTGTTACATTCAGTTCGTACATAGTGATCATTGCATTATATTATCCTTATTTATCCTCAACAAATTGCCATCCGATCATTGTAGCGAGTAGTTGTATAAATCTTAATAATTATATGTGTTTGCCATATTTTTTCTCTCGTTTCTCCATCGAATATATGAAATGATCGTATAAATATTGCTGACATATGTGACTCATTTTCTACATATAAATCGGCTTTAAATAAATATAATTATTCATAGAAAAGTCGTAAAAAATGCAATTTAAATATTTATGTAACGAAAATTAACATCACATATGGAAGATTTTCTAGATTTACCAAACTTACGATGTTTACTGCTAGCGTGGCAACAGAATTTGGCTCGGTGCCAAATTTTCGTGGCACTATTTTCTCTCGCTTTCAGTACAAAGCTTCTGTTATTTTCCAATTTATCCACGCTTAATTGTTCCAGAAAACGTTCCAATCTGTCTCAATCGCATGTGTTCTCATTGTTTATCCCCACTTCAAGCGGTTTCTTTAGCTTTGTAAAACTTTTGTCCCTTGTATCTTCTTCTGACTCATCTTTCAACCCGTACGCGGGCTGATACTGCTCAGCACTGATTCATTGTCGTCCTCGCGTTTCTCTAATCATGATATGTCTTCTGTTTATTTACAATTGTAATATTATACTTACACTGCTCTAGTAGTCACAATTTCTTTTGTCGCAACAAAGCTCATTTCTCTAAAAATTGACAAGAATGATGTGATTACTATCGCAGTGATAAGCATATTTTACTTCAACAAACTGTGTTTGTTTTGCAAAATATAATATTATTCCGTTCAGGGTTATGAATCTGACTTGTCTTCTGCTGGCACTTTGTGCCAGTCTTGGCTCCGCTTTTTATCTGCCAGGTCTTGCTCCAGTCAATTTTTGCGAAAAGCAGAATGCTAAGGCTTCGTGTCCGGTATCGATTTCGTTCGTTTAATTCAAATTTACATAACTCGCTTATTTAGAGCAATGTCACTATGTTTGTCAACCGTCTCGATTCCGATCAAAGTGTAATCCCCTTCGAATACCACAGGTAATAGTGGGTTTCGCTAGTAGCATCTCTAGCCTATTATCGACTTAGCATGGCGAGTGAACAAATTTGTCAATACTTTTTTTCCATAACCTGCGATTATACACGTTTGTATAAATGGTCTAAGAGACTATATCTTTTATTCGGTCGAGATTATTAAAGCTTTCATAGATGATGATAGCAGCCTAGATCGTAGAAAAGCGACCGTTGAATTTTATCGGGCGGAATCTAATATTAATAGTATGCAAATCAGTAATATTGAATTCAGCTTTGACTTCTGCATCGGTTCCGA
Organism: Parapristionchus giblindavisi; assembly: GCA_943737045.1. NCBI lineage: Eukaryota > Metazoa > Nematoda > Chromadorea > Rhabditida > Diplogasteridae > Parapristionchus > Parapristionchus giblindavisi. Next base: position 724,548 of record CALSFV010000051.1, on the reverse strand, counting down.
AGACGAGTCTCCTGTGGAGAATCTTGGTCAAGTTCTCTTTGGTGAGAGAATTCGCCCGTCCCCGTACAAGGTTAGCCTTTGGTTATCTGGTACGCGTTACAATCATACATTTTCGACGCCCTCACAGAATTTGTTTTCTATTTTCGCTTAAATTGTAACCTTTCTCATAAAACGACCATTATATAGTGGGTTGACCCTCGTATTATGGGGATATGAAAATGTATGCTTGCAATGTTTGCTATCCACGTATCATTCCTCCCTGTACTAGAGGCAGGCCGTGTGCACCATATACGATAAAACGATTGGATCAGTCTATTGAACAAACAAACATATAATATGATATTGATTGCAGATTTCGTTCCTCGAGGAGCAGAAGTGCGCCGCGGTGTGCACTCGTTCGTACGCTGGATCGTCCGATGAGAACTCCAAGCTGCGATTGCTGCAGAAGGGAATGAAGCTGAACTATCAGCATCATTGGTGAGACAATTGTATACGAATGTGCACATTTTGCCAGAGTGATCATGTCCTCCGATTTAATTACACTTTTGATATATGATTGAAACCTGAAAAGGGGGGGGGGCGGCTGTCCAGATTTTTAATGTGTCACGTGGCTCAATTATTGTGGCCCATCATCGGTGAGGGACATATTATAATATTGTTATTTAGCTGATTCCAAGACATAGAACAGAAATGATATTGGCAAATCGGGTGGATCTACAAATATATTATATGATTGAAACCCGGAAAAAAATTGGGGGGAAAAGAAAAAAACGGTCCAGATTTTGAACGTATCACGTGGCTGCCAAAATAGACTAATAGTAATATAATAATAACATTTTAAAACTTGATGATTGAAGAATGAGTAAAGGGGTATCAGGAAGTGGAACTGAATACTCTGTTGCCCCTATCATTTTTTGAGTATTATGGATTCAATACGATGCAATATGGATTATTCAGGATTATCGACAACATGCCCGTCACGTTCTGCTTCGTCAATCAGCAAAATATGATGGTATTTTAATAATAATATTAATAATGATAATGATAATGTTAATAATAATAATAATCATAATAATAATAATAATGTTAATAATAATAATAATAATGTTAATAATAATAATCATAATATTGAACGTATAAAATACATGTTTATACGAGAGTAACCAACCACTGCCACAATGAATTTCTATGTTTAGAGAGAGAGCACCGGTGAGAGAGTAGGTAGATCAGAGAGAGCGAGGAAGGAAAGGAGGAAAGAGTGGGGAGTTAATCGATAGTACTTCCTCTATTTAGCAGCAGTAGCAATGCAATTATGCAAGTACATTTTATGCGTACAATAATAATGATTCCTTCAATGGTGAGTATATGTAATTATAGGTTTGCACAACTGGTTTCCCTATGGGCTGTTACGTCGGGCCAGACGGACGTCCGCGTGACGCGTGCGTACTTGACGTAAGTTATAATAATAATAATAATAATAATAATAATAATATTATTATTATTTTATTTATTTTTTAAAGTATGACAAACATCTGCCAAGACGTATGTGAGCGTGCAAATCTGAGAGTGTGGTTGCCTAGAAAAGATATCCATATATTTTCGGTGCCCTCACCGAATTATTTTTATATAGTGGGTCGTTTTAGAAAAATCGTTATTTTTCGCTTAAATTGTAATCTTGTATATAAAAATGAGCTTTATATAGTGGGTCGACCCTGAAAATTGGCCGAATATAGTATTAGAATACTATAATATATATCGATAGAGCTGTGCCTACTAGGGTGGCGAGAATAACTCTTGACTCACTATTATCTCTCTCTCTAATTGGTGAGTCATTTCTCTAGCCACTCACCCATTCCCCCTGGCTGCCTTGCTTAGAGGTCACGGTCGAATCAAAAAAATGATTCTGTCCATACATTTTCATACCCTCACAGTGTGAGGATTGACCCACTATATACGGATCATTATTAGGGTGGACCCACTATATAAAGCTCATTTTTTATGTGAAAGATTACAATTTAAGCAAAACATAACGAGTTTTCTAAATTGACCCACTATATAAAAATAATTCGGTGAGGGCACCGAAAATGTATGATTCTGTCGTGACTCTTTTGCATTTTAGCGGATGTAGGTGGTCAAAATATGCAAATCTGAATATTTTTGTAATCTACATGACATGGGCTATTGAAAGAGCATAAATTCGCCTGTCAAAGAACATTTTAAAATTTCGTCGATTTCTCATGTACCATAATTCCTTTACATTTTTTACTTTTAGGAATTGGGATGAGAATTATGTTAAAATGATATAATATGTACATAAAATACTTTCAAACATTTAAAGTTCTTCCTCGTCGTCATCGGAACAGAGCTCATTGAATTCACTCGCATCGGTAGCGTAGCCATGGGGGTGCGGGATAGTTAACTAATCGAGACGCCAACAACTAGCCTCTTACGTGTTAATCAACTCCGCCCTATTTTGATCATAAGAGATCAATAAGCGTTCCTAAAGACTGTGTCCCTAACACTCTTTATAGATGCCGCCTTCCGTCTTTAGGGTCATGGAGGGAGAGAGAGGGAGTGATAGATTGAGAGATACAGGGGGACAAGTGATAGAATTCATCATAAAGATATTTATGGATATGCATAACAATAATTATAAGAATAATAACATAATAACATGAGAAATCGACGAAATTTTGAAATGTTTTTTGCCAGGCAAATGAATGCTCTTTCAATAGCCCTTGGCATGTAGATTACAAAAATATTCAGATTTGCATATTTTGATCACTTATACATCCGCTAAAATGCAAAAGAGTCACGAAGGAATCATTTTTTGATTCGACCGCAATCTCTTGGCCTTATTATTAGTGAGTCAACGAGAGAGAGGTCGTAAATGCGCCTCTCTCGGTAAACCGCAAGAAAGTGCCAGTGGGAACGGTGAGTCAAGAGCCATTCTCGCCACCCTAGTGCCTACCAAAGAGGTTTGACGTCGTGCCCACAAATGACTATAATGTACACCGATTTGGTATGTCTGGGCGATGGTTGTCTATGTACGATTCTATAACTATCTGTCTTAATAATAAAACTGCTTAAATAATAATAAATAATAATAATCATGTTTTTATTTGCAGTCGAAGTTCTCGCAGCCCGATTCGTACTACATCTTCAATCACGTCGACATTGTCGTCGAATATCGTGATATGAGTCTGGATCCCAACTACTTTGAGGAGAAGGTAGCACATAATTCATTTAAAAATATAATAATAATAATAATAATAATAATAATACATTTAAAAAGAGTTAACATTATGTGTGTTTCAGATTGGTGGCCGCATAATCCATGTCAAGGTTACGCCTCGCAGTATCAAACACAAGTCTGAGAAGGTATTATTGATTAATTTATCGATTGATTGATTGATTTATCGTTTTATCGATTGATTTATCGTTTTATCGATTGATTATTCTGACTATAGGAGCTTGACTGTTCGGCCAACGCCCCCGCTCTCTCGATCGCCTCATCGGAGACGAAGACTTCTATCACTTACAGTTACTCTATTCAGTGGAAGGTACGTGCATGATTATCGATTGATTATTGATCGATTATCGGTCCGCCCTCCCTGTTTTGGTAATTTGCGAATCCCTGCAGTCGATTTGGCAGATTTTGTAAACGAGTTTTGTAAAATTTGCTAAATGTTATTAGGGATGATACCTGTCTAATAATAACTTATCATTTTTTTTCTAATTTTCGTTCCTACTGTGGGATATACTAATTCCTGGATGTCGACCCGGATGGAGCACTACAAATAATCATGATATTGTTTATTTCAGAAAACCGAAGTCAAGTGGTCATCTCGTTGGGACTACATTCTCGATTCGATGCCACACTCCAACATTCAGTGGTTCTCCATTATGAACTCGCTCGTCATAGTCCTGTTCCTGTCCGGAATGGTAAGCTGGTATGGATTACGGTAGCCGAGAAACAATGGTGGGCATACACATTGTAACTTCAATTTTGAATCCACAAATTTGGAACTTTTTATATATAACTGTAGAATTGTCACCAGCACATTTGCAAACATAGTTATGTAAATGTACACATTGGAACTGATTATAAGGAACTCTAATTTTGAATACGCAAATTTGTAAACATGAATTTGTAACCAGAAATTTGTAACCAAACATTTGTAACCAAACATTTGTAACCAAAACTTTGTAACCAGGAATTTGGAACCAAGAATTTGGAACCAAAAATTTGTAACCATCACATTTGAACCGAGGAAGGAAAACCATCATTGTTTTGGTTAACGAAATTGCACTCAACGAATCTAATAAACTTGTAAAATCTGATAAATCTGATAAATTTGTTGACTCAAAGAGAAATATTCGCGCTGTTTGCGCGACTGTGGATGATCATTTTGCTTCCCAAAACGAGGGAGTTTATTCCCTCGGTCCAAATATGATGGTTACAAATTCTTGGTTCCAAATTCCTGGTTACAAAGTTTTGGTTACAAATTTCTGGCTGCAAATTTCTGGTTACAAATTCATGTTTACAAATTAGCGTATTCAAAATTATAGTTCCTTATAATCAGTTCCAATGTGTACATTTACATAACTATGTTTGCAAATGTGCTGGTGACAATTATACAGTTCCATTTTTTCGTTTTCAATTTGCCAGTTTCAAAGTGTTGAGTTCCAATTTTTAAGTTACAAAGTGTATGCCCACCAGAAACAATTATCGATTGAAGGTTGGCATGATTCTCATGCGCACGCTGCATCGTGATATCGCCCGATACAATCAGTTGGATAATGAGGTTTGGTTTAAATTATTTATTTATTTTAATCTTTTTATTTCATTAATGCATCTTTTCAAAAGTGTATTTAAAAGTAGTGTGATGAAATGTTTGCATGAAAAATATAGTGTTTATCGTGTAATTTTTTAAAGAACATTTATTGCATATACTGCGTTGAATCCGATATAATGTGAATATTGATTTATGGTATAGAATAGTATTTATTCAAGATGTAAGTGTCCCTTTTATGGGTCATCAGCACGCGCTGACATTTATCTATTCAGTCGTTTAGTGGCAGCCATTCCCTCTCAAATGGTTCTATCCTTGATATGTATTGCATTCAGACATTTCATACCCTCGTAATGCGGGAATTGACCCACTATATAATGTACATTTTCGGGTCACTTGATGCGAAAAGAAGATAAAACTGACCACTTTTTAAGCGAAAAGTAACGAATTTTCTGAATAAATCCACCCAATTTCGAGAATCGGCCCACATAAACTGCGAGGGCATCGAAAATGTATGGTCCCGTTTAGTGGCAGCCATTCACTCTCGAATGGTTCTATAGCTAATAAATATTATTGTATAATAAATAAAATAGTAATAGTAATAATAATAATGATAATAATAATAATAACAAATATTATTGATTTGCAGGAGGATGCACAGGAAGAGTTTGGCTGGAAGTTGGTGCACGGTGACGTGTTCCGTCCGCCACGCTACGCCCTGCTGCTGTCGGTCTTTGTGGGAGCGGGAACGCAGTTGCTCATGATGGTCTCGGTCACACTTGGTATGCATTACTATATTGATGTATAAGATGTGACAACATTTGAACGAAAAAAGAATAAGAGAATCGGGAAAGTGGGTGGTAGGAATTGGGGAAGGAGAAGAAGAATTGGGGAGGGAGAAGACATACCTATTGATTTGTTTAATATGAATGGTGAAGAGTGTGGATGCTGTAATACATACTACAGGGTGCGCCAAAATTACCCGAACTGATTTCACCATTATGATTCCCAGGCCCCCAATGCAAATGCGCAACCCCTATTGCAGCATCATGACGAGGGATCATTGACCACTCCCTATTCAAGGTTTCAAGTCAGTTAGTCAAGTCGTCTAGTAATGGGGAAGTCAAGTCGACTGCGACCCCTCATTCTCAAGTGTACAAGGTAGATTGTCATAGTTCATCAGCTCGGCTTTCACGAGTCGGCTGTATCCGATACCGGTATCGTGTACCAAGATCTTGGTACTGACAAGGAACGTCCGGGTAGAGGTAGACCGATTTCAGTTTCCACCGCTACGAACCGAGATCCCATCCGAAAGATAGTGTTTCGAAACCACAAGTTTACGATCTGGAGACTCGATATCTCGAACACTTCCATCATACATGGGCACCGACATGGGGGTGTCACCTGTAAAATTAGGAATCTTCGAAAATTTGTGGAATGCCCCCTGTAAAAATGACGTTTAGGTGAAATTTTTGAGGATAAAAGTGGAGGCCCCCTGTAAAATTAACCATTTTTCGTTCGGATGCCCCCTGTAGAATCGAGCTCCAGGTATCCCGCCCATGTATGACTTCCATTCTTCATCTCCTCAGGTCTCAGCTGACTCTTCTCCCTTACAAGTACAGTAAACTGTTAGAACCGAATGAGCGACAGATCAAGCTCCGCTGAGAACGGTGACCTCAACTTTTTATGCGTTGTGCCAGGTCCGCGCACTTCAGCACGATGTTGAGCGAAGATAATATCTCACCTTCAAAGACAACCTGAATATCGAGAACAACAGAATCATTGCCTCTGATCTTAAAGAATCCTACAAGACGGCTGGGGTCATGGGTCATATCAGTCTTCCACAATACGCCAAGGTTTTAGCTGCTGTTTGCCCAACTGGAAAGTCCATTCTTGTTTTGCCACTTCATGCGTCTAGATCAATAAGGCATATTATACCAAGCACATCATCGAAGACGCGCTTCTACTCCGATACCATACCCACTTCGGTCAGGACCACTAGACCTTTCGGCAAGATTCTGTCGTCAATGACATGACAAAGTTGACCCAGTCGTGGTTTTTCGCCCATGATCTCGACAAAATCCATCACACTGAATTACTTCCGAACTCCCCCAATCTCAACCTCCTCGACTGCAGTGCTTGGAGGTGTTGTAGGCCAAGATGTCCTCTATCAAGCACCAGACCCTCGACTCCCTCAGTGCTTCCCTTCTCAAGGCATGGGTCGAACTCGATGACAATTACTTGCGGGAATCGGCAGTCGCATATGAGAAGAGACTTGTGTCAGAGCTAAAAGAGACGACGGCGAGATTCGCTAGTACACTACTGCTGCCCATATTCTTGATAAGCTTTACCATGAATCATATCACTCAAGTCACATTCCCAAGAGGAGAATCATATGGAGACAACAGTTCGGGTAATTATGGCGCACCCTGTATACTTTGATATTGCAATAACGTATCGGCCAAACTCACTTTTGAGCTTTATTTTTACATTTAGAAATGAATATCTAACAATGCTATTGTTATATATGATATCAACCTGAGTGAATTTTAACATGACTTAATATTATGTTGTGCCACACTATAATATACATACATTTTCGCCCCACCCACAATCCATTGTTTTTGCGACTTATAAACTGACCCGAAATTAGAGCAAAACTGACCCGATCTACATCTCAAGTACCCGAAACTGACCCGACATGGGGTGATTCATACTAATCTCAATCTCCCGCATATTCCTAGATGGGTGTCATGACTCAAAACTGACCGCATCGACAAAAAGTGCTCACTCACAATGTGGGTGCTCGAAAATGTATGATAATATAATAAGAATAGATTACTTTCAGTCTTTGCCTGCCTTGGTTTCTTGTCTCCCGCCAATCGTGGATCTCTCATCACCTTTGCCCTCGTATTCTACGTCTTCTTCGGTATGATTATTGATTTTTTGATTGGTTTACTAATTTTTTTACGATGAATTTTACAGGCGCCATCGCTGGTTATGTAGCAGCTCGCCTGTACAAGTCGTTCAATGGTGTGCACTGGAAGACGTGTCTCACCATGACCTCGTTCCTCGTGCCAGGGTATGGATATTCAGTATAGTATACTATATCTACAGTACTTCAGGATATACAATATAATATACAGTATATACCGTAGTACAGTATATGTATCTTAAAATGTACTTGAATTGCTCAACTTACTTGAAGTTTACTTAAGTAAACTACAAGTGAAACAGCATTTGACGATGTGCATTACAGTATGCCACACCACTTTAAGAAGAGTTTTCACTTGTAGTTTACTTGATGCAAACTTCTAGTGGCAATAATAAGCCACATTAAGATACTAATGGAATTATTTCAGAATTGCTTTCGCTGTTTTCTTCTTCTGTAATCTTCTGCTGTGGACGAACGAATCATCTGCAGCTGTAAGTGCTATTGATTGCTGCGATTATTGATTGATTTAGTCTTGATCTACCTATTATATTGATTGATTTGGTATTGATCTACCTATTATATTGATTGATTTAGTCTTGATCTACCTATTATATTGATTGATTTGGTATTGATCTACCTATTATATTGATTGATTTAGTCTTGATCTACCTATTATATTGATTGATTTGGTATTGATCTACCTATTATATTGATTGATTTGGTATTGATCTACCTATTATATTGATTGATTTAGTATTGATCTACCTATTATATTGATTGATTTAGTATGATCTACCTATTGTATTGATTGATTTAGTATTGATCTACCTATATTGATTGATTGATTGCAGGTTCCATTCGGTACACTGGTCGCGCTGCTCTCACTGTGGCTGTTCATCTCCACTCCGCTCACATTCATCGGAGCCTTCTTCGGATTCAGGAAGGAGGTGAGGCTGATGTGTGTGGTGTCTGTGGTATTTGAAAACCACTTGAAACACATAACTGACTTTTTACTAACGAAGTCTACTTGAAGTGAAAGAACATTTGACGAATGCATTACAGTATATACACCACTTGAAGCAGACTTGCAAGTAAACTTCAAGTGAAACTGATAAATACGCTTTAAGTTTTGAAATACCAGAGGTGCACAACACACTTGCTTGTAGTTTTTTAATTTATGACACTCATACAATGATCTATCTATCGATTATTATTTCCAGACCATCCAGAACCCCGTACGCACCAATCAGATCCCGAGACAGGTAATTAAGTTGGACAATTATTCATGATCTTTGATCTTTTATTAATTACCTTTTTTACTACCCTCTCTGGCAACGTTCCCTCGTTGTTAAAAAAGCGGGAGAGCACTGGCAGAGTGGAGAGATTCAAATTAGCTCGGGGTGTTTTTTAAAAAAATCATTAAAATAAGTGCAAATTGGCATTGTAGGTGCCCGAACAGTCGACGTACACCCGCCCTCTACCCGGAATGCTCATGGGTGGCATTCTCCCGTTCGGTTGCATCTTCATCCAGTTGTTCTTCATTCTCAATTCCATCTGGTAGGTGTATTGATTGATGATTATCGATTTTTTATTGCATCAAATATATAGTCATAAACATATTACTGGTAATGGTTTTGGCTCGGTGGCAGTTTTCAAGGGATGTTTTGTAATATGGAATTGATGATGTATCAATTTGTAGTTTAAGTTTTTTTTTTCATTAACCTCCCTTTCATTTGAAAACTGCCACCGAGAAAAAAACGAAATCCATCCCTATCCCTCTTATATTAATATATTTATGAATATATGTGATGCGATAAAAACAATCGATAAGCATGTTTGTTAATGTCCATTCTAATAAATAAATAATTTAATTTAATTGTATCATCATCAGGGCCCACCAGACCTACTACATGTTCGGCTTCCTCTTTGTCGTCTACGTCATCCTGATTATCACTTGTTCGGAGGCGACCATCCTGTTGGCGTACTTCCATCTCTGTGCTGAGGTGAGAGATTTGTTTGTTTATTTATTTATTTATTTTTTTAAATTTTATCAACAATCTTCTATTCATATCCGTGCGAAAAAATTGTAATATTTTGCATTTTAAAGATAGAAATGCTAATGAAATATAAAAATATATACAGTGGTGGCCAGAAGGAAAACATATTTTGGTTTTTTGAGAATAACTTTTCTTGTAGATGCCCGATCATCTTGAAATTTTTATATAGTGTGCTCAAACATGTTTCACAATGTATACCGAGGTATGGAGCCGGTTTTTCAATGTCAACGGCTTCCAGGCTACAGTATCCCAAAATGACCGTATGGCTCATTTTGAGTGGTTGAAGTTGCGACGTATTTTCATTGTTTAAAACAATTTTTTCACCGTTTAAAAAGTATTTACGCATGATACTATAGTCATTTATCGATAATATTTGCATTTATTGGATATTATAATAATTTATTTATCTTTAACGATAAACAGAGAGGTGAAAAAGAAAGTAAAACAATATTATGGAATGATGCGTGAGATCAAACATTGAATCAAGTGGGGACGACAGTAAATGATAATGATGCAAGAGTGAAATAAATCGTTACAAGGGAAAGATAGATCAGTCTGGGATCGAGAAGTCGATCCTATTTTCGGGTAGTGATAGTAAACGTGCCGCCCTAGCGAAGAAACTGTAGTGCCTATATTGGAACCGTGACCCGGGATTATTGAAATTTATCCCATTTCTGGTTATATAGGTATTGAAATAATGGGATTTCTTGTTCGAAATTTTGAACTTGCCTCTGAGAAGTTTGAGGGAAGTTCTAACGTCTATATTTAGTCTACGTTTTTCTAGCGTTTCCAGTTTAAGTTTTGTATTACGCTCAGGTGCTCCAGGCATATTCTCCCATGTATAACCATAGCAACGTGCGAATACTCTTCTGGTAAAGTAATTCTGAACTTTTTCGAGGATTTTAATATCCTTTTTCTGATAGGGATTAAAGACTGTTGAAGCACTTTCAAGGATGGGGCGAATGTAGATCGAGAATGCTTTGAGGAGAATTTCAGGCTTTTTAGTCCGCAGTGCTCGCATTAGTATGTGGCAAGCAGACTTTGCTTTTATTGAAATAGCTCTGCAATGGTCGGAAAATGTTAAAGTTTTCTGGATAGCAAAACCAAGGTCTTTAACTACTTCCTTTTTATTCAGTATTGCATTTTCGATCATATAGTTCCGTTTTGGGTTCGCTCTTCCAAGATGTAGGGTGGTGCATTTATGAGATGCGAGAGGCAATTGCCAATCATTAGCCCATCTAACTATTTTATCCACTGCTATTTGCAGTGGGACAGGAGGGTCGTCCTTATTAAATGATTTATATATTTTGATGTCATCGGCATATAATCTGGCTACAACATCGTTATTTTGTACTAGTGCCGGTATTTCAGAAGTGAAAATTAAAAATAGTAAGGGTCCAAGTACAGAGCCCTGCGGTACGCCACTACTGACTAGGTGAGAATCGGACAGTTTATCTTTAACTCGTACTTGAAATGATCTATTGGAAAGATAATCAGAGATCCAGTTAATGGTTTTCATTGAAATGCCAGTTGTACTGAGTTTACAAATTAGTTTTGGATGGGATACACTATCAAAGGCTTTTGCGAAGTCAAAATAGATAACATCAACTGTTTTTCCACTGCTAAGTGCGGCAGTCCAATGCTCTAGAACTTCCAGCATCTGTAGTTCTCGTGAACGATTCTTTCTGAATCCGTATTGTTCATCAGGGAATATCTCGAGTGATTCACAGTGAGATATTATGGGCCTACTTAAGATGCGTTCGAATATACGACAGAAAAATGATGTAATCGAAATCGGCCTATAATTGGAAGGGTTGGAGTAGGGTGGGGATTTCTTAACAGGAGTAACTATTGAGTGTTTCCATTTTGAAGGGACTGTCCCTGAATCAAATGAACTTTTGAATATAATCTCTAAGGGCTCGGCAATGGGAACAGCCACTCTCTTTATAAATGAAAGATCAATATTTTCCGGGGTTTTACAGGAAGACTTCTTCCATTTTTCAATAAGTGCACATATTTCGTGCCTACGGAAGGTAGGTTCTTCATAATTGCCATGGTTTATAATTTGGGGTGGAGATGGAATGATTCCGTTATCAATAGTGAACACATCAGAAAATGTATTAGCAAGGAGATTTGCCTTGCCAAGATCTGTAAGTATGGCTATTCCATTTTGATCAGTTAGGCCCTCTACTCCTTTTTGAGTATTTGAGCATCTTTTCATATATTTGAAGAACTTATTTTTGTCTTCGCTTTCAATAATTCTTTTTTCTATGGCAACTTGGTAGCGAATTAGCTCTTTTCGGAATTTCTTGTTCAGGGTTTCAAATTTGCTACGGTTACACGGGGTGCTATTTGATATTGATTTTTGCCAAGCAACAAAACGGATTTGTAGTAGGTGTTCTATATGTGGGGGTAAAATACCATGATTAACATTAATCTTACTCCATGGTACGTGTGTGTCAATAGATTTTTGTAGGATTTTAATAAACAGGTCATACATATCATCAACTGAGTTCATAGTGGAAAAGATTCCAGTCCAATCTACATTTGCTAGTTGCATATTAATGATATCATAGTTCGCAGCTTTAAAATTGCATCTTAGTACCGAGGTCGGCACTGCATGATTGACGGAAATAGTAAAATCAATTGAAAAATGATCTGAAGTGCAAAATGGAGGTCCAACTTTTAAATTTTCGATAAGTCCAGGTTGGTTGCTCAGCAATAAGTCAAGGATGTTACCTTGTTTGTGAGTTTTTTCACGAACTAATTGAACAAATTTTGTAGTAGTACAAAAATCAATGAATAATTGGGAAGTTGCATTAGAGCAGTGAGCCAATTGGTGGTTCGACCAATCAATATCAGGAAGGTTAAAATCGCCAGTGACAATAGTGGATTGAGGGCATGACGCGAGATCAGTGATAGTTTTTACAAGTGATTCAGTTTGGCGAGAATTTGATTTGGGGTTGCGGTAAACGCAGACCACTCTAATAAGGTCACCGTTTATATCGAGATCTAGAGCAATAAGTTCGTGAGAGCCTTTAATAGCTTGTTGTGAAACTTGAATGGCGTTTATTGAGGAATGGATTAAAATGGCGACACCACCACCATGTTGATTACGATCTCTACGGAATGTATTATAGTACTGGTCTTGACCATTTAGAAGCAAGGAATTTGGGAATATTGGCCCAAGCCAGGTTTCATAAAGGAAAATGATTGAATAATTCTTAACGAGCAAATTGGACAAGTAAGGCAATTTGTTCTTCACAGAGCGACAATTAGATGAGTACCCTTTTAATACGACTGATCTACCATTTCTAGTTGGCCGGAGATGACTTAATAGTTTGACATGTATGGTTGGAATGGTATACCGAGATTGGGAGGGGCACCGTACAGGGCTGAATGTGACATGAATGGACTATGTTGAGGGTACAAGGGTGCAGATGGAAGAGGCATATTCGAATTATGGTATGATTGTGACAGAGGGAGCATTTGTGAATAAGGATGTGAATGAGCATGTGTGGGAGGGAAACAATTATTACGAGGTAAACGAGGACGATTATAAGATTGACGAGAGACAATGGAATTGGATCGATTTGTATTTGGAGCACGATGATGGGGTCGAGGACGACGAGCAACTGGAGGGGTGGGCTTTCTTTGGGAAGGATCAGCGATAGAGGCTCTTATATAGATATCACAATACAATGGATCATTCTTAATCTTATGGGCATACTTTAGCATAAGCTCTTTATGCTTTCGAGTGGGGCATAGTACTTTTGTCAGGCGTGGGAATGAGGCATCCGAAGATGAGATGGGCATTCTATAAACAGCAATAGGGAGAAATGGACACCCTAGTCTACCACTAATTTGAACTACAGAATAGTAATCATCAAATACACATTGGGCAGGGTCATCAGAGGTACTTAAAGGCAGTCTAGCAATTACCAGAGATCTCTCGAGATCCTTAGTATCTTCCGGATTGGGATTAGGATTGGTATCAGCGGGTTTATTAGGTTCAGGATTTGTATTCACAGGAACGGATGGATCGACCATTATTGTATCATTGTCAATGGGTGGACTAGATTGAGGAGGAACGGATTGAGGAGTAACAGAATGAGGAGTAACAGATTGAGGAGTAATAGATTGATGAGGAACGGACAAGGTCATAGATGAAGATTTCAACTCGTCATAAGACTTACGAAGATCAGCTACAGTCTGTTCGAGGGCATCAGTTCGTGCTCGTTCCTTGATGAGGTCTGCTTGCAATGACGCGAAGAGACAACAGAGATCGGTGACCATCTTGGTTGATGAAGTGGAAGCGACATCATCATCTTCTTCATCTTTTCCATCAGTACGAGCCCGTTTATTCGTCCCACTGAGATTTGCATTCTTTGGCGAGATTAATGATCTTATATGATCCATAACATAGACCTGATTTGGTACCGTATCGGGAAGATTTCTGTGCACGGTACTACACAGTCAGCATAGGAAGAGGCTGTAGATAGATGAGGGCCCGAGTATCGATCGCGTATTCAATCGATCAGAGAGAGAGACGAGTGACTCACCTCCCGTGAAGAGGGAAGAGGACGAGAGTGAGAGGGAAGAGGACGAGAGTATTAATATTCATATCGTAGGTATATTGAGAATTTCAAAACGATAACATTTTTTCATCATTTTTGCTTGTTTATTATGATTTTTTAAATGTATTTTCTTGTATTGTTGTTTTTGATTATGGCAAAACCGAAAGGAATGTGATATCTCTCCCCTGATATCCTGCGCGTCATCATCCGCGGCGGTTTGAATGGTCTGAAGCAATCCGAACCTGCTATCCATCTTGGTGTAAACCAGTAAACGATCTCCTGTATCATTAAAAAGGTCTCCAAATCCGGGAAAAACCGTCAACCATCACTGCCTGGTATTTCACGCATCACCTAGCATCTTGATGATAGGAATATTATCAGCATATCGCGCGAGATCCCGCGGGCGAACTCCACAATCAACCAGCAAGAAATGACATTAGACGGTGTCACTCCTCCATCGACTCATACCATCCCTAGACAACCCACACACGCTGGTTTTAACGCTAGAATTCTTAGTACGAATCCCATAATATCTCCTAAGAACAGAAAAAATCGTCTGAAGTGGCTAAAGGCTCATTTCAAATAGACAGTCGCAGACTAGCGAAGGGCCGTCTGATAGGAACAGTACAAGTTCAATCTCTTTGGGCTCGGACGGCCGGGTTTAAGTTCGTAGACCATTCGGGACTCGAGATGATGGTCAGAAGCTTGTCCCCACGGTGAATCACTATGGCAGAAGCGTCATTGTGCACAGGAACTCGGACTATGTCCTCTGCAGCGAATCAATGGAGTCATGATCGCAACGGCTATCGTACGCATCTGCTCGCCGAACGACGTTGGATCAGAGAAGCACGGAAACTAAGTACTAAATCAGTATTTGTTAATTTAATCCGTTTAATAATTGATTTGCACCTGAATTTTTGCTCAAATATCACCCCCCTTGAGTTATCCGCTTTGAGATTGATTTAATCAATTATTTTGATTGTTAACGTGTTGAATATCGATAATAAATATGTTTAATTGATTTGTAAAAATATATTCTTGGAGAAAAAATCGAAAAAACTGCATGAATACGTTTAAAAATTAGAGGAGAAGTAACTTCCTCGAAATGAGCCATACAGTCATTATGGGATACTGTAGCCTGGAAGCCGTTAAAATTGAAAAACCGGCTCCATGCCTCGGTGTACATTGTGAAACACGTCTGAGCACACTATATAAAAATTTCAAGATGATCGATTAACTACATAAAAAGTTATCCTCAAAAAACCAAAATATGTTTTCCTTCTGGCCACCACTGTATAAATCCAAGTAATTGAAAAAAGTAAAATAATCAATATAAATTCGGACTATGAATAAATTTATTTATTTATTTATTTATTTATTTATTTATTTATTGAAATCAGGACTATCACTGGTGGTGGCGTTCCTTCTTCACTTCTGGATTCACTGCCATCTATCTCGCCGTGTACTGCGTGCACTTCTTCACGAGCAAGCTCACTATATCAGGTACTAGTACTAATTTAATTAATTAAATAAATAATAATTGAATTAATTAAGTAATAGTTAATTAAAGGAATATAAAGTAAGAGATGTGCATAGGCCGAATAGCTAGGCTATCGGTTTTCAAAATCTGCTCATGTTTTTTTCGATTTTTGGTAAATTTGGCTTAAAATCCGGTCAGGCTTGGTACTTTGCAACATACTTTTCGATCTATGGCTATGTGACATAGTTAATAACAATATCGTGTATAGTCTGGGTGATTCGGAGTTTCGGCGCCGCAATATATATGTATTCAATTCCACATATAAACCAGTGATATTGCTCATGCTGACTGAAAAAAAAACAAATTTCTCATAGGCCAGCATCCGCTGGATATCTAATGACCATTGTTTTGGTATCAACACGATATGAAACGTTGATATATTTAACGATACATTATATTAATATGTTATAATGTGTGACAATATTGTGTTAAAATGATATCCCTGCTTTCAGGTATCATCTCGACCATTCTCTATTTCTCGTACACGGCCATCTTCGTCTTCCTATTCTTCCTAATGACTGGTAAGTTTTTGAACTTGTGAAAGAAATTGAACAAGGTGTTATTCAAAATTTTCCAAATTTTACTGTAATGTAGTTACTGTAGTTTATCATCATAGCGCAATATTATGATTACTGTAACATTTGTAGGAACGATTTATACAGTAGTTTATCGTCTTACCGTATTAATATGATTAAATGATTACTGTAACTCTTGCAGGAACGATTGGATTCTTTGCCACGTACACTTTCGTTCGCATGATCTACTCTTCGGTCAAAGTGGATTAATCAATAATTTATCCCCAATTTCGTTCCTCTTTTCCATATATGAATAAATATATATTGTACTCTTTTTTTTTCATTCATTCATTCATTCATTCATTCATCTTATCTCCGGTATATTGTGTATTATATTGTTGTTTTTTGCATCATTGAATGTTAAAATTCCCCTTTATTCCCTTCCTTTATTTATTCCTACGAGTTGAATTGTTTGGAATAGTGACCGCAAGTATTTGCTCGTAAAAAAAACGAATTCAATTCGTGGTACGCACCGAATTTGTTTCCAACCTCTTTAATACATCCGTTTTATTTCACCCTTCCATTTATGTATTTAATATTATAGATATCCAAAATATCATCCGTATGTCGAACGTTCGAACTAATATATATTATTCAGAGGAGGCAATTTCCCCGCATGGTTTTGTGTGCAAAGATAAAGGTATATGAGAGACTAGTTGGCTTGGTCGAGTTATTAATTGTGATGCAATACGTTGGCAAGAGATACAAACTAGGGTTGACAAAAAAAGGACAAATCCGATGAGAGGATACTGTATTACACACCATTGTTTTTCGTTTGTTTACAACATAGATATGTGAAATATTGATTGATACTGTGCGCTTCAAACACGTGCGTATTACATAGATCCAACCAACCCCAAGATCTGTTACAGTTTATTTTTTTTCTTTTCTCAATGTCAGATTAATGGTACTGTATATGGTGGAGATAGCAGTAAAGGTGTACGGCAAGATGTCGGATACCGTACTCTCTCTCTGATGCCATTTCAGTCCCTCTCGCTCCTAACCGGTATTTAGTTTTTATTCAGTCGTTCTGACTAAACTAATAAAGTTTTTAAAAAGGTTAATCGATTTTCTATACGAGTATTTTCTTCAAGCTGGAGAGCATGTACAGAAATTGAAAATTTTATTGATCTAATATAATTTCCCAGAATTTTCACTTCCAAGCAAGTCTGCAAGTTTCAACGTCCTGCAATTTTTTCTGTGTTTGTTATGTCAATTTGAAGTTGATGCATCATCACCGAGCTTGTCCAGAGAACAACCGGCGAGTATCTCATAACTGTTTATCGAACAAATCTCTTAGAATGAATAGTGATAACATAACAAAATATGAAAATTCTCTTGCAGAGAATATAACAAATCTATTGTTTTAGACCATTGTCAACGATCCTTCTTTTCGCATTTCTAGTCATTGTTCTCTGAGAGAGTGTACGACAATGACCGTTGACAAAAGCACAACGCGAGCTATTTTGAAACTCTCCGCTCTGGCAAGTTTTTATCGCATTTGTTGTCTACGAGAGACCGGTGCCAGAGCGGAGAGTAGAATTAGCTCGGGATGTACCTTTATTTGAAGGGCTCTTGAGAAAAAAAACAAAGAATAAGGATCAACATAATTGTTTCAATGATGATTCTTGCGATTGGTTTGAGGATAAATCCATTCCTCTTTTCCTATCATTGCTTAATTGATGAGAAGGAACAGCACAGGACGGAGACATCTGAATTAAAATTTAATTTAATTTAATTTATCTACGCCCGAGACGCAACGAGACATGTTGGATATTCGATTCTATATCTCTAATCTGAATTAACAGCGAAAAATGTTTTTCAAAGAGATCTTTTTTTAAAAGTTGTGACCAAAAAAATCAATACCTGTGATACCTTTCGTTCTTCTCTCTGGATATGGCTACAAGTGAAGTGACATGACACGGTTGAAAGGATCTGAAAGGATATGGCTGAAAGGAATTAGTACCGAAAAATGTGATCAAATTTATATTTTTTTCCTAAAATTTATATATTTTCCCCATGCTTATAGCCACACAGAGATTAAACTTGCCCGAATGTCGTTTGTTGGCGAACGATTTGCTCATATTCAGACAAATGCTAGCCTGTATATGGGCAAATCCGTGGTTTTTGGGCTACCATTTGCCCGAATGTGGGCAAATCGTGTACACAAGTAGCGTAAGTTGGCAAATCTATTACCCATATTTGTGCAAGTTTGCTCTCAGTGCAATAGTCAACGTGGAAGTTTCAATTTGGCTTTAGGTATAAATGGGCCAGTTTAAAGATATTATGCATACCAATGCGGCGGTAAGAATGGCTACATAGGTGTACACGCTGAGGGAGGGTGAGGCGAAGAACAGTACTGCTGACGACAGAGCCTCAATTGAATTTTTTAAATAATTTATTTTTTAATAAAAAAAAACAATTGAAACTCTCCGCTCTGGCAATGCTTTCTCGCATTCTTTATCTACGAGACAGCGTGGACGGAGAGTAAAATTAACTCGGGTGCGCCTTTACCAACGTAAATAATACTTTAGGCAGGTTTGAACCAGTGCTGTGCTTTTTTGAATGTTTTTATCATAATATAAACGTCTTACATGATAGAATCGGGACGCTCCGTAGACTTGCTGTCTACGTCCGGGGATCAACAGGGAGCTAATGACTGTTCTGAACAAAACCTATTTTATTTAGCAGTAAATAAAAATAAATAAATAATATAAAAATAATAATGTTAATAAATAAATAATAATAATAATTGAACAGAATATTCTTATTATTGACCGTATAAAATACACTTGTTTATTTGGTACGAGAGTAGCCAACCACTGCCACAATGAATTTCTGTGTTTTCTGTTTGTTAGAGAGAGAGAGAGAGCACCGGTGAGAGAGTAGGTAGATCAGAGAGAGCGAGGAAGGAAAGGAGGAAAGAGTGGGGAGTTAATCGATAGTTCTTCTTCTGTTTAGCAGCAGTAGCAATGCAATTATGCAAGTACATTTTATACGGACAATACCGATTCGTATTATTTGCCGCGTCTGCCAGGCCGAAGAGAAAAGCGAGAACAAGAACCGGGATGATGCTGGAAAGGATAAATGTAATAGAAATCAAGTCAAATCCGTGAATCCCATTGAGAGAAAAAAACCGAAAAACCTTCTCTTAAAATTGAAATTCTCTGGTCACACCTGTATTTTCAGAAGTTTTCCCGCGACAGGGGATGAATTATATCACCTGAGAATCTCTTACTCGATTTAAATTAAATTTTTAATGGAACATCCCGAGGAGTTAATTTTACTTTTCCACTGTGGCAACACTATCTCGCAGACAAAGAAGATAAAGAGTATTGCCGGAGTGTAGGAGTCTTGAATTATTTTGTAAAAGACAATTTGTCGGATATGAGTAAAGAGAAATTATAAATAAAACCTTGGCTGAATGAGCAGTGAAGGCTCATCATTCGGCCTGACGGTACTCCATTGCGGAATCAGTGCAAGAATAAGAGCGTAGATAATCTGACAAGTTGTAGTTTGATCTTTGATCTTTGATCTCTGTAACGAACCAATTGAATGACTACATTGATCAGCATCAGGGGCCGGAAGCTGAAGTCGTTGATGCGTTTAGATAGAAACATGGTTACGAAGCTCACTGTAACGGGTTAAAGGTTTTGATCTCGTAATTCAAGGGCCATGAAGTCCTGCGGGAGATCACTGCTAGGCCATTGATAATTCGAGCCTAATTCTGTCCGGAGGGCCTAATCTTTCTTCTACGGACCTACATCTACCATCGTAGACAAAGAAAGGAAGAGCTCGGAGAGTTCCAAATTTTTTGGCCTTTGGTTATTGTATTAAGTAAAAGTTAAACATGCTCACTGCACACGGATCCGAAGGAGAATACCATCAAAAAGTATGCTGGCAGGAAGATGTGTCCGGCTAGAGCCTGTGATTGATCTTTGATCTTTGAACTTTGATCTTTAGTTCTCACTTTTGTGAATTGCAGCGTAGTCGGTATGATGGAGACCCATAGCGAGAAGAATAAACCGAAGTAGAGATTGAACGGCAGGAACATAAGTACTCGTTTGTCTACGAGCACGCCCATCATAGATGCTGAAAATATTTTAAAAAAATTTTAAATTCACTTTTGTATTTAAACACATTTTGAGAATTATGATTTCCGTTATTTTTTACAGCTGTTCAAAATGGGCTGATAAAAATCGTAATTGGGATGTATCATTGAAATAGTCAGTGCCATAACAGAAATTTTAAACAATTTCGTAATTTTCATATTATTGTAACTTTCATCATAATCAATCAAGAATTACACTTCACTTTTGTACCGCATAAAGTATATTAATATTTCAAAAATATAATTTAAAAAAAAAACTTACCCAATTCTTCCCTCATACCACTCGTCTGCACAGTAGAAGATGCGATGCTTCCTTCGACCTAAACAGATCAGATATCATGTAGCATGCATCAAATATTTTAAAATTATAATTTGCCAAAGTATTATTTAGATAGTCTAACAGTGATAAAATCCTAGCGAAACGTGATCGGTGTTTCTGCCCTTGGTCTAGACCAAAGATCAAAGATCAATGATCAAAGGTCAAAGATCATGAATTGATCATACATGTTTATTCGGAAGAAAGCAGTATATGATCAGGCCGATGAGTCCAACGAGAACGAAAGCTGCGAAGAAGTATCTACAAAATCAACCAATTTCCAATTTTCCAATTTTAGACTTCTCAATTTCATAATAGCAATGGTGCACTCGATAACTATAGCTCTGTAGGCCTAAGATATATTTGTCATATGCCTACCGTAACCCTACCGATTCCCTTCCACGGATCTACCGTAGGCCTACCGTATACCAAGCACTACCAAAGCCTACCGTATCTCGCTGTCAGCGTACTCTCGGTAACCGGACTCGACTCCGTCGACCTGATTCATGCTAGTCACGAACATGATAACAACACCAGCGCCGAATTCGCACACGGTTGTCACTGACCTGATAATCATATGGAAATAAATACACAGGATCCAACTCAATGGGGTGGTTCTACTGAAGATTGCCAACCACAATGTTCTATAGGTTGTGAAAGCAAAAACGACCGCTCAACATAGAAACTCTCTCAAATGCAATCGTCTTTCGCTTGTCTCGCTATGGAAACAAAATGGCTTGAACCAGAATACTGTGCAACCCCATTGAGTAGAGGTTGAAAAAAATGGCTAACGAAATCCTACAAATGAATGATTTAAATCTCGATTTACAAATCAAATCAAATCAAATCATTTATTTTCCTGTAGAAGAAAGAAAGGGATGGTATGGGCTTCTTCTTATCACCTTAAACGGGGTCAGGAAAACTAGTCTTCGTATGCCATAGTAGTCGATTACATTCACGTTATAATTAAAACAGGGAAATAATATGCAAATACCATGAAAATGCCTGATTTCGTTCGAGTGTTTGCCTCGTGGAGAACTCGGTTATGTATCCGGAATAGCCAATGTGGAAGGCTGCAAGGTCCATTTTAAAGTGGATGCCCAAGATAATTTGAAACTCTCCGCTCTGGCCATCATCTCTCGCTTTCTTTGTCTGCGAGAGAGCGTTTCTAAGTACCAGATATCTTTCTAGCGCGGTAGAGTGAAATTAGCTCGGAGTATGCCATTAACTTCCTTCGAAATAAAAAGTGAATGTTCTTTGAGCAGGAAAAAAGCGTACTTGCAAATCCGCATCCAAGAATGGCACATGCGGCAAAGTACAAAAGTCGATTGAGAAATTGAAATGTGAGAAAGTAGAAGGACATTAAGGCTGCAGAAATAGCGAGGATCCACTGAAAGTATTCATTTGTTGAAGAACAAACGTGCATTTATTAATTCAACATCTTCTTCACAAACATCTCGAAAAAATCTATACTTTTGCATCTCCTCTATCCTTTTTCTTATCTTCTCGCTTCACCTTACTGCTAAAATTAGAGAATGTTGTAAAAAACCACAAATTCTATAGGCAATTTGAACTCTTCCCAATGGCAATCCTCTCTGTGTTTTCTCGATCTCAACAAGAGAGTGTAACACACTCGTGGCCTATCTTGACGTCAAAAAATCTCGCACGCTTACCAAGTGGCATCTTTTCATCACCCAATTTTTCAAGCGTTACGGAAAGTTTTCCAGAGTAAAAAAAACACGAATTCGTGGGGGGGGGTGATAACTGCTAGGAGATGGATAATTCAAGGCCATTTGTGTCTGGAGGTCATACTTTTTTTCTCCCTTGAGCAAGCGACGTTATTATATTTTTCAGATGTTATTTAAAACGCACTCTCCCTAACAGCGGGGGGCAGCGACAGGGGGAGGGCACAAAGTTTCAAAATCATCCTAAACCATTCATATTTGGTGGTTGGAGTCCCTAGGGGTGGGATACACTTCAGCCAAAAAATTGACCCGAATTATCGATTTTTGATCTACCAAAACTGAAAAAATCAAATTGATTTTTTCCTATTGTGTCATATATCATTCGAAAGAGCGTTGAAAGTTATGTAAAACTGACAAGTTTCAAAAGATTTCGTTCATTGGTTTTTGAGAAAAATCCGTTTTTGCGAAAAAATGCAAGATTTTTTTCCTTTCGATAAATAGCAGACCACTTTCCAGAAATCTCTTGTTCCTGCCCCAGTTGAAATATTGTGTAAAAATAGCAGGGCTATCCGAATAACACAGTCATTTTAAAAATCTGCGTTCCGGAATATGACATATTGCCAAAAAACTAGCGCTTTTTAGCGTTACAATCGTCGACGCGGGTTCGATTCCGGCTGCGGGTCAAAATTTTTGCAATTTTTTTTTAGTTCCGTTTTGGCTCCTAATCATCTTTTTTCGATGTTCTAGACTGTTTTAATTGGTTTTCATAATACGCCACATGATTTCTAGTTATTTCAGTTGTTGTTTTTTGTGACGATTTCTGAAAGTGGAAGTTACTATTTTTAAGCATGTTTATCAAATGATAAATTTCTGAAATCAAGCACATACATCGTCATCATTTGAATACATATTTCTCTACAGAATTAACATTGGTTAATTCTCCAATTCAATTATTTCGTCCTTAAAAAATTCGTTCATGTTGTTTCTGATAGAAGTGACCATTAGATCTTCATAAAATATCAACACATCATCGTCAATTGAATCAAACTTCGCTCTTATCCAATTCGTTCAGCAAGTTCCTCAATTCTATATCGAAATTTACTTCATCGCTATCCACATCGATTGTAGAACGTTTCGCTCTAATTCTACTTTGTTTTCTTTTTTTGTCAATGTTAAAGATGGAGGCTATCGAATGTTAAAAAAAATCACATATCTGATATGCAAGGGACATGTGATATACAAGAATTTATCACAAAGATTCATCAATCACGTTGCGTAGTGGTAAAAGCGCTGTCTAGTTAGCGTAACGTCGCGGGTTCGTAACCTATTGCAAAATTTTCCAATTTTCAAAATTTCGCGCCTTTGCATGCACGATCAAGGATGATTCATTCATGATTCTTGCGATCAATAAGCTGAATTAGCATAAAATAATTTATGTATGGTATGCAGAATAACTTTTGCTACCTTTCTCTCTTCACTTTCTGTTCACGAAAATATTCGTATTCCTATTCGGATCGAAAGTCCATTCTTGTTTTTACGATGTTACAAAACGATCTTATCGATCGGTCTAAAATGTACTTGTGTAATTGCCTTGCTGCTGTATTCTATCGATCAAACCGTTTATCTCCCTTCTCTTATACACACTTTCTCTGATCTACGTAGTATCTCGCTTGGACTTTCTCTCTAAACATATAAATTCATTGTAGCTCTGGCTGGCTACTCTCGTACCAAATAAACAAGTGTATTTTATACGATCAATACTTTCATCGATTTGAGTGATCTGCGTTATAAAATAAGTTCTCGTCACAGAAAAACAACAACTGAAATAACTAGAAATGTTGTGGCTTATTATGAAAACCAATTAAAACATTCCTAAACATCGAAAAAAGATGATTAGAAGCCAAAAGGGAACTTTGCAAAAATTGTGACCCCTGGCCGGAATCGAACCCGCGTCGACGATTGTAACGCTAAAAAGCGCTAGTTTTTTGGCAATATGTCATATTCCGGAACGCAGATTTTTAAAATGACTGTGTTATTCGGATAGCCCTGCTATTTTTACACAATATTTCAACTGGGGCAGGAACAAGAGATTTCTGGAAAGTGGTCTGCTATTTATCGAAAGGAAAAAAATCTTGCATTTTTTCGCAAAAACGGATTTTTCTCAAAAACCAATGAACGAAATCTTTTGAGACTTGTCAGTTTTACATAACTTTCAACGCTCTTTCGAATGATATATGACACAACAGGAAAAAATCAATTTGATTTTTTCAGTTTGGGTAGATCAAAAATCGATAATTCTGGTCAATTTTTTGGCTGAAGTGTATCCCACCCCTAGGGACTCTAACCACCAAATATGAATGGTCTGGGATGATTTTGAAACTTTGTGCCCTCCCCCCTCCGCCCTTACAGAGAGCGCGTTTTAACACTCACAATACACCCACTTATACTTAAAATCACTTAAAATCACTCACTCACTTTTTTCTTTTTTCTTTTGATTTCAATCACTTAAAATCAAAATCAGGTCACTTAAAATACAATACTGCTAAAATATCTCGTTGTGGTATTGTATTTTAAGTGTCCCCAATGTATTCTCTCTGTGTTTCTTTCTCATACTTTCGTGAAACCCACAAAAAGCTATTATTATTATTATTATTATTATTATTAGCATTGAGCCTCACCTTGCACCGCATGTATTTGGTCATCATAGGCACGACCAAGTTGGCCAACATAAAGAAAATGTTCATAACAGCCAGACCGTAGTAGCCATCGTGTGCGCCGATTCTGTGAATTAAGAAACGTCGTTGCATTACGGTAAAGGTAAAAGGTAAAGGTACAATCCGTTATTCAAGGCACTCGAAGTCCTGGGGGGAGACCAGTGATCTTTCAAGGCCAATTCAGTCCGGAGGGCCTAATCTCTTCTTCAGACCTACTTTACCGCGTTGCATTACGGTAATGAAACCGAAAAGGCAAGACACTGTGCAATTTCAAAAAAAAGATGGCTTATTGTTAGAATATATGTACATACTCCCGATTGTTAGATGCTAAAATTGGTCCGTCATATGACTGTACAGTTGGTTTTCAAAAATCACATTTTCAGGTCGCTTGGTCTTTTTCAATTTCATGGGATACGTAGTAGTAGACATCATACCTGTCCGGTTCACGTTTATTGATGGAGTGCAGCACGGACTCAACGATGAAAACCTGAATATAGAGTTAAAGGAAGCGTTACCTCACTCAATGATCTCTTCGACTGGCAATACTATCTTGTTGTTAGAGAACAGAGAAATAGTGTGCGCAATGAAGAGACTATTGAGTGAGGTTACACTCCCTTTAAGTACAATCCTCGCATTAGCCGGGTATGAAAATGCATGAGAAAAAATTCCCCACGCACTTCGATGTATTTCTTCTGGCCACATTTCAAGATGGCTAAATTTAAAAAAAAAGGAGTTAGTTAAAATATATTTATATTTATCAAATATGATTTATTATTTTTTTTACTGAGTAGTAAATGATGTTAAGACCTGAGCATCATAGCCCGTCCACAGCAGGAGATTTCCCAATCCAGACATGATGGCACAAATCGAAGCGTACGTCGAACTCTTCATCTCGCTTTTTGCTCGATTACCTTGCGTAATAAATAAATACAAAAATAGGCAATAAATCAATCAATCATTTTTTTCATATCAAATATAATGAACAAAAAAACTGAATTATCTTTGTGGATACATATATGGTACATTAAATCTATACCCACAATATCAAGTATAATATAAAACGAGATAATTACTAGAAAATTAAAACGAAGTCTGCACTGATCAAGCTCCTATCAAAGTGAATACTCAATTATCACTTTTATGTAGCACACATTAGCCAAAGTTGTGCGGAGCTGACAAAGAGCCGGTAGTTTATGCAAATTTCCGGTTGTACTGGCGAGTGATAAGAGATTTAGGACGGTAAAGAGAAATCATAGGGACCAATTGCACAATTCCATGAAACATTCTATCGCATTCTAATAACCTATTTAATCCGATAAGCTCCCTAGTTGTTAAAATATTCAACCGATTGGCCTCATGAACTTGGTGATCTTGGTGAACTTAAGCAACATCACCAATGTAAATGAACCTCTCCTTCCCTTGTAATAATTTTGACATTTCACATACGTCTGGCGGACGATGACTTCAAATGAAAGTGTAACCAGTAACACGGTGAACATTGATTGATTGTGAGTGGTACCACAGTATTCTGGTCCAAGCCATTTTTCTTCCAAAGCAAGACAAAGGGGAGACCATTGTATTCGAGAGAGTTTGTATGTTGAGCGGTCGTTCTTGCTTTGAAAGTCATGAGAATGCTGTGGTACATTACTAAATTCTCGTTCGTCATGAATCAATGAATACATATTTATTCCTTCAGAATGCACATCTTTTTATCTTTTTGTGGGACATAGTGTAGGGTGTTTTGTGGAGGTGGTCCGTAGCCAGTGGCAAATCGGTTTGTGTTGGGAAGGTGGAGGATAAATGCGGTAGAAAGAGCGCAATTTGAAAGCCAGCTATAATATGGTTTGGTATGCCACATCGTTGGTCCACCTTCTACGTCATAGACTCTATTAGACATCATTCATTCAAATTTAACTCAATCAATCGCCATTTGTCTTTTGCTTCAACCTTTTCATTATCTTACTATTTCTTGGTTGAGAGCGGTTCCCTCACTCTCCTGTCTCCATTATCGTCTACGATGACCGACTCCATCGTCACGTCGTACACAAGTCAAAGGTATCACGCTGAGTATCATGATCTACCCATCTACGTAGGCAATATTCTGGCTGAGTACCATGATCTATCCATCTACGCAGTCAATTTCCTGACTGAGAACCATGATCCTACATATACGCAGTCAATTCCTTGACTGAGTATCATGATTCTCCAGCTGCGCAGTCAATTCCTTGACTGAGCATCATCCGTTCAGCTCTCAAAGTAATGTCTCCGTGCCCTCTCGTCTTCCACCAACTGACGACGCAGCAGTATTTCTTCCTCCCGTCGTTCGCGCTCTTGGAGACGACGTACGTAGTCTGGTGTTTAAAGGGAGCGTAACCTCTCTCAATGGTCACTTCGACGCACAATTTAAAAAAAAACTGTAGAGTTGTGCATTTTGAGTTAATAAAATGTACCTTAATTCAATATAAAGTATGTAATTTTCCTAAGTTCAAGGCTCACTGTTTCGGCCAATGGTTCTAGAAAGTGAACCTTTACTCAATGGGGTTGGCCATCTTCAGTAGAACCCCCATTGAGTTGGATATCGAAAAGTTTTTATTGATAGTTTAAAGCATGCAAAATCTCATTTCTATGGTTAGTAATAATGCTCTCTCGTTGTTAGAGAACAGAGAAATAGTGTGCGCAATGAAGAGGCCATTGAGAGATGTAATGCTCCTTTTAAAATCCATGCATGATCACGGATACAAGTATAATCATGCATACTACTGCTTCAGAATAGGGTACCAGTCCAAAATAATAGTATAATTGGCTAACATAAACGTCCTTTCCTTTGTGTTAATTTCATTTTTCGGCACTACTTCAGAATAGGGTACCAGTACACCGGGCAAGTCCAAAAGGACATGAAAAATGAAATTAACACAAAGGAAAGGACGTTTATATTAGGCAATTATACCATTATTTTGAACTGGTACCCCATGTCCTTTTGGACTTGTCCGGTGTTCTGGTCCCTTGTTCTGAAGTAGTGTCATTCTATGAATGAAATATCCGTGGTTCGTAATGATGCGTGGATCTTCCGTGATCATGCACGAATTTTATCTTGCAAATTCCATGCTAGATCATGGCATTCATTCTTCACTACTTGAATCATGCATAGATTCGAGCACCTGAGTATATTGTATCCAACACCCCAATCAATCGATATTTCAGGTCGTCGTCAAGACTGTCCGTCTGCAGTGTCAGCCTGCACGAGATGGGAAGTAAGCAAAGTAGGAATGAATCAATATTAACGGAACGTATAATTGCAGGTTCCTCTACACGTACACCATGAATCTCCTTCAAGATGCGCCGAGTCAATCTGAATCTCAGAGTGGTAAATCGATAAAAAAGGGGCGGAGCTTACCATTGAATTCTAGATGCATCTAAGGCGCATAAGAAGAGATCTTGTCGTGCAAAGAAAGAGAAGAAGAGGTTGACCTATATAAATAATACACTTGAATTAACAACAAAACTGTTTTAGCACGGTTAAAGTACGTAAGGATGATCTCTCGGTTCAGTCATACAAGGTTCAAAGACCAGCTCCGCCCAAGCCGACCCAGACCTCGGTTACCGTACCCAAGCCTGAGCCTACGGTGGTTTCGTCAACAGGTATCCGGTAGAAGTACCCACGGAGCTTGACAAACCGCATGGACAGTACTTCAGAGCACCGGACCATTTCAAAATTTGGTGCAAAAAACCAAAATACGAACGGGCCTTTTACACTTTTCTTTTGCACTATACTTTTGGACAGATCTGGTGTTCAGAAGTAGTAACACCACTTGCCAGACGTCGCATAGCTTGTCGAAATTCGTACGCTCGCGATGTGACGTTTGCCTGCAAACAGTTTGTCAAGCTCCGTGGATACGGTCTCTCGTAAAAAGATCAAAGATCAATGTAAGTATCAGCTGAAACTAACACGAACATGCGTAATGCAGAGGAGGCTGATTCTGCTGAGGTGAAGATTAATTAAATAATTTATTTTATTTTATTTATTTATTAAAAAAATATTAACCTAATATTTCGGGAGCACTTTCGCTTCGATTTACAGTACCAGCTTAGAGTTCACTATTTTTTACCGTAACCATGGTTTTTATAACTATTTATCGATTCAGGCGACTCAGGAGCTGAGCATCACTTTCTACCTCTTTGGTCAAACGGAACGTGGTGACTAGTAAGCCAATCGACGACGTCATCGTTTTCCTAAGCTCCGCCTCTTTTCCAGTTTCCGTCGTCGTCTCTACGATTCAGTGAAGGCCAAGACGAGTGCTCGTCGTGTTCTTCGCATGCTCGCTTCTATCACGGATCATAAGTATAGGTATAATTAAGGGGAGGAGTCGAGAAGTGGGCGGAGTCTAGCAAGTAGGCGGAGTCGAGAAATGGGCGGGACTTATTTCAGAGACTTTGCTGACAAAGTGTACTACATTCCTGGCTCGGCAGAACAACTCAAACGCATCACTAAGTGGAGAAAGGTAAAGCCGCTAACAATAAGGTCAGTTAAGTCAATACCTAAATTCAGATAACTCGTGATGAACTTCCCAATTCCGTTATCAGCCTTGCTTATGATGGCAATCATACCCACAGTGAGATTGTAAGTCATCATTAGACTCCGCCTACTTATTTTAATAATAATAATAATAATAATAATAATAATAATAATAATAATAATAATAACAATAATAATAATAATAATAATAATAATAATAATAATAATAATAATAATAATAATAATAATAATAATAATAATAATAATAATAATAATAATAATAATAATAATAATAATAATAATAATAATAATAATAATAATAATAATAATAATAATAATAATAATAATAATAATAATAATAATAATAATAATAATAATAATAATAATAATAATAATAATAATAATAATAATAATAATAATAATAATAATAATAATAATAATAATAATAATAATAATAATAATAATAATAATAATAATAATAATAATAATAATAATAATAATAATAATAATAATAATAATAATAATAATAATAATAATAATAATAATAATAATAATAATAATAATAATAATAATAATAATAATAATAATAATAATAATAATAATAATAATAATAATAATAATAATAATAATAATAATAATAATAATAATAATAATAATAATAATAATAATAATAATAATAATAATAATAATAATAATAATAATAATAATAATAATAATAATAATAATAATAATAATAATAATAATAATAATAATAATAATAATAATAATAATAATAATAATAATAATAATAATAATAATAATAATAATAATAATAATAATAATAATAATAATAATAATAATAATAATAATAATAATAATAATGTTTCCTGATTCAGGCCCTCATCGTGGATCTAATCGGAGTGTACGAAGTGGCTCGTGATATGAAGAATAAGAATAAAACTAAGAAGACTACCACCGTTGCCTTGTGATTTCGACCCCGTTTATTAGGCTTGAATCATTGAATGAAATGTCATTCATAATTCGTATTCTGTAGTTCGATCATAACATATGAGAGAAATAACAGAAAGTAGGAAATAACATAAAAATAGTATAATAACAGTAAAGTAGCAACATAAATACAAAATAATAATAAAGAGGCAGAAAGCAAAAAGTATGAAATGAGATTAAGAACAAATAGATTATTTGTATACGAGGTCCTTCGTGTTATTAGCGAATCGGTTGGAGATATACATAAGAAATGATTTTTACAGTTTACAGTTTAAAACACATTTATCAAGAGTAGGACTCTGATGTGCATGGGGAAAAAGCTCTTCTTACTTCCGACAGTCCCAGAACACAGACGTTGATCTTGATATGCGCGTCTTCGATTTCATAAATCCGAGAAGATCTACAGGCAGGTTGGAGTTGACCGAAGAAGATGGCTTCCCATGATTGGGTCTCACTGCCACGGTGACCCAATCCGGCTTGGCAGGGATTCTTGATGCGCAGAGCAAAATGAACGGGCGACCGCTAAAGATGACTGACACAAACGAGAACGAGAAATGATTTATCACAGTAAAAATTTGGGATAAATTGGGAAAGGAAAGAGGGTTTAGGTCTAGGGGAAATATGATATATTCGTTCATCATACATACATCATAAAGATGTCTCAATAAGTAAAACAAGATTGAAATGAAGACATTTTCACAAGGAGAAATACCATGGACAACGGCCTCTCGTTGTGCGGGGGCTTGGAGTTATTCGGCGCTAAAGCATTGTAATTCTTTCAATGATCTGTGAGTTTAGTGCACTTCGACGTCCACGTAAACTTTGTAGAGTGCATTTTCGAAAGGAATTTTGTGATAAGTGTAATATCAATAGCATTTATATTGTATTTGTGTCAAATCCCGGTTTATTCATTCACTTCAATTTTACAGGCCATTGACTATAACTTTTTTGCTATGTTCAAGAACCACAAAAATAAAAGATAGTCGATAGTCGATAGAGAATTCAGAACGGGGAGAGTTTTCTCTGTTCGACTCTTCATTTATTGACTTTCAAAGAGAGTATTCGTGAAGATGCTCTGTATAACGATGTGTGGCGAAATAGTAGAGATTATTGATTTATTGATTCACATCATTAAGACCAATATGTGTGGCATTATGCAATAAAATGAATCGATGCGGAGTCGTTACAGTCATGCCTTTAGGCTACGACCTGAAAGACAGCCGATTAGAAACTGCGATCAAAATAAAGTCAGTTATCGATAACAGTATTTGGCGACTCTACCGTAACAGTGATTACTGTACGAGCTGTGGCAGTGTATCCTCCTTCTACCTCTTGAGTTGGAATAGGCTGATCGTCAGACCAATAGTCACCAGCATCCACCAGTGCCGCCTAGGGAGAAATATCGATTAATTGGAGCCTTCACCAAGATTACGGTAGATATAATGTCGAAGAGATCAAAGATCAAACCTCAGGAATCACCAGCACACCGTCGGCGGACACTGACACCTCTCCGGGTTGACGCTTGAAATCCTAGAGATAGATCAAAGATCAGTTTTTAGAAAAAATGCAGGCCGAGATAACATAAAGAATCTGTACATTTTTACTCATAAAACATAATTTTTCGAGTTCTTCCTTAAAACAATACACAAATATCCATAAAGTTTCAGTAACGATAAGTCAATACGAGTCAAATGAGAAAGACAGTACAAGCAAATTCCCCCACCTCCTGCCCTGAATTGAATGTTGATAAGATGAACGATAAGTTAATGCTTATGTATAACTGTAATAAGGGAAAACAAATCAACTCAGCCCACCTCATCAACCCACGCTCCGCACTTGACATTCCTCTCGGTGGGACCACAGTGCATTGTGTACTGCTTCGTTCCATCGGCCAAAATTCGCGTCCACGTTTTGACACCCTGACCGAGCGACAATTCCAAACGTTCTCCAACCTAGAAATGGGCAACCGGTTAACCATTGGGTATAGGTAAACCAGTTGGGTATAGGTTAACCATTGGGTATAGGTTATCTATTGGGTAACCGTTTGACCATTTGGTATAGGTTAACCATTGAGAATAGGTTAACCATTAGGAAACCGGTTAACCATTAGGCATAGGTTAACCAGTTTGGTAAAATTATTAATCAATAGTTTTAAACCAACCTTGACTTGTTGTTGCACGACAACCATAGCGAAGAAAGACAAATGAGAGTGCGAGAGGTAGTTTCTAGTGTGAGAGAGACACGCTTATGTATTGATTGCAGTGGATGACTCACTGAACCAATAAATATAACGATGATAGAAAGTAGAAAGAAACCCTGAACCAACACAAAACCAGTGATACATGAGTTTCAACGATTGTTCAGTTACGAAATAACGCATTGGCAAATCGTTTTTAATATTTTTTTCCGGTATTTCTTTTCTGTATTTTGAGTCATATTTTTTTCAAATTCGCGTATAGGTATTATTAGTATCAAACCCCTGCCGTTTGCCCACAGTTAAAACTTTCAGTGAAAATATTTTCCGTACTCGATATGCAACAATTAATTGTTATTTCTTTGTTCTCTGGTCCTGTAGACTAGAGAGCGGTATTATACTATGAAGAAAACATTGGTTGCCGTTGCCAAAGGCGACCTCCCTTTTATCGATCGATATTCTTCACAATGCTATGATCCACGCAAACAAAAAAAAGAAGAAAAAGAGAAAACTCTCCTCGTATTGCACACTCTATCGCCTCTTTTTTCGCCCTTATGTTCATCGTTAAAAATAAATAAATAAATAAAAATAACAAATAAAGAATAGTGAAAAAAGTATGTTTCTTGTTTGATCAAATAACGATTCCATTTCTCTACGCCACATCTGCGCATATCACCAATGTGCTCTGTGTTTGTTTTTTTCTGCAACGATGGCGTATAAACAGGTTTATTATGGCAAATCGATAAAACTATAACGATGTAGAATCAATGTACACAGTGGACGCAGACCTACAAAACAAAATTACAGTAATCCGAATAAAGTTAGTTCACGATAATCTAGATCCGTGTTACAGTACCTGGACTGTGATCATTGAGCGAGGAACGTCAACGACAGACCCATTGAAGAGTTTTATCGTGCGAACGGGCTGATCCGGAGATGAATAATCCCCGGCATCACTGAGGCTCACCTAAAGAATCGATATGTTATAAAGCTCAAAGATAAAAATTAAAAAGCCAACCTTGGGAATGACCATGGTTCCATCGGCACGAACGTAGACCTGACCGGGAACGATTTTGCCATCCTGAAGAGATCAACGTTGGAAGATCAGGAACAACATGCTCAGAAAGACACAAGTTTGGTTTTTAAACATTTTTTGTTGTAGATATATTCTACTTTTAATCCTTATTAATTATGTGTACCCAACTAACTAAGAAGGGAATGGTCTCAGCTCGCGGAAAGCGATCTGGATGAAATTTTGCATAAGCACAGCTGAACGTATCTATTGTAAGATCATTAGTAAAGTCAAAAATCCTGACCGTTTTGATTTGCAGTTTCTACAATTGTGACCAAAATCCACCATGCTTTCCGCGGGTTGAAACCATTCCCTTGTAAGCAACTTGATAGAAGAAGAATTCTCTATGAAGTTTATTTTCATTTTTGTTTGAGGTATCAAAATGAAGTAAGCTCACCTCATCGATCCACTGGCCACATTTGATGTTCTTCTCGGCATGACCGCAGTGCATTGTGGTGTGGAACTTTCCATCGACGTATCTCGCCCAAGTCTTGACGACGGTATCGAGCTCCAGCTCAAGACGGCTGCCAACCTGCAGAATGCTTTATCGGTTGCGGTTACGAATTCCGGTTTTACCGGTTACGGAGTTACGGACAGTGAGCGGATTCCTGATTTATTGGATACGGAAGACTCATCTTTCTCCACTAAAAATTTCTCTTGGGATGATTGGTTTTGGGGTTAAAGGAAGTATCCCGCGAATGTTCATGCAAATCGCCTGCATCTCGCTTATGCAAGTGTTCAAAAGTCGCCGTACCCAAAACATTTTAAACAGGTGTGATTTACCTTTTAATTGCTTTCTATCATGAACTTTCTATATTTTCTTTAATCATTAAAAGAACTTTTTTTATCATGGAAACTCATTATTAATACTTTGAGAATACCAAAATATTCATACGCAAAGGAAATAAATTATGTGTCCAAATGCGACCCGCAACGAAGCGCAGCGGAGCATGCGTACAAAACACGACAGGGCTGTACTGCATACATCAATCCTTCAAATTCAAAAATTCGCGCCCTTCCCTGGTGCAGCAATGAACTTTCAACTAGGAATACGGTATTCGAGGCACCAATAGTTTTAGACACAATAGCTTTTGCACATCCAGGGAAATGTGTGATCGAAAAAAATGTGATCATAATAATAATAATAATAATAATAATAATAATAATAATAATAATAATAATAATAATAATAATAATAATAATAATAATAATAATAATAATAATAATAATAATAATAATAATAATAATAATAATAATCATGGTCATTTCAATCACGAAATCTCGAGGGTCATTCTTTAATCGATTAGTTCCAGGGTTCCTGGTATAACCAACATTGACGGGGAAAATATTTGCTGCACCCATGGCGACGGAAGCCAGAGCAGCGAGGAGCAGACAACGGAAGATCATCTTGAAATATCAAAATAAAATAAGTAGAAAAGGTGAGAAAATATTATTGACACAGCTACATAATTAAACAGCTTAAACGAGCAGTTCGAGATCGGAATTGAAAAACAATAGCGGAATCAGCGTATAAACACGAGCAATGTCCATGGAAAGGAAGCAAACGGTTCATCGAGAATCCATATTCAACGATCTACGAAGAATTTAGATCTAACAATAAGCGGAGCAAGAGTGGCCGAAGATCGACAGCAATTCTGGATCAAAAAGAGACATATTGCTACTTAGAACGAGAGAGTGTGGGGAAGTGAGAGTGCGCAGACGGTGGTGAGAGGATGGCAGTGAAAGAGTATATAGAAATGAGAGAGGGTAGAGGTATGGAGAATGGGAGAGACAAGGCGGATCAATGGATTGAGCATTAAACTTGGCTTGAAGCCTCCTGCACTTATTGTAACAACAATTTTTGGAATCTTTTAATCTTTCTATCACTATTTGTCTCGTTTCGTGCATACGTACGTTGATATAATATAATATAATAACAATCAGCAAAGTTGATTTGCACTGGGCGAGACATTTTGACATTGACATTGAACAACATTATCAGCTAATGGGTGTT
The DNA here is from genome assembly GCA_943737045.1 of Parapristionchus giblindavisi. Taxonomy (NCBI): domain Eukaryota; kingdom Metazoa; phylum Nematoda; class Chromadorea; order Rhabditida; family Diplogasteridae; genus Parapristionchus; species Parapristionchus giblindavisi. The sequence continues at coordinate 688,462 of CALSFV010000051.1, read as the reverse complement.
ACGTAGCTGGGTTGCCATGAAATTTCTCCATTCCGAACGATTGTGCCTCGCAATTTGCATGAATTGAGGACCAGCAGCCTTCACGAAATCATCCCTCCATCTCTTGACTGGGCGTCCTTGTTTCCTCTTGCAACTGGGGGTCCAATTGAGCACACTCAGCGACCATCGATCATGCCGCAGTCTCGAGAGCCTCTCTACCCACAACCACCTCCGTCTCTCCGCTTCCCTAACAACGTCCTTGAAATTTGTAATGTCACGGATTTGCTCATTGGATATTCGGTCCAGAATTGAAACCCCGAGAGTTTTACGTTCGAGTCTACGCTGGGCAACTGACAGCCTTTGCTTTTCACGTTTACTGAGATACCATGTTTCGGCGCCATAAAGGAATGCAGGGAGGACCACCCCATCAAACAGCCGTTTTTTCAAATACATTGGACAATTAGAGTTGATTTGCACTGGGCGAGAGTCGAAGTTTTAACTTAAAAAAGGGAGCGCGACCTCTCTTAATGGTCTCTTCGACGCGCAATACTTTCTCGTTGTTAGAGAACAAAGAAATAGTTTGCACAATATAGAGATCATTGAGATAGGCTACGTTCTCTTTAAACCATTCAGTGAAAATATTGTCCGTACTCGATACGTAATAATTAATTGTTATTTCTTTGCTGCCTAAGTTGTGGCATCATCTAAGTTATCTTTGTAACGCATAAATTTATTATTATTAACGGTCTCTTCACTTCACAAGCTATTTCTTTGTTCTCTGGTCCAGTAGACGAGAGCGATACTATGAAGAAAGCATTGGTTGCCGTTGTCAAAGGCGATCTCCCGTTTATTAATCGATATTGTTCAGAATGTTATGATCCACGCAAAAATACAGGAAACAAAAAAAGAAAGAAAAACATAGAAAACTCTACTAGTTTTGCACACTCTCTCACCTCTTTTTAATTTTCTTTCGAGAAGCTTTAGCATCACATAACAAATTAATGATTCTTGTACCATTGTCGGTTTTCCTGGGTACATTTTTAGAACTTGGCCACTATGTTGCACCACAATGTTCATCGTTAAAGATAAATAAATAAACAATATTAATATCATAAATCGTTTCTTGTTTGATCAAATACCGATTCCATTTCTCTACGCCACATCTGTGTATATCATCAATGTGCTTTGTGTCTCTTTTCTCTTCAAAACCATGGTATAAACAGGTTTATTATGGCAAATCGATAAAACTATAACGACGTAGAATCAATGTACAGACAGGACGATTACTTCGAGACCTACAAAGGAAATTACAGTAATCTGATGAATAAAGTTAGTTTACGATAATCTAGATCGTGTTACAGTACCTGGACGGTGATCATGGAACGAGGAGTAGCGAAGAAAGAGCCATCGCCGAGTTTGGTCGTGCGAACGAGCTCATCAGGAGATGAGTAATCCCCGGCGTCACTCTGGCTCACCTGAAGTATTGATTTATTGAAGAGATCAAAGATCAAAGATCAAAGATCAAAGCGACAAACCTTGGGAATGACCAGGGTACCATCGGCACCAACGGTGACCTTTCCGGGAGCGGCCTTGCCAGCCTGAAGAGATCAAAGATTAACATGGTCAGAAAGCCAAATATTTAGTTTTACTTTTTGTTGTTGTTGATAGTTTCTTATTACTTATGTGTACCTAACTAAACGAATCGATTGTGGAAGAAGTCTATGTAAAGGGTCACCTCTCTCAATGGTCTCTATATTGCGCAAATTATTTCTCTGTTCTCTAACAGCGAGAAAGCATTGCGCGTCGAAGAGACCATTGAGAGAGGTTACGTTCCCTTAAGAATTATTTTAATTTCACGTAGAGGTACAGTATCGTGCAAAAGTATACCAAAAAGTATATTTTTCAATGAACTTTGCTTGTATGCCACCAATCAGCGCACTTTTTCCGATATGTTGTGCCCACATGTCTTACCATCGTATTGTGTAAGAAAAAGAGCGCAAAATCAGAAAAATTTAATGAATTTTTTAAATTTTGTATGAAAACGAAGTAGGCTCACCTCATCGACCCACTGGGCGCATCTGATGTTCTTCTCGGTGGGACCGCAGTGCATGGTGGTGTAGCTCTTGCCATTGACGTACCTCACCCAGGTCTTGATGCCGGTACCGAGCGACAGCTCGAGACGCTCGCCAGCCTGCAGAATGCCGGTTACGGTTACGGTTACGGTTGCGAATTCCGGTTACGGTTGCGAATGCCGGTCACGGTTTTACCGGTTACGGGGTTGCACAGAGTCAGCGGGTTCCTGGTTTACCGGATATCGGGTACCACCTTTATCCACAGATATTCCCCAACTGGCTAACCAGTTTTGGGGTTAAAGAAAGAGATCCTCGAGTTTTTCGTGATTAGAATGGTCAGGTAAAACGATAGATCACATTACCCTGGATACAAAAAACATTTTTTTACTAAAAGCACGTTTGTCTTTACATTAATCCTTCCAATTAAAAAAATCGCGCTTTTTCCTGGAGCAACATAAACTTCAGCACCAATAGTTTTATACAAAATTGCTTTTTTTTTGCATTCAGGGAAATGTGATAGTTCTGCCAGGTCATTTTAACCTAAAAATTCCGGTCAGAATCTTAGGTAACATCCCCTGGATCACCGTTTAGCCGGCGGGTTCCCGGTTTAACCAACCTTGATCGGGTAGATCATGGCAGCGCCCATGGCCACGGAAGCCAGAACGGCGAGGAGCAGGCAGCGGAACATCATCTCAAAATATTAAATTTAAATTTAAATTTAAATTTTAAATTATCATACATTGAATAAACGTGACAACAAGTGATAAACAATTAGTGTGAATTATGTTTAGGCAAGTCTAAACTAAATTATGCGGAAAAAAAGTGAGAAAAGATGATTGACACAGCTAACTAAACGGTTTAAATAGCTATATTTCAAATGGTAACGACGGTGCGAAATAAACGCATCTAAATAAATAAAGATATAAAATAAATAAAGAAATAAAGAGATCGGCGAACAGTTTGATCGGAATAGCTAAACAATCAGCCTATAAACACAAGCGACGCCATGGAAAGGAACCATAAACGATGGATCGATAATCGATAGTCAGTGATCTACCAAGAATTGGGATAAAAGAGTCAGAATGGAGCAAGTGAGGCCAAAGATCGACAACAATTCTGGATCAAAGAGCGCGTATAAATGTGTATTTATGCTACTTAATTCCGTCGTTAAAGTGTTGAAGAAGCTGTAAAGAACTTGGCCAAAGAGCAGAGGATAAGGAGAGAGTGCAGAGATAAAAGGGACGAGAGAGTGTGGGGAGGTGAGAGAGCGCAGACGGTGGGAGGATGAGACAGTGACGGAGCAGACGGAGAGAGTGTGTGGGAGTGAGAGGGTGCAGGGATAGAGAGAGAGAGAGTGAGGGAAGTGAGAGACCTTAGAGATGGAGAGGGTGAGAGAGTGAATTCAAATGAGAGAGGGTAGAGATATAGAGTGCGAGAGAGTGTGTGAAAATGAGAGAGTGCAGAGTGTGAAAAGGAACGAATGTGTGTAACGGTCATTAGACGAAGAGACAGTCACACTTTATTGTTTAAAAAATATTAATATGACGCATCGTAGAGAAATGAAACAATAGAGCAAAACGATATAACATTCACACACTAACACAGATTCACTTCATTTTTTTTTCAAAAAATTTCTTCCTTTCTGTAGGTGGGAACAATTACATTTTAATAAGTTCGATACGTTTCTAAAATCAGTTTATTAATTTATATTAAAGCGATATATTTCCAGTGAAACCTAAGTTGAACAAGGATAACCAAGAGATTTGGAAACGTGTTAACAATGTGGAATATGTGATCTATAGTTCTGCCTAACCAGTTTAATGTCAGTCACGAAAAAAACTCGAGGGTCTCCTTCTTTAACGTAAAAGAACGCGAACTAATTACTCACAACTCAACGCATAAACATTCATAGATAATGGAATTTAAAAAAAATTGTTTGATTAGAAATTTAAAGAAAAAATGAATGAGAACAGTTTCAATGATTCGGCAAACATTTCGCAAAAAATCGAGGTATCTTTACGAGTTTGCAGTAACAATCAAAGTGCGACTGGTCAGAATGGGAGTGGGCAAATATAAAAGGTGTAGATGAGAGAGAGTAAGAAGAAGTAGGCAGAGGCAAATACGATGAATATGATTTGATTTGAGGCAATAAAGAAGGAGTGGGAGAGTGGCAAGAGTGAAAGAAGAAGTAAAAAGAAGTAAAGAGCACTTTCTCAAGTGATAGAGCAGTTAAAATATAAATAGATTGAAATAGTCGTGCAAATGTACTCATAGTATTAGTAAATCAAAAGTAGTTATTAGTAGTGGTAAGATTCATTGTTTCAGTCATTTCGTTCAAGATAGTGAACTTCTACGCTAAAGAATATAGAGAGCGAGAGATAATTGAAACGTGAGAGACACTGTGATGGTCGAGAAAATAGCCAGAAACAGTGAGCAAAGAATAAGGTGAAAGTGAGAGGTCACACTTCCTCGTAGTTATTACATACACACCTGTATGAGTGAGTGATGGGTATCCTTGAACTCGTTTGAAGTGTGTTTTATAGTAATATAGGAATAGTCTCCAGGATATTGTTTACGGTCTGACCATTCGGCACAGTGAGAGAGTGCGGCCAGAGGCCGTAAGGATGTACTTTTTCAAAAGCACACCCTAATTTGAAACTCTCCGCTCTTGCAATGCTCTCACACTTACATTGTCTACGAGAGAGCGGTACCAGAACAGAGGGTAGAATTAACTCGGGTGTCCCTTTAAAAATGACGACATTCCTTGCGTAAATAAAAGATTGGCGTGGAAGCAAACGTGGGTCAAGCTCTTGTCTCTCAATAAGTATGGGTATATTCTTGTCAGAGTTGTGACACTTGTACCGAACGCGATTGAATGTGGGCAAATATTGAATCGCTTCGTTGAAGACTCGTTGAATAGGATGGAATTGCCTCAATTTATTGTAGTCTTCATCGAGTGTTTGATTGATCGGTAACTCGATTTAGATTAAGAACAAGATGAGGTTAGATGATTTCGTTCCCTTCACGTTCGTTTCATTTTCATCGAAAGACAGATCATCCATTGCCGAATATTCCTTGTCTCAAATAACGGCATGACGGTGAAGAAATCTTGACACTTTATGTGTTCTTTTATGAGCTATCTGGACAACCCTAACGGTTATCCAGCTGAAATAACAATAACATCCTAATCGGATGATAACGTTGTTGAAATGTAAAAAATGTAACGCTATATGAGCTTTTAGGGACTTTCCTATAAACAAACACATTCAGTATCTCTCCGCTCCCCTCGCCTTTACCCCATCTCTTAAATATATTTCTCTCACTTGTTATTCAATCAATCAATCAATATTTACCAGGTTCATACTTTGGTGAGCTGGGATATGGTTGTTAGCCATTGGGAGTACGGCTGTCTTGTTTTAAACTTATTCAACGTACGGTAAAAAAATAAGTATATTAAGGTACTCAACCAAGTATTCATAAATGCGAACATCATGAAAAAACGTTTATGTCATTGAAAATTCTGGGCCAATAATGGATGCCTTTCGACCGATTTTTTCTTACAACAACTTTTCCTTATACAGTTGCAGAGACCGATGATCACACTAAGAACAACGATTATAACGACTACGAAGATGATATAATCGACTGTGGTCATCGCGTCGAAGAATTCGCCGATACCACCGGTGACATTGAAGGATTTGTAGTGCACAGGGAGGTTTAGTATCTAAAAATTTAGATCAATCGATATTATTTACAATATTATGTTATAGCCACACCACAGTACGAGCTAATTTGGAATTCTCCGCTCTGACAATGATTCCTCGCTTTCTTTGTCTACGAGAGAGTGTGGCCAGAGCGGAGAGTTTCAAGTAAGATTGGAATCAATAGTCATTTTCGTGTCGGTTTGGTGACAGGGCGGTGCTGTATTTCATGTAGTGTTTTTTCGAATGTGTTTCAGCTATGGCTCAAAACCGTACGAGTCTCGTTGATGATTAATCTTTGTGTCCTTTCAACTGAACGAAATAATGAAAATAAATGCATATTTTTCGAGAGCGGGGAGTAAGATTAGCTCGGGGTGTGTCTATAAAATATAAGGATTATCTCAAGAAATAGGCTCTGGCAGAATTCTCTCGCAGACAAAAAAAGCGAGAGCAGAGGGTGAAAATGATATTATCTCACCTTTTGCTTGAACTGGGTCAGACCTCCATCGTACTTCATATAATCAACGTAGTAGTTAGCAATCGCATAGTGATATCCTGGGAAATCAGTCGATAAGTTTTATTCGAAAACTTTTAGTTAAAAGACGAGATGTGTTCAAAATTTGCTGATATGCACATACAACGGAGAGGCTAGACTGTGTGCAAAATGAAGTGTCACCCCGATCAAATTGAAATGATCCGCTCTGGCTACACTCTCTCGATTTCAGTGTTTGCGAGAGAGTGTTGTCAAATTGAGAGCAAATTTAGCACGGAGTGTGTCTTTAACTAGAGAGTTTAGAACAGGGAAAAAGCAAAAATAAAAGGTCCCGAACCGAATTTCATATGAGGCTGCACGTCTTCCGTGAGGCTCTTATTGATAGAATAGTAGTTCATCAGATTCGGCTTGACCGAATACCAATCTTAATAGCGATCGTTACTAGAGATCAAAGATCAAAGATCAAAGATCAACCTAGAACTGGTCGGTTTCCTCTGATAAAATTCGTAAAGTATCGAGGATAGACACGGCTCAACCATTCTTCATTGATGTCCTGAATTTTATTTTATGTAATTTTTTATGAAATGTAATTTATTTTACTTTGATAGTTTATACAGTTTAATTTGAATTACCAAATATGACATCTGATTTTGTTTTGCCTCACTCTAATTTCCTTCACCAAAATATCCAATGGAACATCCAAATGAAGAGTTTTGTAAGCAAGGGCAATATCATATTGATAAATAAAGAGTGTTTGGAGATATTGCTGGCGCAAATATTCATTCTCACCGTTTCATGGGTGTGGAATCCCATGATATACGACAGATCATCCGTGTGCTTCGAGTTCTTGGGATAATCATACTGATAGAGATACACCTGAAAGATCAAAGATCAAAAACCAAAGATTAAAGATCAAACATTAAAGATCAACGACTAAAGGTCAAAGATCAAAGATCAAAGATCAAGGATCACAGAATATCAATCATTCTTAGAGAGATAAAACTTACATCGGCTTCTTCTTGCGCATCGGCGTAAGCATACATCCAATTGGTCATGAATATCGCTTGCGAAACAGTGTCGTATCCTGGATCTATAATCGATGAATCAACGAAAATCGATACTCGATAAATCGATAAATCATTAACGGAATTAAACAGAAATTGGCAAACATGTCGGAGAAAAAAAAGGATTGCAGTTCTTATAACAACTTAAATGTTTGTGCACAGCAATTTTCATAATATTATAATAATATTTTTAAATTTAAAAAATCTCGGAATAAAAAAAAACCGACCAAACTTTCCCATCCTCGTATCGATGAAGTACTTATTATTGCACTCTTCATCGTTTACTATGCCCAATATCCTGTTAACATCATTCGGCTCCATTTTATGTGATTTGCTCTCGTTGTTGCGAGAATTTCCCTCGAATTCGTTCAGAGTGGTGCCTAACATCATACGAATTTTCTGAAAAAATTGTAATTTTGTTTCCATCCAGGTTTGGGTAAGTGTGTGTTGTGCGGAGCCAGTTTTCGATGTTGAGAATAATAAGAATAACATAATATCGGTACCGGAGGATTTTCCCACATCTCCTTCACATTTCTAATTGGCATCAGTTCTCCCGCCATAGTGATCCCTTTAAGCGTCGCAAAGGATTTGCTGGTTTTCGACAGAATTTCCCTGAAAGCGTTGTGGTTTAACTAATATTACTGTATCATCCGACAAACTCGGTCGTTTTGTTCCGCATGCACGCGATAATCGCCTCGGCAGCTCCATCTTTACACTGCAAGAAAAGTTATGCATCGTTACATTTGCATTACGTGCCTACGCCGTAACCTCCTCCGCCTCCATCCTTACGGCGCAGGATACGGCGTAGGCACGTAAGGTAAATGTAACGATGCATTACATATCAATAATCAACGAAGGTACAGTACCCCTATGGACTTGGCGACGCTGTGGGACCGCGTGACCTGTTTCTCTTCAGATTCAAGATTCACCGATCCACTCATAGCGATAATACTGCTGAACAGATGCGGATCTATAATGAATCAGTCCAAAGATCAAGGATCAGAGATCAAAGATCAAAGATCACTTTACCTTGTTTAGTCGTGATCCCTGGAGAAAAGGCGATCATGAGTACCATTAGTGCTCCCGATGAGTGGCCCATAAGAGTTATCTGGCAACAATTATTTTGCTTCAAAAAAATTATAATATAATACTTTGAATCTCTCCGCACAAGACACACTCTCTCGCATTCTCTTCGAGAGCGTATTTTGGGAGCGGGGAGCATCAAATCATGTAGTTGTTTCAATTTTAAAGGCACGCCCATAGCAAATTTGAAGCTCTCCGCTATGGTCACACTCTCTCGCGTTCTTTGTCTGCGAGAGAGTATTGCCAATGAGGAGAGCAAAATTGGCTTGCAATTTTCCTTTAACTGTGCCAATAACTTTTCCATACCTTATCTTTGTCTCCGCCAAAGTTATGAATCTCCTGCCGAACAAATCGCAGCGAATCAAGTGTGTCTGAATAGATCGGAGATCAATATCAAAAAAGTCAAAAATCAAATGATCAAAGATTATATCAAATCAAAGTACAAATATCAACACTAACCGTGCAGTGCGAGATTGGCTGGCACAACATTTTCATCACCGAGAGCCATAGTACCGAACACACCAAGTCTGTATGTCGTCGTTGCGATTATGGTACCGAAAATATTTTTACTTATTTATTTATTTATCCATCAGTTAAGAAATCATATTATTATTATGACTATGATCAAAGATTGAAAAATAAATTAAGTTAACTAGTTTAGATACTCTTATAGCGATACTGATAAAAGATCACTGAATCAGTATGTTGCCTTCAGAAATTGAGAATCACGGTCACAAATCTGCTCTGAACGATTTTCCCATGAACTAGTACATTAAAGATGATCTTTAATCCCTGATTTTTAATCTTTGATCTCCACCTTGGCTAGCAAAGTTCGTGACGACCGCCTCATCAGGGAACATCATTGGTCCGTCGAAGAGCACATTTCCTCCGTGAATGTAGAACACAACCGGGCATGAGCCATTTGACTATAATAGAATATAATAGATTTGATCTAACATTTACATTTACATTTAAACACTTTATCCCGATCAACTAAGCGGTGGGTCACCGGATGATCTTTAATCTTTGATCTGATCTAACAGAATACGGTATTTATTTTATTTTCATTATTTTTTCGGTAGAAATGTCACATTGATATTAATCATCAACGAGGCTGCTACGGTCAGTTTGACTAGATTTCACTTGGCAGAATACGGTATTTGTTATATTTTCATTATTTCTTTCAAGTGAAAGTGAAAAAAGATATCAATCATCAACGAGACTCGTACGATTTTGAGCCATAGCTGAAACATAGTCGAAAAGACGCTACATGGAAAGACAGCACCGCGCTATCCGACTCGAAAATGAGTATTGACTCCAATCTAACTTTAAACTCTCCGCTCTGCCCACACTCTCTCGCAGACAAACAAAGCGAGAGATTTCACCTGACAGAATATGGTATTTATTTTTTCATTATTTCTTTCAGTTGAGCAGGAATAAATATATCAATCATCAATGAGGCTCGTACGGTTTTGAACCATAGCTGAAACATAGTCGAAAAGGCACAGTAGTTTTGATTAGACAGCGCAGCGCTGTCACCTATCCGACCCGAAAATGACACTCTCTCGCGGACAAAGAAAACGAGAGACTATTGCGAGAGAGTTTTGATTAGACAGCGCAGCGCTGTCACCTATCCGACCCGAAAATGACACTCTCGCGGACAAAGAAAACGAGAGACTATTGCGAGAGAGGTGGTTTAAAAATTAGCTTGGGGTCTGTCATTACTAAACTGACCATAATACAACGTTCAGACGTGTAGATATTGACATGAAGACAGTCCTCGGAGAAACCGGTGACAGGACCGTCATAGAATGGCGTTCGTTGAGCGCATGCGGGACCGAAACTGGAATTGTACTCTATCAATTACCCAAGTTTTACCTTGATGATGGAGAAATATTTTTAAAAAAATGTCTGAATCATAGTTATCTCTTCTGCTCTATCACCTCCAGTTGCTACAAGACATTTTCAGATCACAAGCCTTCTTTTATGTGAAAACGTGGACATTCTGTATAAATTCATTATAAATTGATAAATTTCTATATTGATAATTGATAAAAATAAATAAATTGACACGTTTCCAAAGAGGGAGAATATATCAACAAGGAGAGAGTGAAGATGGTAGAAGAGACGCAGAGTCATGAGCGTTGTGTTTAATAATAATAATAATTTATCTACGCCCGAGGCGCGAAAGCAGTTGAAATGAAAATAATTATGATTTGGCAGTTATAAGTTTAATAATTCTCCTTGTGTTTGTTTTTCTGGGGGTAGGCATGTAAGGCAAATGTAACGATGCATTACACGGGGTTGTTACAAGGGAACCATAATGCATTCCCGTGGCGATATGACTAGTGACATATACCATTGGAATCAGTATCCGATTCTGATAAGACACCGTTAATAAGCAATGTCAAAAGTTTAAGAACTTCGAGAAAATCGATAATGATAATAATGACGATAATGATAATCGGATTTGTGCGATTTTCATTATCGATTATCTCGAAGCTCTTAAACTTTTGACATTGCTTATTAACGGTGTCTTATCAGAATCGGATACTGATTCGAATGGTATATGTCACTAGTCATATCGCCATTGGAATGCATTATGGTTCCCTTGTTAGGAGGATGCTAATCGCGAAAAAAAAAACCAGCTGCCATGACAATCGGCTGACAAAGTTGTTAAAATGTAAAAAATGCAATATGTAATATGTAAATGATCCATATCAATCATCGCCGACACATTTTTGAAATTTTTCTCTCATTATCGATATTTGCCTCGTTTCATGCATACGTACGTTGATAAAAATTTTAAAAAAAAGATGGCATACAATGTTCCATCGATCGTCTCTTTCCATGGATCAGGACGTTCCACTCTTCTCCATCGCCTATCTCCAGTCGGAGGCTTAGCGTATGGCAGTTTCTGAAGATTGCGTCTGATTTCAAGATATTACGTTTCATCTCCGCTCGTATTTTTTACGGTAGAAGCTTGCAGTTATGGCTATTTATTTTTTTAAAATTATTTTATCTGTATACTGGTCACATCGTGATTAATCATCAACGAGGCTCGTACTGTTTTGAGCCATAGCTGAAACATATTGGAAACATACATATTCGAACAGGCACTACATGGAAAGACAGCACCGCTCTCCACCTATCCGACTCGAAGATGACAAGATACATCACATTCTTTAAAAAAACCCTCTCACCAGTCTCTTCATTTCGAGCGCTATACAGTGTAGCCTAAAAGTCATGGGACACTTTTTCATTTTTTTATAACTTTTGATCCAGAAAAGCAATCAATAATATTCACTGTAGTGCGTATTGTACTAAATATAAGTGAATAACAAATATTAACCTTATAAATCTGTCCCGTGAATCCTCCTTTCGTGGTGTACTCATATCCACGGATGCTACCGTAGCTGGTCTTGACTATGGGATAAGTCGTGAGTGAGTAAACAGTCGCTATCCATAGAAGTAGACATGCAGCGAGGGTCAGTGTCATGGGGAATAGGGGAAATGATAAGGGGAAAGGGGATGAGGAGTGAGTGACATATGGTCAAAATACACCATAATAAATACTATAAACTACACACAGTGCAACCCACAGCACTGAAGACCTTTGAAGTGTTATAATTAACAGTTTTGTGTTATTTTTTATCGCAAAAAAGTGTTAAAGGTGGAGTCCCTCGAGGGGGGGGGGGGGGAGGTGCAGGGAAAGACGCTCTTTTTGAAAATTGAGAGAATTTGGCAATAGGTTTCGAACTCGCAAAAAAAAAGGGGGGGTAATGACGCCGAACGTTTGCGCTTCGAGATAGATGAGTTGCAGCACTAACTCCTCTATCATTTGTCATTAGCTCAAGATAGATGTGAGTTATTTACATGAACTTTCGTGGGTATCCATCATACGTGGGCGGGCATTGCCGCTGGAAATGAAAATCGGGGGGGGGGGGGGGGGGGGGGGGGTCGGAAGCAAAAAATGGAGCATTTATACATCATTTTGAATGATTTTTTTGGAAAATCGGGGGGTCGGGTGCTAAAAAAACTATAAGTGTGATGAAACTGTGATAGGCACATATGTATAATATCTTATCAATGCATTGGCACCATACGATACCAAGTGATCAGAACTGTCGCAGTCTCCTTGTTTTGAATTATATCTCCACCGCTAGGCCTTGCCAACCTAACCTATCATTGATCGCCGTTTGATCTTTGATACAGAGTCTTTTCCGAGCTTCACTTCCTCTCCTCCCCTTTACCCCCTCTCCCGTTTATTTCTATCTATCCCACAAGCTCCTTTTAGCTGTTATTATTTCAAATGTTGTCGCATCTTATTGATGTATGATAAATTAAATTAAATATTGTTCTGTGTGAAGAATAGAAATAGCACAAGAGAGTCCTCTTCTTTGACGTAGCCGCCGAAGCAGAATATAGCACATTATAAGCTAACCATATACAGCGGTGGCCAGAAGGATATCATATTTTGGTTTCTTGAGCATATCTTTTCTTGTAGTTAACCAATCACCTTGAAATTTTTATATGGTGTGCTCAAACATGTTTCACAATGTTTTGCTCAAAAACCAAAATAGAACAGAAACGTTATGCTCAAAAAACCAAAATATGATATGCTTCTGGCCACCACTGTATTTTTAAAAATTTGCAATTAATAGGCATGGCCAGTGATAATTGGGGCCAATTCAGTCCGGATGATCTAATCTCTTCTTCAGACCTACTTTGTAAGATAAGATAAGAATATTAGTATCTCCATATCTCTATTATCTCTTTCTCTCTTATAGTATCTCACATCTATCTTATAGTATCTATAGTATTAGTAGCACTTAGTATTAGTAGTAGAGCATCTCCAGTTAGTGATTGGAGTGGTCTTTATTTAGTATTGATATTTGTTCCATTGCCACACCAAATCCGCAAGCGCAAGGGAGAGCCCAAGTGAGATAGAACGTAGATCAGAGAAAGGAGGGAAGAGAGGGAAAGGGAGGCGTATTCAGAGAGCCCAAGTGAGATAGAACGTAGATCGGAGAAAGGAGGGAAGAGAGGGAAAGGGAGGCGTATTCATCGGATATTTCTGTGTTAACAGCTAGTAGCATGGCAATTACACAAGTGCATTTTATACGGACAACATAATACAAATGTTCTATATCGCCACATTCGTTTACTGTTTGGAATGAGAGGATTATAAATCGAGTAATCCTCTCTATGATCATACACTGAGAGAAAAAACCCTAGTTCGTATGCTGCGCTGTAAGCAAACCCTTAAATAGAAGGGTTTGAAATCCTTGCATCCAAGGGTTTGCACAACCCTAAGGGTACAAGCCTTATATCTAAGGGTTTCAAACCCTTGTAGTTAAGGGTTTGCTTACAGCGCAGCATACGAACTAGGGTTTTTTCTCTCAGTGTATGCGCATTTTGTTCCACATCCTTATTGTTAGCACATCTCGACTCGGGCTTCATGTAGCTTTTCGCTATCCGGAGCGACACTGCCCAACTTGTGGGTGCACGTTGAATTTGTTACGCAAGCAGCTTCAGAGTACGTCTGAAACGAAGTGCCATATAGGACAGCGTATTTGAAAATTTCTGCAATTCTTGTCAAGCAAAAAAATGGCAAATCATTCTTCCCTTTCTTCTCGACTTTTTTCTCTTCCCGGTCACCGCAAAAAAGCACAACACCGTAAAAAGTGAAGAATTTTTCTGCCATTTTTTGATTGACAAGAATTGCAAAAAAAATTCAAATACTCTGTCCTATATCTTACATACTTTACATACATACGGTACTTTTTGTAATGAGTAATTTTAAAAATTACGAAAATTTAAAAGAATAGAATGTGCAAAATAATATGTTAGTGGGTATAAATAAGTGACAATTGTTCACGTAACAAGGGAACAGAGAATGGCAAGGACGATCAGTGCAAAATTCGTTGACATAGGTCGACTAGTACCCCCCAGGGGGTCACAGAACTGTTTTGAACTGTTTGGATATTTGCTTCCTTGGTACCGAAAATCGATTATGAAAATGTGATGGAAATTTGGGCGCGAGCCCCGTGGAATAGTGTCAAACACTCAAAGAACACAGTCTGTGTCTTCCGTAGCCAAGTGGTTAGAGTGCGGGATTAGCTTTTGGAATGTCGTGGGTTCGAATCCCCCCTTCTACAATTTCTTTTGCTGTATTTTTCTTTGCTTTCCAACAGTCAGTTTCAAAGTTAAACTTCATCTTCAACAACAAGAACAACAAGAACAACGATAACAACAACTACAACTCAACAACGATTGAGAAGTACCTTTTCGCATCGGGAGCAGAGGCTGCAACCGCGAGAAGAGCAGAAAGAGCACGGAGCAATCGACGATTGTCGATGTTTAGCCTGTTAAATGATCCAATACTTCCAGCGCTTATTCCCGAAACTGTTCAGGAGAGGGAGAGGGAGAGAGAGAGGGGGAGATTGAGAGAGGGAGAGGGAGAGAGAGAGGGAGAGGGATAGAGAGAGAGGGGGAGAGAGAGAGGGAGAGGGAGAGAGAGAGGGGAGAGAGAGAGGGGGAGAGAGAGGGGGAGAAGGAGAGGGAGAGGGAGAGGGAGAGGGAGAGGGAGAGGGAGAGGGAGAACAAAGGAGATGGCTTCATCACGTGATGAAGAAAAGCGAGATCCTTGAAGCCGTTCTGCTACAACTGCTTCTGGATACTTCTCAATTGTTGTTGATTTGTGGTTGTTGTTATTGTAGTTGTTGAAGATGAAGTTTAACTTTGAAACCGCCTGTTGGAAAGCAAAGAAAAAATACAGCAAAAGAAATTGTAGAAGGGGGGATTCGAACCCACGACATTCCAAAAGCTAATCCCGCACTCTAACCACTTGGCTACGGAAGACACAAACTGCGTTCTTTGAGTGTTTGACACTATTCCACGGGGCTCGCGCCCAAATTTCCATCACATTTTCATAATCGATTTTCGGTACCAAGGAAGCAAATATCCAAACAGTTCAAAACAGTTCTGTGACCCCCTGGGGGGTACTAGTCGACCTATGTCAACGAATTTTGCACTGATCGTCCTTGCCATTCTCTGTTCCCTTGTAAGCATAATAGAATAGTAATATATAAAAATTTAAAAAAAATTAAAATTTAAAAAAAAGTATTCGGCACCTGTCTACAATAGGGTTCAATCACTAGATACGGCTCAACTGAGCCCAGCTCCAAAAATGTGTAACCGTACAAGGCGAGTTCCACAGGATATTGATCTACCTGAAAACAGGTTCAATAATTGATCTTTAGAGACCGTCATATCCATCTGCAAGATAACCACTATGAAGAACAGAAGTTATGTCGAAAAAATAGGAGAGGAATGTTAAAGGGAGCGTAACCTCACTCAATGACCTCTTCGTTGCGCACACTATTTCTCTGTTCTCTAACAACGATTGAGCCTTGCGCGTCGAAGAGGCCATTGAGAGAGGTTACGCTGCCTTTAAAGGCTAATTTCAAACTCTCCGCTCTTGCAATGCTCTTTCGCTATCTTTGTCTACGAGAAAGTATGCCAGAACTGCCTTTAAACTAACTGAGGTTATTCTTCAAGTAATGAATAAATATCGATCAGTAAAATTGCTTACATCATAAACGAAGATATGGTCACCTTCCTCAGGCTGAAATGAAAAACATTAAACTATATTGACCGTATAAAATACACTTGTTTAATTGGTTCGAGAGTAGCCAACCACTGCCACTAAAGCGAATAACTCTCGAGGGACTTTTCGGTGTGTGGCTTAGATGTATACTAGCAAATACGATTTCTAATTGATTAGACAATTTTATCGTTTCAGGAGACTAGTAATACAAAAGCTATGAATAATAAAAGATAGGTTATAACCAATACAAGCTTGATGATAGTGACGCCGCAGATGTATAGATTAGGACGTCCTGTTTTGGACTTGCCTTAGGACATCTCGACTTGCACCTCAAACTTGGGTAATTAAACAACATTACGAAAAGGGGAGCAAAACGGGGACACGATAGATTTGCACAATAGTGATATGAATAGCGAAAGAACAAAGGGGGTAAGACTACCAAAGGGACAAATGGAAGACGGAAGGAAGAACGAAGACGACATCAAGAAGAAGAGCGATGACGAATCGAATAGGGCATCAATGAACGGAGGAATAGAGGATGAGCATCGAGGAAGAAAGATGAAGGAATGGATAGGACATCCATGAGTGAATGAATATAGTTGATAGGTTATAGACAATCAGAATATATGGATGAATGATGATAGATACATGAGATATTTGGACTTGACGAGCAATAGATGGTCAGAGAAGAAGAGGTAAACGTGTGAATGACATAGAAGCATGAGCTGTACACGATATAATGATAATAAAGTTTGAAATAGCAGCGAGAAGTGACATACGTGTCATGAAGTTGAATGAGAGGAGAGAATGTAGAAAGAACTGCCAAGTCATCATTGTCATTTGCATAGACACATCATTGCTCAATTTGCATCTAGAGACTGTGAGAGAGTGCGCTAGAGAGTGCGCTAGAGCGTAATTCTGATCGGCGAATATTCAAGTAGTGATCATAATCGCTACACTCCCGCCCCAGAAAAGGAGTAGAGCACAGAGAACAGATGAAAATACGCGAAGGTATTGATGTTGGATAAGGATGATCGACTAATCTTGTATTGAAAATACATAAATAGGTAAAGAAGAAAGATATTTATATCAACTATGTAAGGATAAAGATCAAAGATTATTAATCATAGATGACTATATGTAGGAAACGATGATTAGGAATGAAGTGTTGATATGAGATATAAGAAACGTTCATACGCTTATAGAGATCATAGCATCGCCTTGAGGTGAATCATAGTGAATACTCGTAGAAATACTATTAAGTTTAAAAAGGCAAATGATTGAACTTCATGGAGTAACCATTACTTTATGAATAATCTTGAATAGTATACGGTAGAACTTTGAAATCGAATAAGACACTTATAGTATGGTATGGTAAAGGATAATCCTTCATAGGAGTAGACTTCCTCCCCACTACAAGAATAGTGTGATAACTTGATAGTATGTAATTGGAAGTTATCTAGCTGTATTGAATAGTAGAGATAGAGGATAAGATAGTAGAGATGAGAATGCAGTAGAATGGTACTTGAATAGAGTAAGAGTTGATGATTATATAATAAAGAAAGGTTAGATGTAATGACAGAAGAGATTATATGATAGAGGACGGCACTAATGATGACTACAGAAAGAGTAGTCCAATCAGATAGTCTTAAAGTGGCTTTATACGACTTCACCTTAGACCAGGCCATCATAACACTCGTCTTCTGTTTCACTACTTCTCCCATATCATGATTAGGAGTTGTAGTACTATCATAAGAATGTGGATTACTTGTACTAATTGATATTTTTAACGAAATAAGTAAGTGATATGACTTATTTGAAGATTCTTGAATAGATGGAGATTTAATGATTGGAGAAGAAATAACAGGACATGATTCTTTCTTATCTTGTAATGCTTTTCTTGAATTGAATGATGTGGATGATTTACATATAGATAGTCTAGCTTTACGAGGAATGTACAGTACAGCAGAATTTGTACCATCCATTAGCTTTATCCAAGCAATATGAGAATGATCGAATAGTTTCAAGTCCCAATCAATACTAGGCTCCCAAACGAATCTTAAGGATAAGCATGTATTGAGAACAAGAGGAGAAATGATTTGTAATGGATAACATGATGAGGATATAATTGAAGAGACTAATCTCTTGGTATCATGAGATGGTTGAGATAGCTTCGGAAACTTAATCGATAAAATATCATTAGTTGTATTCCATGGTAGACTAGGAATCTGTCCTAAGATCAGTTTGCTCTTAGTATGTAATGAAGTATCTGTATCATCAGCTGACAACAACAATTTATCGATATAACTAGAATGGTCTATTTGAGATATTGTCGGGTCATTACCATGATCTGCTTTAGCCTTATTCAAATAATATTGAATAGTCTTGATGAGAGTATATGGTGATTGATTAATATCTAATGAAGTTACAGTGAATCGATAGTCTATGATATTATCGTGAGATGATGATGAAGATAGATAATTAATCCATAATGGTATAGTTATCTTATCTGGAGGAAGAACTGATTGATTAGCTAAGTAATGGATAATAAGACGATGAAATCGATATCTTGATAGTTCTTCAATTTGACCTATGGATTGTTGGTCTCTTATCAATTGATCATAAAACGATCGATAGTCTTGAATCTTGGATAGTTTAGTCAAATTGTGCTCTAGACATTTGTATGCCTTTGCATAATTATTATAATTATCAGAGAGATTATTGTCTCGTAGACAATACTTGACTGCATATTCATTATAATTATATTGAATGGTATCAGATAAAGGAGAATCAGCAATAACATCTTCATGTTCTCTCACTTGATTCTCTGCCACAGTTTCTAGTTGAGATATTGGTTCGATAGCTAAGGATATTTCCTTTGTAGTAATGACATCATTATCATTTAACAAGCTAGTTGAGTAAATCGATAGTTCATCTATTAACTGTTCACTATCGGAATGAATAGAGACATGATTAATATGTGAGGTGATATCATCATTAGGAGTATCTATGGGTTTGTTCAAACGATAAGAATTATCTGAATCAATCGATGGTTTCGTTGATTGAATAGCTGATGATGTATTGATAGACTGTCTAGGCATAGGTGTGGGAAAGCTATTATCGATTGGACTAGTTGATGCTATAGACGTTATTGGCAAAGGTGTTGGAATGACATTATCGATAGATCTAAGAGTAGTATCAGGTCGAGCCGTATCGATTTTCCTACGACGACGTCGTCTAGTCATACTAGTAGACGATCTAGTTCGTTCTATCTTAGAGAGGAGATAGCTTTGGGTACTGTCAATAGCTAATGTAGCATCACATATCAGGGATTCTACAAGTGAACTGACCGATAACGATGATCGTGTTGTTGTATTGGTTGGATCACGAGACTTCTGATATTGATGTAAATATTCAGACTCATCTGGAGAGTTACTTTCAGTAATCAAAAGAGAAATCTCGTCGTGGTGGAGTCTGTAATAGGATAATTTCAATTCTAAACTGGATGATAGTGATCGATATTGAAAGGATAGACCATTAAAGTCATCAATAGAATAGCAGTGATCGATATCGTCTATGAGATTTCTCATCTCTGAACATTTGGCTACAATGAATGAAAGAGCTTCATGTAATTCTGCATAGATCGCACCGTATTCGGTTGTGAAAGTCATCTTATAGGATATCGATCGAAGTGATAGGATAGTGAAGTACTTAATAGGTTGGATAGAGTCCTTTACAGGATAGGCTCCTTTACAGGATATGCTCCTTTACAGGATAGGCTCCTTTACAGGATAGGCTCCTTTACAGGATAGGTTTATAGGTTTCCTTTATAGGATAGAAGGTTCCTTTATAGGATAGTAGAGAAGAGTTGGTTGCCTGCTAGGACAGTAGATGGCTATTGCCTACTTGGGCTAGAGGAGAATTTGTTGCCTGCCACGCGGAATTGGATTAATAGTTTAGCCGATGCACCATAAAGCGAATAACTCTCGAGGGACTTTTCGGTGTGTGGCTTAGATGTATACTAGCAAATACGATTTCTAATTGATTAGACAATTTTATCGTTTCAGGAGACTAGTAATACAAAAGCTATGAATAATAAAAGATAGGTTATAACCAATACAAGCTTGATGATAGTGACGCCGCAGATGTATAGATTAGGACGTCCTGTTTTGGACTTGCCTTAGGACATCTCGACTTGCACCTCAAACTTGGGTAATTAAACAACATTACGAAAAGGGGAGCAAAACGGGGACACGATAGATTTGCACAATAGTGATATGAATAGCGAAAGAACAAAGGGGGTAAGACTACCAAAGGGACAAATGGAAGACGGAAGGAAGAACGAAGACGACATCAAGAAGAAGAGCGATGACGAATCGAATAGGGCATCAATGAACGGAGGAATAGAGGATGAGCATCGAGGAAGAAAGATGAAGGAATGGATAGGACATCCATGAGTGAATGAATATAGTTGATAGGTTATAGACAATCAGAATATATGGATGAATGATGATAGATACATGAGATATTTGGACTTGACGAGCAATAGATGGTCAGAGAAGAAGAGGTAAACGTGTGAATGACATAGAAGCATGAGCTGTACACGATATAATGATAATAAAGTTTGAAATAGCAGCGAGAAGTGACATACGTGTCATGAAGTTGAATGAGAGGAGAGAATGTAGAAAGAACTGCCAAGTCATCATTGTCATTTGCATAGACACATCATTGCTCAATTTGCATCTAGAGACTGTGAGAGAGTGCGCTAGAGAGTGCGCTAGAGCGTAATTCTGATCGGCGAATATTCAAGTAGTGATCATAATCGCTACACTCCCGCCCCAGAAAAGGAGTAGAGCACAGAGAACAGATGAAAATACGCGAAGGTATTGATGTTGGATAAGGATGATCGACTAATCTTGTATTGAAAATACATAAATAGGTAAAGAAGAAAGATATTTATATCAACTATGTAAGGATAAAGATCAAAGATTATTAATCATAGATGACTATATGTAGGAAACGATGATTAGGAATGAAGTGTTGATATGAGATATAAGAAACGTTCATACGCTTATAGAGATCATAGCATCGCCTTGAGGTGAATCATAGTGAATACTCGTAGAAATACTATTAAGTTTAAAAAGGCAAATGATTGAACTTCATGGAGTAACCATTACTTTATGAATAATCTTGAATAGTATACGGTAGAACTTTGAAATCGAATAAGACACTTATAGTATGGTATGGTAAAGGATAATCCTTCATAGGAGTAGACTTCCTCCCCACTACAAGAATAGTGTGATAACTTGATAGTATGTAATTGGAAGTTATCTAGCTGTATTGAATAGTAGAGATAGAGGATAAGATAGTAGAGATGAGAATGCAGTAGAATGGTACTTGAATAGAGTAAGAGTTGATGATTATATAATAAAGAAAGGTTAGATGTAATGACAGAAGAGATTATATGATAGAGGACGGCACTAATGATGACTACAGAAAGAGTAGTCCAATCAGATAGTCTTAAAGTGGCTTTATACGACTTCACCTTAGACCAGGCCATCATAACACTCGTCTTCTGTTTCACTACTTCTCCCATATCATGATTAGGAGTTGTAGTACTATCATAAGAATGTGGATTACTTGTACTAATTGATATTTTTAACGAAATAAGTAAGTGATATGACTTATTTGAAGATTCTTGAATAGATGGAGATTTAATGATTGGAGAAGAAATAACAGGACATGATTCTT
The DNA here is from genome assembly GCA_943737045.1 of Parapristionchus giblindavisi. Taxonomy (NCBI): domain Eukaryota; kingdom Metazoa; phylum Nematoda; class Chromadorea; order Rhabditida; family Diplogasteridae; genus Parapristionchus; species Parapristionchus giblindavisi. The sequence continues at coordinate 666,707 of CALSFV010000051.1, read as the reverse complement.
TCTTATCTTGTAATGCTTTTCTTGAATTGAATGATGTGGATGATTTACATATAGATAGTCTAGCTTTACGAGGAATGTACAGTACAGCAGAATTTGTACCATCCATTAGCTTTATCCAAGCAATATGAGAATGATCGAATAGTTTCAAGTCCCAATCAATACTAGGCTCCCAAACGAATCTTAAGGATAAGCATGTATTGAGAACAAGAGGAGAAATGATTTGTAATGGATAACATGATGAGGATATAATTGAAGAGACTAATCTCTTGGTATCATGAGATGGTTGAGATAGCTTCGGAAACTTAATCGATAAAATATCATTAGTTGTATTCCATGGTAGACTAGGAATCTGTCCTAAGATCAGTTTGCTCTTAGTATGTAATGAAGTATCTGTATCATCAGCTGACAACAACAATTTATCGATATAACTAGAATGGTCTATTTGAGATATTGTCGGGTCATTACCATGATCTGCTTTAGCCTTATTCAAATAATATTGAATAGTCTTGATGAGAGTATATGGTGATTGATTAATATCTAATGAAGTTACAGTGAATCGATAGTCTATGATATTATCGTGAGATGATGATGAAGATAGATAATTAATCCATAATGGTATAGTTATCTTATCTGGAGGAAGAACTGATTGATTAGCTAAGTAATGGATAATAAGACGATGAAATCGATATCTTGATAGTTCTTCAATTTGACCTATGGATTGTTGGTCTCTTATCAATTGATCATAAAACGATCGATAGTCTTGAATCTTGGATAGTTTAGTCAAATTGTGCTCTAGACATTTGTATGCCTTTGCATAATTATTATAATTATCAGAGAGATTATTGTCTCGTAGACAATACTTGACTGCATATTCATTATAATTATATTGAATGGTATCAGATAAAGGAGAATCAGCAATAACATCTTCATGTTCTCTCACTTGATTCTCTGCCACAGTTTCTAGTTGAGATATTGGTTCGATAGCTAAGGATATTTCCTTTGTAGTAATGACATCATTATCATTTAACAAGCTAGTTGAGTAAATCGATAGTTCATCTATTAACTGTTCACTATCGGAATGAATAGAGACATGATTAATATGTGAGGTGATATCATCATTAGGAGTATCTATGGGTTTGTTCAAACGATAAGAATTATCTGAATCAATCGATGGTTTCGTTGATTGAATAGCTGATGATGTATTGATAGACTGTCTAGGCATAGGTGTGGGAAAGCTATTATCGATTGGACTAGTTGATGCTATAGACGTTATTGGCAAAGGTGTTGGAATGACATTATCGATAGATCTAAGAGTAGTATCAGGTCGAGCCGTATCGATTTTCCTACGACGACGTCGTCTAGTCATACTAGTAGACGATCTAGTTCGTTCTATCTTAGAGAGGAGATAGCTTTGGGTACTGTCAATAGCTAATGTAGCATCACATATCAGGGATTCTACAAGTGAACTGACCGATAACGATGATCGTGTTGTTGTATTGGTTGGATCACGAGACTTCTGATATTGATGTAAATATTCAGACTCATCTGGAGAGTTACTTTCAGTAATCAAAAGAGAAATCTCGTCGTGGTGGAGTCTGTAATAGGATAATTTCAATTCTAAACTGGATGATAGTGATCGATATTGAAAGGATAGACCATTAAAGTCATCAATAGAATAGCAGTGATCGATATCGTCTATGAGATTTCTCATCTCTGAACATTTGGCTACAATGAATGAAAGAGCTTCATGTAATTCTGCATAGATCGCACCGTATTCGGTTGTGAAAGTCATCTTATAGGATATCGATCGAAGTGATAGGATAGTGAAGTACTTAATAGGTTGGATAGAGTCCTTTACAGGATAGGCTCCTTTACAGGATATGCTCCTTTACAGGATAGGCTCCTTTACAGGATAGGCTCCTTTACAGGATAGGTTTATAGGTTTCCTTTATAGGATAGAAGGTTCCTTTATAGGATAGTAGAGAAGAGTTGGTTGCCTGCTAGGACAGTAGATGGCTATTGCCTACTTGGGCTAGAGGAGAATTTGTTGCCTGCCACGCGGAATTGGATTAATAGTTTAGCCGATGCACCATAAAGCGAATAACTCTCGAGGGACTTTTCGGTGTGTGGCTTAGATGTATACTAGCAAATACGATTTCTAATTGATTAGACAATTTTATCGTTTCAGGAGACTAGTAATACAAAAGCTATGAATAATAAAAGATAGGTTATAACCAATACAAGCTTGATGATAGTGACGCCGCAGATGTATAGATTAGGACGTCCTGTTTTGGACTTGCCTTAGGACATCTCGACTTGCACCTCAAACTTGGGTAATTAAACAACATTACGAAAAGGGGAGCAAAACGGGGACACGATAGATTTGCACAATAGTGATATGAATAGCGAAAGAACAAAGGGGGTAAGACTACCAAAGGGACAAATGGAAGACGGAAGGAAGAACGAAGACGACATCAAGAAGAAGAGCGATGACGAATCGAATAGGGCATCAATGAACGGAGGAATAGAGGATGAGCATCGAGGAAGAAAGATGAAGGAATGGATAGGACATCCATGAGTGAATGAATATAGTTGATAGGTTATAGACAATCAGAATATATGGATGAATGATGATAGATACATGAGATATTTGGACTTGACGAGCAATAGATGGTCAGAGAAGAAGAGGTAAACGTGTGAATGACATAGAAGCATGAGCTGTACACGATATAATGATAATAAAGTTTGAAATAGCAGCGAGAAGTGACATACGTGTCATGAAGTTGAATGAGAGGAGAGAATGTAGAAAGAACTGCCAAGTCATCATTGTCATTTGCATAGACACATCATTGCTCAATTTGCATCTAGAGACTGTGAGAGAGTGCGCTAGAGAGTGCGCTAGAGCGTAATTCTGATCGGCGAATATTCAAGTAGTGATCATAATCGCTACACTCCCGCCCCAGAAAAGGAGTAGAGCACAGAGAACAGATGAAAATACGCGAAGGTATTGATGTTGGATAAGGATGATCGACTAATCTTGTATTGAAAATACATAAATAGGTAAAGAAGAAAGATATTTATATCAACTATGTAAGGATAAAGATCAAAGATTATTAATCATAGATGACTATATGTAGGAAACGATGATTAGGAATGAAGTGTTGATATGAGATATAAGAAACGTTCATACGCTTATAGAGATCATAGCATCGCCTTGAGGTGAATCATAGTGAATACTCGTAGAAATACTATTAAGTTTAAAAAGGCAAATGATTGAACTTCATGGAGTAACCATTACTTTATGAATAATCTTGAATAGTATACGGTAGAACTTTGAAATCGAATAAGACACTTATAGTATGGTATGGTAAAGGATAATCCTTCATAGGAGTAGACTTCCTCCCCACTACAAGAATAGTGTGATAACTTGATAGTATGTAATTGGAAGTTATCTAGCTGTATTGAATAGTAGAGATAGAGGATAAGATAGTAGAGATGAGAATGCAGTAGAATGGTACTTGAATAGAGTAAGAGTTGATGATTATATAATAAAGAAAGGTTAGATGTAATGACAGAAGAGATTATATGATAGAGGACGGCACTAATGATGACTACAGAAAGAGTAGTCCAATCAGATAGTCTTAAAGTGGCTTTATACGACTTCACCTTAGACCAGGCCATCATAACACTCGTCTTCTGTTTCACTACTTCTCCCATATCATGATTAGGAGTTGTAGTACTATCATAAGAATGTGGATTACTTGTACTAATTGATATTTTTAACGAAATAAGTAAGTGATATGACTTATTTGAAGATTCTTGAATAGATGGAGATTTAATGATTGGAGAAGAAATAACAGGACATGATTCTTTCTTATCTTGTAATGCTTTTCTTGAATTGAATGATGTGGATGATTTACATATAGATAGTCTAGCTTTACGAGGAATGTACAGTACAGCAGAATTTGTACCATCCATTAGCTTTATCCAAGCAATATGAGAATGATCGAATAGTTTCAAGTCCCAATCAATACTAGGCTCCCAAACGAATCTTAAGGATAAGCATGTATTGAGAACAAGAGGAGAAATGATTTGTAATGGATAACATGATGAGGATATAATTGAAGAGACTAATCTCTTGGTATCATGAGATGGTTGAGATAGCTTCGGAAACTTAATCGATAAAATATCATTAGTTGTATTCCATGGTAGACTAGGAATCTGTCCTAAGATCAGTTTGCTCTTAGTATGTAATGAAGTATCTGTATCATCAGCTGACAACAACAATTTATCGATATAACTAGAATGGTCTATTTGAGATATTGTCGGGTCATTACCATGATCTGCTTTAGCCTTATTCAAATAATATTGAATAGTCTTGATGAGAGTATATGGTGATTGATTAATATCTAATGAAGTTACAGTGAATCGATAGTCTATGATATTATCGTGAGATGATGATGAAGATAGATAATTAATCCATAATGGTATAGTTATCTTATCTGGAGGAAGAACTGATTGATTAGCTAAGTAATGGATAATAAGACGATGAAATCGATATCTTGATAGTTCTTCAATTTGACCTATGGATTGTTGGTCTCTTATCAATTGATCATAAAACGATCGATAGTCTTGAATCTTGGATAGTTTAGTCAAATTGTGCTCTAGACATTTGTATGCCTTTGCATAATTATTATAATTATCAGAGAGATTATTGTCTCGTAGACAATACTTGACTGCATATTCATTATAATTATATTGAATGGTATCAGATAAAGGAGAATCAGCAATAACATCTTCATGTTCTCTCACTTGATTCTCTGCCACAGTTTCTAGTTGAGATATTGGTTCGATAGCTAAGGATATTTCCTTTGTAGTAATGACATCATTATCATTTAACAAGCTAGTTGAGTAAATCGATAGTTCATCTATTAACTGTTCACTATCGGAATGAATAGAGACATGATTAATATGTGAGGTGATATCATCATTAGGAGTATCTATGGGTTTGTTCAAACGATAAGAATTATCTGAATCAATCGATGGTTTCGTTGATTGAATAGCTGATGATGTATTGATAGACTGTCTAGGCATAGGTGTGGGAAAGCTATTATCGATTGGACTAGTTGATGCTATAGACGTTATTGGCAAAGGTGTTGGAATGACATTATCGATAGATCTAAGAGTAGTATCAGGTCGAGCCGTATCGATTTTCCTACGACGACGTCGTCTAGTCATACTAGTAGACGATCTAGTTCGTTCTATCTTAGAGAGGAGATAGCTTTGGGTACTGTCAATAGCTAATGTAGCATCACATATCAGGGATTCTACAAGTGAACTGACCGATAACGATGATCGTGTTGTTGTATTGGTTGGATCACGAGACTTCTGATATTGATGTAAATATTCAGACTCATCTGGAGAGTTACTTTCAGTAATCAAAAGAGAAATCTCGTCGTGGTGGAGTCTGTAATAGGATAATTTCAATTCTAAACTGGATGATAGTGATCGATATTGAAAGGATAGACCATTAAAGTCATCAATAGAATAGCAGTGATCGATATCGTCTATGAGATTTCTCATCTCTGAACATTTGGCTACAATGAATGAAAGAGCTTCATGTAATTCTGCATAGATCGCACCGTATTCGGTTGTGAAAGTCATCTTATAGGATATCGATCGAAGTGATAGGATAGTGAAGTACTTAATAGGTTGGATAGAGTCCTTTACAGGATAGGCTCCTTTACAGGATATGCTCCTTTACAGGATAGGCTCCTTTACAGGATAGGCTCCTTTACAGGATAGGTTTATAGGTTTCCTTTATAGGATAGAAGGTTCCTTTATAGGATAGTAGAGAAGAGTTGGTTGCCTGCTAGGACAGTAGATGGCTATTGCCTACTTGGGCTAGAGGAGAATTTGTTGCCTGCCACGCGGAATTGGATTAATAGTTTAGCCGATGCACCATAAAGCGAATAACTCTCGAGGGACTTTTCGGTGTGTGGCTTAGATGTATACTAGCAAATACGATTTCTAATTGATTAGACAATTTTATCGTTTCAGGAGACTAGTAATACAAAAGCTATGAATAATAAAAGATAGGTTATAACCAATACAAGCTTGATGATAGTGACGCCGCAGATGTATAGATTAGGACGTCCTGTTTTGGACTTGCCTTAGGACATCTCGACTTGCACCTCAAACTTGGGTAATTAAACAACATTACGAAAAGGGGAGCAAAACGGGGACACGATAGATTTGCACAATAGTGATATGAATAGCGAAAGAACAAAGGGGGTAAGACTACCAAAGGGACAAATGGAAGACGGAAGGAAGAACGAAGACGACATCAAGAAGAAGAGCGATGACGAATCGAATAGGGCATCAATGAACGGAGGAATAGAGGATGAGCATCGAGGAAGAAAGATGAAGGAATGGATAGGACATCCATGAGTGAATGAATATAGTTGATAGGTTATAGACAATCAGAATATATGGATGAATGATGATAGATACATGAGATATTTGGACTTGACGAGCAATAGATGGTCAGAGAAGAAGAGGTAAACGTGTGAATGACATAGAAGCATGAGCTGTACACGATATAATGATAATAAAGTTTGAAATAGCAGCGAGAAGTGACATACGTGTCATGAAGTTGAATGAGAGGAGAGAATGTAGAAAGAACTGCCAAGTCATCATTGTCATTTGCATAGACACATCATTGCTCAATTTGCATCTAGAGACTGTGAGAGAGTGCGCTAGAGAGTGCGCTAGAGCGTAATTCTGATCGGCGAATATTCAAGTAGTGATCATAATCGCTACAGCCACAATGAATTTCTATCTTTAGAGAGAGAGCACCGGTGAGAGAGTAGGTAGATCAGAGAGAGCGAGGAAAGAAAGGAGGAAAGAGTGGGGAGTTAATCGATAGTTCTTCCTCTGTTTAGCAGCAGTAGCAATGCAATTATGCAAGTACATTTTATACGGACAATATTTATTTGACAGGAGAGAATCGATCATAGCCAGTGGAGGTCCGGCACAGTCAACCGTCTGGCTTCAACGGTGGCTCTAGGTGCAAAATAGACATGACCATCGTCACACTTGAGAACCGCGATCCCCAAAATTTCATTTTTTTTGACTGTTTTCCGGCACTTCACACGCACTTATAAGCACATATAAATATACTTACAGCAACAACATCGTCCTCGAATAGTTTGACGTTAGCGAGGACGAACTACGGACATTAATTGATTAAAAGGGTTTTTTTAAATTTAAGTTTAAAAAATGTTAATTTTGTACTGTTGGAACATTCTTGACCACTTTCTGTTAAATTATTGCTGTTGATTTGAGCGCTACCGTACGTGTTGGAATTTAAATTTTATTTTGGATCAATTTAAGACTTTATTTTTTAAATTACAATAAACTACCTTGTAGTAAACATCCCCTGCTTCGGAGATTGTGATAAATGCCAAAATGAAGATGAACGAAATCATAGCCCAAAAGCCTTGACAATTCTGATGAATGAAATGAAAGAGACATTCACTTTGACATTAGGTTGAGTGATAAGTCGGAATTTGGAGCGGTATGTCGTCCCACGGGTCCGACTTGGCTCCTACCGATTACTGCTTGTTTCTCGGAAGAGTAAACCTCAACAATCAGCGGGAGGTCGAAATCTGGTTTACCTACTACTTTGCTCCCAAGCAGTAATCGTACATCTGGGAGCTCTGCACCCACAACTTACACGAACTTTGGAGGAAGTGGTCTGACGCAGACTGCGCTGACTTACCTTTGCCGAGATCAAGTTATTTTATTTTGTTTAAAGGGTCAAAAATGCGTCAAAACTTATGACTCAACCTAATAGAATGCAAAATTTTTTTTATGATGAACGGTGTGAATGGGTTTGAATGGATCAGGCCGATCAAATGGATTGTAATCGGATTGTGAGAGATTTATTTATTGCCCGTATAAAATGTACGCTTACAAATGATGCTACTAGCTGCTAAACTGAGAAATATTCTATCGACCCCCTTACTGTTTCCACATTCCTTACTCGCTCTCCCTGATCTACGTACTATCTCACTTGTTGCTCTTGTGCTGTCATACATGGAAACACATTGTGGTTGTGGCTGGCTACTTTCGTACCAAATAAACACGTGTATTTTATACGGTCAATAAGCAACTGCCATTCGGACGACCGTCTAATTGATCTGGAAGATGAATTTGTTCGCTAGTATCAAAGATCAAAGATCAATCGAAGATATGGCTACCGTACCCTTCAAGGAGAGAACATTTTTTAACACATAAAGATATCGAATGAATAGATTTATCGACTACAAACCCACGAAAAGTGAAACGACTTTAATTTTCACACACTATCTCAAACAAGAAAGCTAGACATTTTATTATTACCCAAGTTTGACACTCGGGTTACTAACAGTTTGTGTTATATGTTGAATATAGTCGCTTTAGTCTCCGTTTAAAGGTCGTAGTATTCCTTCCTATCCACTTTTCCATTGCCACTGCTAATCAATAGTGTCGGCAAACACTTTGTGATCAGCACGTAGCCAGCCGCTACGAAGAAAACAATAGCCGATGTCCAATATACTAAGCCAATGACATCAAAACAGCCAGAATTGTCAGGATCGTCGTTGATAATGGCAGACCTGAACTCGACCGGCCGATTCAGAGCCTACGAATAAGCCAATTAAATTAATATTATTACTAGATGCACAAGAATAAGTATGCATGCACTTTACATATAATTTTTTTGATTAAATAAGTTAACTAGAAATGTGCCCTATGGTGTTTCGGCCGCTACGTCTAAAAAAAATCAATAATATGGATCAATTGCCAACCTCTCGCTTCGCCTCACTCAGGTTATTGTCATAGTCGATCATACTCAGCCAATATTCAGATAGCTGCTTTCGATAACCTTAATTGTAGTTTGATCTTTGATCTTTGCAGTTTGAACCCTTTACCGAATTCCATGTGGGGATGGACATCGTCCACGAAGCTTTTGTTGACCGAGTAGTAGTTCATGAGCGTCGGCTTTAGCGTATACCAATCTATAGTGCAAAGATCAAAGATCAAAGATCGGGTGAAATAGAGAAAGCAAACTTGGTGCAGGTCTATGGCCTTTGATGAAATTGGTAAAGTAGAGGGGGTAGACGCGGCTGAGCCAGTCCTCGTTTTCGTCCTTAAAATCACACGACAAGCTAATTTTACTCTCTGCACTGGCAATACTCTCTCGTAGACAAAGAAAGTGAGAGAGTACTGTCAGAGCGGAGCGTTTCAAATTAGCTTGGTGCGTGTCTTTAAAGTATATTTTAGTTCATTTTTTTAAATAAGTCAATGAACTTTTTCGAAGGTGTGAAGGCCAAAGACATAGGAAACATCATCCGTGTGGTAGCCATGCACGGGATAGTCGTATTCGTAGAGATACACCTTAGAGATCAAAGATGAAAGATTAAAAATCAAAGATCAATCTTAGATTTGAAAAGATCAAAGATCAACCTCTTGGCCACCCTTTGCTTGGTTATTCGCGAACAACCAAGTGGTCATGATCATGGCTTGTGAGGCGGTATTCCAGGATAAGAAATCTATAATGGATTTGTTTTAATAAATCAATCAAGACAACAATGAAAGCGCGGCTCAATGCGCACTCATTATTATTACATTATCACATTGATCATTAATAATAATAATATTATTATTATTATTTGAAAAAGCGTACAACGACGGACCTCCATCACTCCCATATTTTTTATCCTTCATAATTCATGCTCTAACTGATGTAAAAAATTGGAAGAGTGTTTAAATAGGTTTTTTTCTCGAGAAAGTTCTTACCGTATTCCCCACTTCTTGAATCATTTATGAACTTTCCATAGCATTCTTCATCATTCTTCAATCCCATCACCCGATTGACAATGTTAAGATCTCCCGGAGTCGCCATTTCATACATCGTCGTACCCAGCATAAGTCGGAGAGGCTAAAGTTGATCTTTGATCTTTGATCTTTTATCTTTGATCTTTGATCTTAGACCAGACCTGAACGTTCGTGTACAGTTCCTGCTCGCTCTGAATAGGCAACAGCTCACCCGCTATGGTCATTCCTGAAGATTATTTAAATAAAAATAAATAATTATATTCTAGTTAACCGCAAAGTTCATCAAAGTTGAGTGTACTCTCTCCGACGATTTCGAATACCGCATCGGCTATTTCGCTGCAAATATTGATTTTTATATTTTAGAACGAATGAAAATTGGGCCTACTCTGTGCTTTTCGGTCGTAGACATTCTACGATTTCCGTAGCTGAGCCCTTGCACTGCAAATAAATTAAAGGAATACATCGGACGTGTGTAACAGCCGTGCGTTGTAACTAGACAAAACAATGATAATTTTATGTATAAGTTGATGTTTCGACGCAATGTATAAAATGTATTCTTCTTACCTACATATAATCAATAATCCCCAATCATGGTCATGAAGTCAATCAATAACAAATTCAACCATACCCCAAGTAGATCAGTGATCCTATGCGTCTTCTGAATCTGTTCCTCTTCCCGAAACAGCGCAACTGATCCGCTCATGATGACTACGTTCTGGAAGAGCTCTGAAAGACACGGTAGACGAAAGTTCAAAGATCAAAGATCAAATATTGAAAAAAAAGTGTTTCGGCCCTGGTCTAGACACCGATCACTCTCAAAAGATCAACCTACCTGTCCGATTCTTAATTGCCGGAGTGTAAGCAATAACATAAATGAGTTGGGCACCGGTAGAATGTCCAAGTAGTGTGATCTATGATTGAGGAGTCAATCGATAATAATCAATATCAATCGATACTATTCGATATCAATTTAGAAAACCTGTTTACTATCTCCACCAAATGCATGAATCTCGTCCTTCACAAATCTCAAAGCAGCCAGGACGTCTGAAAAGGACGATATTGTATATTGGCAAATGATTTCGTCGGTTCGACTCTCTCCTTGTGTCAATCATTTACCAACCTGTATCAACTATTTGCCAAGGAGCTGACCCAGCTATGGCTAGGGCATCATTCAAAATCAATTCAATTGATAAATAAGTTAAACAGAGCATACCATGTATCGCCAGATTCGCCGGGACAACGTTCTCATCGCCCAGTGCCATGATACCAAAGAGTCCCAATCGATAAGCAGCCGAAACGATGATAACTCCTTAAGAGTTGTGAGATCAAAGTTCAAAGACCATAGATCAAAGATCGACCTTGTGAGGCGAAATTTCTTATCATGATCTCGTCAGGGGACTTCATCGTGCTTCCGAAGAGGCCGTTGCCACCGTGGAGGTAGAAGACAACAGGACAGGACGCATTTGACTGAAAGATCAAAGATCAAATAAAGATCAAAGATCAAAGTTCAAACTTCTCTACACTCAGCCGCAGTGTAGATATTGAGATGAAGACAATCCTCTGAAAATCCGGTAGCTGGGCCTGCATATTTGACACTTCTCTGGGGACACGCTGGACCGAAACTGAAAAAAAGATGTTTTTTCTAGCTCGTTTTAAAAAATGCACACCAACGAATTTTTCAAAATCACTGCTTTGCATTCGCATAATAAATAAAATCAATAACCCGAAACACCATAATGCACATTGCAAATCTAAGCTATACTATGATCTACTTTTACATTGTAACATGCATGCAAATCTATATTTGTACATCCATAAATATTATTGACTTGATAAAACTAACAATGTTCCATCCCTCATTTCCTCCCATTCATCCGGTGCTACGGGTTTCTTCCATCTCAAATCTCCTACAGGCGGTTTCGCGAATGGAATTTTCTGAAATATTTTACGGCATATTTCGATAAACCCTTCACAGCATTGACCCTTGCCAATAGCAATTTGCAATACTTGACTGAACCGATAACGCTACTGAAAGGAAACCTGAAGCTGGCGAACAACCTCGTCTGATCGTATTCCCACTAGAGGGTACAATCGGTGCTGCTCAAAAGTTACGAAAAGCAAATAAAACAGAAAAAAACACTAATCATTTTACTCATGATTTACTTTTCTTTTCACACGTCTTGGAAAGATCACAACCTAGGCTCAATACAGTTTTCCAAACCACAGTCACCTTGAATATCTCCGCCCGAAATCCCGCCTCATCCGTGTACTCGTATCCCCTGATTGATCCGAAACTTGTGGTGACTATCGGAAAGTTCGTCACTCCGTTAACTGCCGTAGTCAGAAATAGGAGAATCAGAAATGAATGGAACATTCCAGACTGATATGGGTAGTACAGGTAAGGCTGAGAACTGTCTCATGTCTCGCCTTACAAGTCAGTGATAATCATGATAAGAGGAAGCTTTATGGACAAGCATGACAGCATTGATTGATTCCGAGGAAAATGTCACCTACCGCAGACACTTTATTTTTATTTTTTTTTTTTATATTCTTATATTATTTCTTATATTCTTACTTTATATTATTTATATTCACTTCATATTCATTTTATTATTGTCCCTTGTCTTGATAAATACTTATTGATTGATTGTCTGAACACTCTGTGCTCGTTCTTGAGCTAATTTCCGAGGAAAGTCATTCGGAAGAGATATTACATATAATCTCTGCCATAAAAACAACGAACTCAAACAAACTAATAGAAAATCATAAAAACAATCATATTTATCATTTGCCACGCAAATACAATGAATAAGAATACGAAATATAAGAGTAGAAGATATAATTAATTCCTATAAGGTCACATACACACAGAAAAATTCCCTAGCAGCGTCAGATTACAGAATTCTTTCCCCATAGGGGACGAATTCTCTAATCTATAAGGGAAGAATTCCGCATTGAGACTTTTCTAGGGAATAATTCAGTTTTAGATACGTGGATTTACTGTGGGTGTATCCTACACATATCTGATCAATGGTTCCTGCTCGCGCGTCTTCGCCTTCGATTTACAGCAACAGCACAGAAAGCGAGTGAGACACTTGCCGATGGCGCAGAGAACGACTACCATTCCCAGTAGACAGAAGAAGACGATGACTGCATCGGTGAGGGTGAGACCGTCGAGGAAGGATTGGAAGTCACCCGAAAGGTCGATCGAACGAGTATCGGCCGACGATTTTAGGCCCTGGAAATATAATTAGACCCGAGCTAACTTGCGACTCGCCGTCCTCACAATGCTCTCTCGCTTTCTTTGCTCACGAGAAAACGTTGCTAGAGAAGAGAGTAAAATTAGCACCGGTGTGTTTTTAGATTTTTTGTAGATGAAATACTATATTGTTTTCTGATTTGCGTTTGTGGCAATTTGTAGTGCAGAATAAATAGAAGTAAAACATTTTTTTAAAGATGGTGGCCCGCAAATGTTCAGATAAATCACTACACCCCTCTTGTGCGAATGCAAAGTGATATGCGAAGAGTTAGCACAGCATCTCATCTATCCCATAGCGCAGTGGTAAACGTTCAGACTCGTTACCCGTTTGACGCAAGTTCGAAACCTATTGCCGAATTTCTTCAATTTTCAAAAAGAGCGCCCTTCCCTGAACCGGGCCTGATGGTTCATTAATGTTTCTAGCGATCAATAGACTAAATCAGCACAAAATAAATAGTGTACTGTACGTAGAATAACTTTTGCTACCTTTCTGCCTTCACAGTTTGTTCACGAAAATATTCGTGGGACACCACCTTTAAAGAAGGGGACCCACGAGATTTGGAGTGCACTATTGACAAGAAGAACATGGGGCATAGGAAGTGGCATTATGTTCTCTATTAGATATGAGCGAATCGGTGTATAGAGTGTGTAGCTCAGTGGTTAGTGGTTAGCGCTAATAACCGCGCTACGTGGGTTCGATTCTCGTTTGCAATTTTCTTTATATGCATCCTTCAAATTCAAAAACTCGCGCCTTTCCCTGGGGGATCAATGAACTTTATGCTCGGATTACGACATTAATGTTCACCTAAAATTTTAGAGAAAATTGTTTTTGTATACAAGGAGATGTGATCAATAATTCTGTCTGGCCAGTTTAGTCACGAAAAAACTCGTGGGTCCCCTTCTTTAAAGCAATATCACAAGGAAATTGGCAACTCTCTGATCTGACCACATTCTTTCACTTTCCTTGTCTAGAAGAGAATATTGAAAAAACCCAAAACTTACTATTAGAGTAAAAATGGATTAAGATGCGTCTTTTTGAATTAATGAGGACCGTACCATTTGTTTAATCATAGTTACTCGATCATCGAACTTCATTAGCTCTTCGTAGTACTTCATAAGGTTATATTGATATCCTGAAATGCCGAATAATAATAAAGAATGAATATTGAATGAAATGAAATGAATGAATTGATCTGTTCAAAAGTAACGAGAAATTTGTATTTATTCATCGACATGCTCAATATGAAACAATACAGGTTTATAAAGCAAGAATAATAAATCACAGAACACTCTCGATAGATTTATAATGAATGAGCGTATTTTGCAGGATTTGATATTGAATATAGAAATAAAGAAAAAAAGTAGTGAAAACTCTCCTCGTTTTGCACATCTCTCGACTCTTTTTCATTTCTTTTCGAAACATTTGCAAACCACATGACACCCATAAGGAATAGAATGATAATGATAATGACAAATGTGTGGCACACGGTCAAAACAAACCATACAAGCGTGTACAAGCGTGTACAAGTACAAGCAAGTACAAGTACAAGTACAAGTACAAGCAGTACAAGCATGTACAAGCGAAACCTTATAGTCTTGTAGTTAAAGGGACACCCCGAGCTAATTTGACTCACTGCTCTACGCGCACTCTCTCATTTTTCATTCATTTTTAACACATTTATCAGAGTTGGCATAGACAAGGGCTCTGATGTGCATGGAATTCCAATTATTGCACTTAGCTTAGAAAGTTGCATCCAACAGTCTTCCGAAAGAGGTCGCTCCATCTTGTGGCCTCTTTCGGAAGACTGTTGGATGCAACTCAAACGCAGGCAAAGAAAGTGAGAGAATGTTGCCAGAGCGGAGAGTTAGGAGAGAACCTACCGAATTTGTTATGCGGTTGGACATCTTCAGTGAAGCTCTTGTTGACGGAATAGTAGTTCATGAGGTTAGGCTTGACGGGATACCAGTCTGGAACGCATATTTATGAGACGCGCTGTAGGGGTCGGACGTTGGAAAATTGAAATATCGATATTTTTGGAGTTTTGTAAATATACCCCATGGTGTGAACTGTGCTAGGTGTTGCATAATCTTGTCGGGTTTCCTGTTTAGGTAGAGGAGTTAACCCCATGGGATTTTAAAAAATACCAAAATTTCGATGTGCCCATTTTGATCCTTGCCACTCTAATGCCAATTCTTACGCGAACGCGATCTTATGAATAATCTAATTTTTGATTATTTGGAAAAAAAATCAACATCATAATCGATCGATTATCGATAAGACAAACCTGGAGAAGGTCGTTCGCCCTTGATAAAGTTGGTGAAATACTTGGGATAGGCATTGCTCAGCCACTCCTCATTCTCGTCCTGGATATAAAATACTTTAGGATTTATCAGACTTCTTTTCATTAAAAACTACTCTGGTATTTAGAACTATTCGTTTACTATAATGCGACTTAAGTGCACCACTCACAAGTTACCGTAAACTAAAAGTTAAAACGATTAGTATTAGTTGACGGAAATAAATGAATGGTTTTGAAAGCGCTGGGTCCATAAAGTAATCGGTTTTAGCACTGTTTGAAACATATTTAGATAAGGGCAAATAAATCATAAATTGAGCCCATTGCACCCTATTTTAAAAAAAATTAATTTAAATTTAAAAAATTCAAATTACATTATTTCACATGAAAAACTTTCACTTCAACCTTGTCAAAAGTGTGAAAGCCCATTATGAACGATATGTCATCCGTGTGTACGGCGTGCTCGAGGTAATCATACTCGTAGAGGTACACCTGAACAGAGATCAAAGATCAAACTGCAATGAAAAACTAGAGATCAAAGATTAAACTACAATGAAAATGAGTGAACAAAGATCAGACTCCAATAATAAACAAGAGATCACAGATCAAACAACAATGAAACGTAGAGATCAAAGATCAAACAACAATGAAAATGAGAGATCAGAGATTAAATTACAATAAAAAGTAGGGATCAAAGATCAAAGACCACTCACTTGCTCCCTGTTGTCAGCTTGCGTCTTCGCAATGAGACCCGCTGACATGTGGAGCATCTGAGCCATCGTGCCGTATTGAGTATCTGGAACGATGAAGTTCATTATTTATAGGAAGGTAAATCGTTCTCTTCTAGTTTTTCGTAAGCATTGTCACCCGTTGAGAGAAAAAAAAGTATGTTAAAGGAACAGCCCGACATAATTTGCAACTCTTTCTATGGTCTCTCACTTTCTTGGTCTGCGATAGAGTGCGGCCAGAGTGAAGAGTAAAATTAGCTTGGTGGGCGTTCCTTTAAAGGTACACACGCTAGATAATTTAACTCTCCGCATTGGCAATACTCTCTCGTAGATAAAAAGAGTGGGACAGTGTGGCCAAATTTATGTGCGGAGCAAATCTGATAGACTACCTACCAAACTTTCCACTCTTCCTATCATGGAGGTACTTATCATAGCACTCCTGGACATTCTTCACTCCAAGCATGGCCACCATTGCCATGCTTTCATCGTCTCCTATGATCTCGTAGAACGTATTGCCGATCATGAGGCGAATTGGCTTAACGAAATCTTTCTTATTGGCAAATTCCTTGCTAGTAGCAGGTAGCTAGTAGCAAGTTGGCTGATAAGCTAAAGTGGCTAGCTTTTGTCTCAATTGAAATTTTACCATTGTTCATTAATATTTTTGCCGGAATTAAAGATTAAAAAATCAAAAAAAAAATTGGATAGATTGAAAGGAATATCGATTCGACATACACAAGTATAATGTAATTAATTGTTGAAAATGAGCAAGACTTTTTCACGAATTGCTCATTGAATTTCTATCCAATGCCAAGAATTAAGTTTAAACGTGAAAACCTGTGAATTTGTAAAGATCTCCCTCGGCGTTTTTATTGGTAGAAGTTCTCCAGCCATTGCGAAGCCTGGATTGTGTGATATAGTCGGACAAATTAATGATAACATTGTGTATTTATGAACTGAACATCCCAGGGTTGCAGACTCCAAACCGACTTGTGGGAATTGGGTCTCATCAGTGGAATGAACTACATAGGTATACATATATGTCAATCAATCATCAAAATATAAATACTGGACGTAGAGGCACCCAATCTCTCTGATAGTGAACATCGCTCATTCATTTCCCTGTTTTTGTTTGTTTCTGATAAATAAAAGACTAATCAGTCATTTACAGGCAACCAGTCTTACACAAATGGATGTGCGCTTGATAAAGGTCATCGTATTGTAAAAATAGTAAAATAATACAATAAAGTACCAGCCAATTGCTTCTCAGCAAACACATTCGGCCCTCCGACTTTGAACGCAGCCATGGTGATCTCACTGCAGTGAATCATTCAAATTCATTTTTTTAAATATATTTAAAATTAAAGGGAGCGTTACCTCACTCAATGATCTCTTCGACGCGCAATGCTCTCTCGTTGTTAGGGAACAGAGAAATCGTGTGCGCAATGAAGAGGTAATTGAGTGAGGTTACGCTCCCTTTAATAATATAACTGGAAAATGTTAATAAATTTTAAAAAATATATACAAAAATGTTTGAACGAAAAACATACTCAGAAGTTTTATTGTGCATGCAAGCAATCACTTCTTTCGCTGTTCCTTCGCACTGAAATTTTATTTATTTATTTATTTATTTAGTTATTATAAATATTCGGAATAAAGTGTTTTATGGTTTAATCACAGACACAACCCAAGATAATATAACAATTTGAAACTCCCCGCTCTGACGATACTCTCTCGCTTTCCTTGTTTACGAGAGAGTATTACTAGCGGAGAGTAAAATTATATCTTAAACTTACTCCAATCTCCTTGGCAATCTGGAATGATTTCCTGCTTTGATCTTTCTCCTCGATCAGATTGATTGAACCACTCATGGAGATCACACTTTGAAACAGACCTTAAAAGGATTGGTTTGATCTTTGGTCTTTGATCTCTGTCTGTTTGTGAATTCAAAGTACCGCTGCTAAGACAGCTACTTTTATCATATAGAAGGAGGTAAACAGATCAAACATTTCTTTGTCAAGCGATGCGTACTCTTCATATTCGGAGATTTTCAGGCACACCCGAGCTATCTAATTAAAAACTCTCCACTCTGGAAATACTCTCTCGCGTAGATCAAGAAATCGAGAGAGTATGACCAGAGAGAAGGGTTTCAAATTAGATCTTGGTTCGGATCTAAGCATTAGGTAGACCTTGCGAACAAATAATTTTTAATCTCTCACTAGTTCTGTCCTTGACTCCTGGACTGAACCCGAGAATCAGTGCAATCGTTCCTCCGGCGGAATGACCGTGAACCGTGACCTGTAAAAAATTTCAAAATCAATAAATTATCCAAATTAAAAAAAAATCAATAACCCTGTTCATATCTCCTCCAAACGCGTGAATCTCCTCTTGTATAAATTTCAGAGCAGCGATCACATCTAATAATCAGAGATCAATGTTCAAAGATCAAAGATCAATGATCAAATGGAGAGATCAAAGATCAAAGATCATCTACCGTGTATAGCCAGATTGGACGGCACGGCTTCTTCGTCGCCTAATGATATGATACCGAACATTCCTAATCGATAGGCGGCAGTGACTATGATCACGCCTGGAATGAATTATTGATTGATTAATTTCTCATTATTGAATTATTGATTTATTGATCTCTCATTTTTGAATTACAGATTGATTTATCAGAGATCTCGCTCGACTGTCGAGCATTTTTTCCCGATAAATTTAATATGTAATACCATATTTTAAAAATGTCCAAAAGGTAAAATTGAGAGAAAAAAGTACCCTGTGAAGCAAAATTCTTCGTCAATTCTTCATCGGGAAATTTCATCGTGCTCTCGAAGACTCCATTCCCACCGTAGATGTAGTAGACCACCGGGCATTTTGCACTGGACTAAAAATCAAAGTTCAAAGATCAATTAAGGATCAACTAAAGCTCCATATTCAATTAGCGGCCAAAAATTATATCAATCTGATCAAAAGTATTTTGTCTAATACAGATCAAAGATCGAAGATCAATCAACAGTCAAAGATCAAAAATGTCCGACCTCCCTACACTCCTTCGAGGTATAGACATTCATGTTCAGACAGTCTTCAGAGAATCCTGTTTCGGGACCTGCATACATCACACTGCGTTGGGCACAGGCTGGACCGAATCTGGAACGATACCATTGAAGAAACACTCACTGAAGGATTAGGGAGGATGTTTTTTACGCTCCTCTCTGGTAAGACTCTCTCATAGACTAAGAAGGAGTGTGGTCGGTTCGGAGAGTTTCAAATTAAATAGCGTGCCTTTAACCCATCTTCTTTTCAGTAATTTTTCGCGCCAATTTTTTCTCCAGTGTCAATCACTGTTTATCAGCTAAACCAGCAAAAACAGAAGATAAATTCCATTTCTAAAATAATGAAGAGAATATAGAAAAAACAAACGATGTTCCATCAATGGTTCCTTGCCATGCCTTCGGTCGCTCCGGCTTCTTCCATCTTCTCTCACCCACAGGGGGACTGGCAAAGGGCAGTTTCTGGGAAAACAAATTATATTTTTCATTTATTCCGGAAGCTGATCTTTATAGGAATCCATGGCGCTTGCCAAGATGTTAAAGTCACACCACAACCTAATTTCACTCTCCTCATTGGTAACGCTCTCTCGTAGACAAAGTAAGCGAGAGAGCGTGGCCAGAGGGGAGAGTTTTAAATTAGCTTGGGTGTCGCTTTAAACGTCTACGTCACAACCGCAGACTTTTGCCAAAACTCCTTTCGTTGTGAATGGTTCATGAATACATTCTCAAATCTTAATCCACTTTGGTATTTTCAAACTAGTAGTTTACTTATCATTAGCAGTAGACTTGCAAGTCTAACATCAAAGTGCTAGTCTGTGACGTAACGTAAGTAAACTGCTACTATGGAAATACCAGAGCAGAACCGCGAAATGTCAAAAAAAAACACAAAACCTTGAATATCTCCGATGTGAATCCATTCTGATCGGTGTATTGATATCCCTTTATGGATCCATACGATGTTTGTACGATTGGTGACTCAGCATTAACGATAATTAGCGTAGTCGATAATAATAGAATGAGGGGAGTGTTGGTCATCGTAGTGCGCAAGAGTATCAAGGAAGGACAAGAGGACACACTTGGAAAGGGTGATGACTGATAAGAAATGCGATAAGAAGCATTGCTTGGCCACACTTCTATCACTGAAATGTACCAATAAACGGCTTATAGCAGTTATATGTCACCTGTTTTTTTCGTAGTCAAGATTGTCTGTGAGTATATCGGTCTGCCACAATAAGGCCACTTTAGCTTATCATCTTTTTTTTTATCCATTTTTTTAAATCACATCTTTTTGATGTTTTGATAAGAAATAAATCTTGCAAAAACCATTCTTGGAACAGAGAATTGAGAAAAATCTTCCAAAACAAATGAATAAGAAGGTGCCATCTATTGTACTATCTACATTTCAGATAAGATATGCAAATTGAATTGATCAGTGATTAAGGTCAAGTCGATTGGTCAACTTTTGAAATCGGATTTGCAATGCTATTGTCATTAATGCTATTGTCATCTCTAGTTTGCTTGAGGAATAGAGAAATTAGAGAGCAGTAATTTTGAGAGTGACGGTATGTGTGTATTCTCAAGGACGACGTCACCACGTACACTATCCTCCACTTGCAACAGCCTCGCACATACACGTATCCTCACTGCACATTTCCCTAGCCTCGTCTAAGAGAAGGAGCATTGTGTCCTGGGAGAGTCCCTTCCAACCCTCGCATATCATCCGACCAAGTCCTCTATGTAAATATTTTTTTCAGTTGACCCATGACCCGGGGTTCATGGTTGAAAATGGCCGAAGTCGAAAATTGCATGATACTCTGAGACCAAATACTAGTTGCCATTATATCAATAGTGAGCCAACTTTTATCTTTCAGGATTCCGTAACCCGAACTGTACCGTAATCAAGCTACCGTACCCAACAATATTATAGCGAAAATCACCGCAAATCCATGTTTGATTACGGTAGTACGGGTTACGGTATCCTGAAAGATAAAAAGTTGGCTCAATATTGATATAATGGCAACTAGTATTTGGTCCCAGAGTATCATGAATTTTTCGACTTCGGCGATTTTCAACCATGAACCATGGGTTGAATGAAAAAAATCAGTTCGCGATTCCCGACTGTTACGGTAGCCCAATACCGTACACTCCCACTGATAGCAATGGTACAGCTTTGGTTGCCAAAAGCCAAAACCCCACCGATTTATGATCCGTTTTGCAAACGATCGTTGGCAAAACGATCGTGTGCACAACGATAACTATGCACAAATTTTGAGGGTATCGAAATTTTTGGCCTGTGCCAACCCTTGTTCGACTCTTACCCAAACGGTCTCATAAGTTGGGTACCCGTAAATTATTCTCGACTGATGTTGTCGTCTACCCTTCAACTTGCGACCATGGTGTGATGGCTGAGTGGTCTATACGGGGGAATGAAATACAAGCAAAGAACTTGCATTTACATATCTTTTGGACAATAAATTTGTATATTGCTAGTGTTCATTCCATCATTTTCATTTCATTATCCTCGTTCCCTTCGATCTATTTCGGTTGCTCTTCTCGATCTGAAAAGTAAGTATGAATTTAAAGGCGCGCCACAAGATAACGTTACTCTCAGCATTGGCAACACTCTCCCGCAGGCAAAGAAAGTGAGAGAGTATGTCCAGAGCGGAGAGTTCCAAATTAAAGATGGTGGCCCGCGATTGTTCAGATAAATCACTACACCCCTCTTGCGCGAATGCAATGTGATATGCGAAGAGTTCGCGCAGCCTCTCATCTATCCCATAACGCAGTGGTAAACGTTCAGACTCGTTACCCGTTTGACGCAAGTTCGAAACCTATTGCCGAATTTCCTCAATTTTCAAAAAGCGCGCCCTTCCCTGAACCGGGCCTGATGGTTTATTAATGTTTCTAACGATCAATAGACTAAATCAGTACAAAATAAATAGTATACTGTACGTAGAATAACTTTTGCTACCTTTCTGTCTTCACAGTTTGTTCACGAAAATATTCGTGGGACACCACCTTTAACTCGTGGTTCCAAATTAATTCCTTTAATGGATGTTGTCGCTTGCAGATGTTCGAATTTCGCAACATCAGAAAAGCCTGAAACATTATATTTTTAAATAAATGATATTTTGATTGTTAATGTAATGTTTTTCACAGTAAGTTCCGGCAGGTCAGTTTTTAATAATTTGCACAGCGTAATATCACTTTTTCTCCACTTTTTGTCGTCTTTCCTCACAATAACAGGGCCCGTTACTGTTCGGAAAAACGACAAGAAGCGTTTCAGCAAATGAGCAAAATTACCGGCCGGCCGGTGATTGGGAGAGTGTGGTAGGGGGTTGGGTTGGGTTGGAGGATGGAGGAGTGGGGAGGATACAATTCAATCATTATAGAGATGGAAAATGATAAATCGTATCTCTCCGTAATCATTGTTTTATGTTGAAAATTCGAGAAATCAGTAATCAAAAAGGGGAGGTAATCCTATGAGGAAAGGGAGTGTGGGAGGAGGGGGTTGGGTTGGGTTGGATCGGTATTATAGAATTAAAACCGTCCGAGCAATATAAATTCCGCTCCTTTGCCGAGCAATACTCTACCTCGGCCCACTTCTTCGCGTGACATTGAATTTTCACTTATTTTATCGAATTTTTTTACGTTTTCTCGTCATTTAGTTAGGCTTTCGGAAAAGATAAAAGTATAAAGTATATGCATTTTAAAAACGTTCGGAAAAACCATCCGAAAATTTTGCGAAAATTTTGGAGTGCGTTTTGCGTGGTAATTTTTCATTTTTTCCAACGGTGGAGAAGTTTACTAATGTTTTTGCGTTGCGTTTGCGTTGCGTTTGCGTCATTTGCGTTGAGTGTGAAAAACTCTTATAATTCTATAATGGTGGGGAGGATTGGTGTAATTCAATCATTATGAAGATGGGAAAATGATAAATTGTATCTCTCCGTGATTAATGTCGAAAAATCGAAAAATCAGCAATCAAAAAGGCGAGGTTATTCCTACGAGGAATGGAGTTGAAAAATAACCTAATCGTATTTATTAAAAAAGTAAAAAAATCCAATACCAGTTCAGTCCAGTACACACCAATCCATTGCGTAACAATCCAACCATCCAGAGATCAAAGATCAACTAGTCCAATGTTAAAACCCAAAGTACAGTTCCTAACAATGACTCCATTGCATTCCTAGACAATTGGATTTCTTGGAAATACATCGATTGAGGTAATAAATAAACTTCTCTGACTTTGTTATAACGATGTAAGAAAATTCATATCAACTTATCAAACTCAATTAATAATGTATTATAATATTTTATAATATAAGCTGAATGATATTCAATGTTTTCAGAGGATGCCACGCACCGTGAGCAGAGGGAAGGGTCTTTTTATTACTTTATTACTTTTTTTATTATTTTTATTTCTTTTTATTTCTTTTTATTTTTTATTTTTTATTACTTTTTATTTTTATTTTTATTTTATTTTTATTACTTTTTTATTATTTTTATTTTTATTTTTTATTACTTTTTTTTATTTTTTTATTTATTTATTTTTATTACTATTTTATTTTTTTTCCTTTTTTTTACTTTTTAAATTTTTATTACTTTTTATTACTATTATTATTTATTTTTATTACTATTTTATTTTTATTACTTTTATTTTTTATTACTTTTATTTTTTATTACTTTTATTTTTTATTACTTTTTTTATTTTTTTTATTTTTATTACTATTATATTTTTTATTACTTTTTTTTTACTTTTTAATTTTTTTTATTACTTTTTATTACTATTATTAATTATTTTTATTACTATTTTATTTTTTATTACTTTTATTTTTTATTACTTTTTAAAAATTTTTTAATACTTTTTATTACTATTATTATTTTTAATTTTTAATTTTATTACTTTTTTATTTTTTTAATTTTTATTTATTTTATTTTTTTATTTTTATTTTTTTTATTTTTTAAATTTTTTTTATTTTTTTATTTTTTAAATATTTTTTTAAATATTTTTAATTTTTTTCACAGGTCTTCTCAACGACGCCGCGCCGTAAAAAGGGAAGGGTCTTTTTTTATCACTAACTAATCTTTTTTTTTCACAGATCATCTCAACTACGCCGCGCCGTAAAAAGGGAAGGGTCTTTTTTTATCACTAACTAATCTTTTTTTTTCACAGCTCATCTCAACGACGCCGCGCCGCGAGCAGAGGAGGAGGTAAATATATTTAAATAATATACATTTTATTTTCAATATACATTGTTATTGATGAATATAGTTAAAGTTAAAAAAAACGCATAATTAGATAGATAAAAATGATCGATAATTCAACTAACCATATAGAGAAACTTTGTTCTTCGTCTTAAACGATGTATTTTCAACTTAACCAATGGTCTGGGAATGTAATGGACTCAATGTTAGGGCGTACTTTGGGTGTTTATCATTGAACTAGTTGATCTTTGATTTTTGGATGGTTGGTTCTATTTCGCAATGGCTTGGTGTGTACTGGACTGGACTGGTATTGGATGAAATATGAAAATTGTATGTTCGACGTGTTCTAACAAATTATAATTTAACTTAATTAGCGATTGAAACGTAATTTTATTTGATTAGTAATGGATGCGGTTGTAAGGTTATGCGTATGCAAATATAATTAGAAGTGTATGAAACCGACCGGTTTGAAAAAAATGAAATATGAAGATGAAATCAAATAATTATAATCATGTATTTAAATTGAATAATTTAATGAATAATTTGAATAATCATTATGAATTATGGACTACAATATTAAGCCTGAACAGTGGTCATATGCATGAACAACGGACAATCGTTTTCCGGGAAAATGTGATTAGCGTAGGCTGAGGATTTTTGGAAAACGCCTCCGCCTACGCTAATGAACGCTTTTCCGTTGTTCATGCATACGGTCACTGGCCTGTTGAGGAGGTACAGAAGAAAGATCAATTTGAAGATCAAAGATCAATCTCAGTTTTAACGTTCATTAACATATGGTGAATTAACATATTTTCTACTAAGAATACAACCACCGTGTTTTTCAGCGCCATACGAGATCAAGGTTGCTGGGATCACTCTCAATGGGCAGTGGTGGACGGAGCGACTGAGCTCTGATATTTGCTCTGATATAGCTCTGATATGTCTACTTAAACTACGTCACAGTCTTGAAGTCGACTTTAAGTCTACTTCAAGTGAAAGAACATTTGACGAAATGCATTACAGTATACCACACCACTTTAAGTAGACTTATGTTTAACTTGAAGTAGACTTTAAGTTTTGAAATACCAGAGAGATTTATCCGAGCTTGTTTCAATAGTTGATCTTTGATCTTCATTTTTACTCCAACATAGAACTAAGCCGTTGAATACGGCCTCCCTAAACTTGGACACTTGAGCAGTCGTCCTGATGCTTCTTTTTTTTGAAAAAATATTGAAATGAGCCCATTCAAAAAAATTGTCACATGTCTGCGTTAATCTCGGGAAATTTTTGTGAAAATTATTTTTCCGATTTAAAGAGTCAAAGCACTCGGAATATTTCTGCAAATTGTTTTCTGCTTTTTTATGTGAAATATTTTTTCGCCTCAATAGTATATATTTTTAAGATAAACAGCATCGGTAAACGAATATTTTTTGCCGAGAGTGAGCCTATTATAACAACAAATACTTACTTGAATCTTCTACGGAAATACAGTAATCTGAGGCAATTGATTTAGAACGCTATTATGTACCAATGCGTTAAAAAAATGAAAATATTTTTTTTCCAAAAATGTAATATAAAAATTGTAAAAAGATTTGGATTTTTCTCGATAATTGTTTGCCAAATTCATAGGGGGAAAGAGGAATTTTATTTATTCTATTTCTCTAGAAATTACAAAACAAATTTAAACGCATTTTGGAACATAACAGCGTTCTAAATACGAAAATCAATTACCTCAGATTACCGTCGAAGATTCAAGTAAGAATACCTTATTTGTTTTGTTTTTCGTTTTTTTTCATAATAAAAAAAACGAAAAACAAAACAACAAAACATTATTCGTTGACCGATGCTGTTAAGCTTAAAAATAAATTCTATTGGGGCGAAAAATAATTTCACATAAAAAACGGAAAACAATTAGCAGAATTATTCCGAGTGCGTGTTTTGACTCTTTAAATCGGAAAAATAATTTTCACAACATTTCAAAAAAGTTGAAGCATCAGTACGAATGTACGGGGAGGCCTTATTCAACGGCTGCTCAAGTGTCCAAGTTCAGAGAAATCATAGCGAGCGGCTGCTCAAGTGTCCAAGTTCATGGAGACCTTATTCAACGGATGCTCAAGTGTCCAAGTTCAGAAAAACCTTAGCGAGCGGCTGCTCAAGTGTCCAAGTTCAGAGAAACCATAGCGAGCGGCTGCTCAAGTGTCCAAGTTCATGGAGACCTTATTCAACGGATGCTCAAGTGTCCAAGTTCAGAAAAACCTTAGCGAGCGGCTGCTCAAGTGTCCAAGTTCATGAGGAAATAAATATTATTATTATTATTATTAATGGACATGACAAAATAAAATAATGTAATTATGTGAAAACAAATATTGTTATTCCATTTACATTTATCAGAAAATGAACGATTTTATATTCGTTTCAAAAGACACGAAAACAGGACAGGAAATGAAATACACAATCGATGGAAACAAGATATGATTTGATATTATTGATCGGTCTTGAATTGCTTTTTTTAAATCGTTTTAAAGATACAGTAACCGTGAAGGGGAAAACATTCTATTGGGGTGGAGGACAGGTTAGCAGGGGACATTTGAGCAATGAGATGGGCTTGAGCAATGGAGATATGAGCAAAAGAGAGATTAGAATTGGACATTTGAGCAGCGCGCTCTGTGAACATGGACACTTGAGCAGCCGCTCCCTAAGGTTTCTCTGAACTTGGACACTTGAGCAGCCGTTGAATAAGGTCTCCATGAACTTGGACACTTGAGCAGCCGCTCGCTAAGGCTTCTCTGAACTTGGACACTTGAGCATCCGCTCGCTAAGGTTTTTCTAAACTTGGACACTTGAGCATCCGTTGAATAAGGTCTCCGGCTGCTCAAGTGTCAAAGTTTAGGGAGACCTTATTCAACGGCTGCTCAAGTGTCCAAGTTTAGGGAGACCTTATTCAACGGCTGCTCAAGTGTCCAAGTTCAGAGAAACCATAGCGAGCGGCTGCTCAAGTGTCCAAGTTTAGGGAGACCTTATTCAACGGCTGCTCAAGTGTCCAAGTTTGGGGAGGCCTTATTCAACGGCTGCTCAAGTGTCCAAGTTTAGGGAGACCTTATTCAACGGCTGCTCAAGTGTTCAGAGAAACCTTATTCAACGGCTGCTCAAGTGTCCAAGTTCAGAGAAACCATAGCGAGCGGCTGCTCAAGTGTCAAAGTTTAGGGAGACCTTATTCAACGGCTGCTCAAGTGTCCAAGTTTAGGGAGACCTTATTCAACGGCTGCTCAAGTGTCCAAGTTTAGGGAGACCTTATTCAACGGCTGCTCAAGTGTTCAGAGAAACCATAGCGAGCGGCTGCTCAAGTGTCCAAGTTTAGGGAGACCTTATTCAACGGCTGCTCAAGTGTCCAAGTTTAGGGAGACCTTATTCAACGGCTGCTCAAGTGTCCAAGTTCAGAGAAACCTTAGCGAGCGGCTGCTCAAGTGTCCAAGTTCAGAGAAACCATAGTGAGCGGCTGCTCAAGTGTCCACGTTTAGGGAAGCCTTATTCAACGGCTGCTCAAGTGTCCAAGTTCAGAGAAACCTTAGCGAGCGGCTGCTCAAGTGTCCAAGTTCAGAGAAACCTTAGCGAGCGGCTGCTCAAGTGTCCAAGTTCATGGAGACCTTATTCAACGGCTGCTCAAGTGTCCAAGTTCAGAGAAACCTTAGCGAGCGGCTGCTCAAGTGTCCAAGTTCAACGGCTGCTCAAGTGTCCAAGTTCATGGAGACCTTATTCAACGGCTGCTCAAGTGTCCATGTTCAGAGAAGCCATTGCTCTAACGTCCACTGCTGTTGTGGGCAATGCTCATCTGGCCATCGCTCTACTCTCCTTTGCTCAATTGTCCCCTTTCAACTGCTGCTCAAATGTCCCCTGCTAACCTGTCCTCCACCCTTCTATTGGAATCAGCGAGAATTATGGACCAATCAATAATGGGAGGCAGGGAGAAAAGGAAATTGATACGCGTTAGAAAAAAAGGAAGTAGTGAGTTCTTTGGAGTGTCAAAAGCGGGGAACGTTACTTAATACCTAAGTAAATAACTTAAGTTACTAAAGTTAATACAGTCAATGCTATTTAAGTTAACAACATATAACTTTCTAAGATGATGAACGGAAAACTACAACAAAAACTGTAGACGAATTGAATTGCAAAAATGAAAAAAATTGGAAGAAAGACCACACGAGGGTAAAATAAATAATGAACTAATAAGATTAATGCAATGACTGGTATTAAAACAATAAAAGGATAGGAAAGGATAGTATAGGAAAGGCAGGTATTACAATAGTGACTACGAATTCTAATAAGTGAGAGTTGTGACCAAAGAGCGACATTACTTTTATTCACAATGGCGAATGGGATATACTGTATTGGTTGTCTAAATAATATTGATTATATGATTACTGGGAGGGATAATTAGCAGCATACATGGGCGGGACATGAGGCTCGAATCTTCTATAATTTACAGAATTACAACTAAACGTAAATTTTACAGGGTAGTAGTCCACCCAATTATCGAAAATCCATATTTTACACGGGGCACCCCATGTCGGCGCCCATGTATGATTAGCACAAAATGAGAAGACATAGATCGATCATTATACGCACATTTTAAATATACACGATAAGGATGCATGAATAGGTACAACACTAGACACCGGACCAGCCCAAAGGTATAGTATAAAAGTCTAGAATAAAGACAAAGATTTCCATCGTGGTTATTTTATTTTTCGCCCCATTTTGGACTGGTTCGGTGCTCTGGTACAGTGCTCTAGGGTAGTGCCGGGAATATATCACTGTGACTAAGTCGGATGAGAACCGATGAATGACAATCGTCTGGATGATAACTATTTGTATATGAGATACAGACAAAGAATAGACAAAGCATGCAAATGGTTATCATAAAGTCGGTTATTATTCATCGGTTCCCATTAGACCTAGTGCCCTGTGAGAAACAAGGAATCAGGCTCGGGGCTGCTTCTCGGCCTCACAGACACCCGTTCTCAGTCTCTCCCCTTGGATGACCCTAGCTCTGGCCAGCGTCTCCAGCTCCCGCTCCACCGACCAATTCATCGTAGTGAGGCGATGCTATGACGTACGCCGAAGATTTCCTCTCCTAGTTTGCTCGCTTCGCATCATTTATTTGTTTCAGATGCACCCTGATAAAGCAATTAGTTCTATGTTGGAGTAAAAATGAAGATCAAAGATCAACTATTGAAACAAGCTCGGATAAATCTCTCTGGTATTTCAAAACTTAAAGTCTACTTCAAGTTAAACATAAGTCTACTTAAAGTGGTGTGGTATACTGTAATGCATTTCGTCAAATGTTCTTTCACTTGAAGTAGACTTAAAGTCGACTTCAAGTCTGTGACGTAGTTTAAGTAGACTTTAAGTTTCAAAATATCAGAGCTCTGTCGCTCCGTCCACCACTGCCCATTGAGAGTGATCCCAGCAACCTTGATCTCGTATGGCGCTGAAAAACACGGTGGTTGTATTCTTAGTAGAAAATATGTTAATTCACCATATGTTAATGAACGTTAAAACTGAGATTGATCTTTGATCTTCAAATTGATCTTTCTTCTGTACCTCCTCAACAGGCCAGTGACCGTATGCATGAACAACGGAAAAGCGTTCATTAGCGTAGGCGGAGGCGTTTTCCAAAAATCCTCAGCCTACGCTAATCACATTTTCCCGGAAAACGATTGTCCGTTGTTCATGCATATGACCACTGTTCAGGCTTAATATTGTAGTCCATAATTCATAATGATTATTCAAATTATTCATTAAATTATTCAATTTAAATACATGATTATAATTATTTGATTTCATCTTCATATTTCATTTTTTTCAAACCGGTCGGTTTCATACACTTCTAATTATATTTGCATACGCATAACCTTACAACCGCATCCATTACTAATCAAATAAAATTACGTTTCAATCGCTAATTAAGTTAAATTATAATTTGTTAGAACACGTCGAACATACAATTTTCATATTTCATCCAATACCAGTCCAGTCCAGTACACACCAAGCCATTGCGAAATAGAACCAACCATCCAAAAATCAAAGATCAACTAGTTCAATGATAAACACCCAAAGTACGCCCTAACATTGAGTCCATTACATTCCCAGACCATTGGTTAAGTTGAAAATACATCGTTTAAGACGAAGAACAAAGTTTCTCTATATGGTTAGTTGAATTATCGATCATTTTTATCTATCTAATTATGCGTTTTTTTTAACTTTAACTATATTCATCAATAACAATGTATATTGAAAATAAAATGTATATTATTTAAATATATTTACCTCCTCCTCTGCTCGCGGCGCGGCGTCGTTGAGATGAGCTGTGAAAAAAAAAGATTAGTTAGTGATAAAAAAAGACCCTTCCCTTTTTACGGCGCGGCGTAGTTGAGATGATCTGTGAAAAAAAAAAGATTAGTTAGTGATAAAAAAAAAGACCCTTCCCTTTTTACGGCGCGGCGTCGTTGAGATGACCTGTGAAAAAAAATAAAAAAAAGTTTAAAAAAATAAAAAAAATAATAAAAAAAATAAAAATAAAAAAAATAAAAGAAATAAAAGAAATAAAAATAATAAAAAAAAAAGTAATAAAATAAAAAATAAAAATAATAATAGTAATAAAAAGTAATAAAAATTTTTTAAAAAAGTAATAAAAAATAAAAGTAATAAAAAAAATAGTAATAAAAATAAATAATAATAGTAATAAAAAGTAATAAAAAAATATAAAAAGTAAAAAAAAAGTAATAAAAAATATAATAGTAATAAAAATAAAAAAAATAAAAAAGTAATAAAAAATAAAAGTAATAAAAAATAAAAGTAATAAAAAATAAAATAGTAATAAAAATAAAAAAATAAAAAAAGTTATATAAAATAAAAATAAAAATAATAAAAAAAGTAATAAAAAATAAAAAAAATAAAAAAATAAAAAGTAATAAAAAAATAAAAAAATAAAAAATAAAAAGTAATAAAAATAAATAAAAATAATAAAAAAAGTAATAAAGTAATAAAAAGACCCTTCCCTCTGCTCACGGTGCGTGGCATCCTCTGAAAACATTGAATATCATTCAGCTTATATTATAAAATATTATAATACATTATTAATTGAGTTTGATAAGTTGATATGAATTTTCTTACATCGTTATAACAAAGTCAGAGAAGTTTATTTATTACCTCAATCGATGTATTTCCAAGAAATCCAATTGTCTAGGAATGCAATGGAGTCATTGTTAGGAACTGTACTTTGGGTTTTAACATTGGACTAGTTGATCTTTGATCTTTGGATGGTTGGATTGTTACGCAATGGATTGGTGTGTACTGGACTGAACTGGTATTGGATTTTTTTCATTTTTTGATAAATACGATTAGGTTATTTTTCAACTCCATTCCTTGTAGGAATAACCTCGCCTTTTTGATTGCTGATTTTTCTATTTTTCGACATAAATCACGGAGAGATACAATTTATCATTTTCCCATCTTCATAATGATTGAATTACACCAATCCTCCCCACTATTATAGAATTATAAGAGTTTTTCACACACAACGCAAATGCCAAAAACATTAGTAAACTTCTCCACCGTTGAAAAAAAATGAAAAATCACCACGCAAAACGCACTCCAAAATTTTCGCAACATTTTCGGATGGTTTTTCCGAACGTTTTTAAAATGCATATACTTTATACTTTTATCTTTTCCGAAAGCCTAACTAAATGACGAGAAAACGTTAAAAAATTCGATAAAATAAGCGAAAATTCAATGTCACGCGAAGAAGTGGGCCGAGGTAGAGTATTGCTCGGCAAAGGAGCGGAATTTATATTGCTCGGACAGTTTTAATTCTATAATACCGATCTAAACCAACCCAACCCCCTCCTCCCACACTCCCTTTCCGAATTTTCAACATAAAACAATGATTACGAGAGATACGATTTATCATTTTCCATCTCCATAATGATTGAATTGTATCCTCCCCACTCCTCCATCCTCCAATCCAACCCAACCCCCTAAGACACTCTCCCAATCACCGGCCGGCCGGTAATTTTGCCCATTTGCTGAAACGCTTCTTGTCGTTTTTCCGAACAGTAACGGGCCCTGTTATTGTGAGGAAAGACGACAAAAAGTGGAGAAAAAGTGATATTACGCTGTGCAAATTATTAAAAACTGACCTGCCGGAACTTACTGTGAAAAACATTACATTAACAATCAAAATATCATTTATTTAAAAATATAATGTTTCAGACTTTTCTGATGTTGCGAAATTCGAACATCTGCAAGCGACAACATTCATTAAAGGAATTAATTTGGAACCACGAGTTAATTTGGAACTCTCCGCTCTGGACATACTCTCTCACTTTCTTTGCCTGCGGGAGAGTGTTGCCAATGCTGAGAGTAAAGTTATCTTGGGGCGCGCCTTTAAATTCATACCTTACTTAGTCAGATCGAGAAGAGCAACCGAAGTAGAGTGAAGGGAACGAGGAGAATGAAATGAAAATGATGGAATGACCACTAGCAATATACAAATTTATTGTCCAAAAGTTATGTAAATGCAAGTGATCATTCTTTGATTGTATTTCATTCCCCCGTATAGACCACTCAGCCATCACTCCCTGGTCGCAATTTGAAGGGTAGACGACAACATCAGTTGAGACAAGTTGAAGGGTAGTGGTCCATGGTAGAGCTAGAGGTATGAAAATTGGGCTCCTGGGAGAGAATTCGATGGCGATTATGGCTGCCTACTTCGTTTGTTTTGAAAATTTTCCAAAAGTTCGAAAAATGCAACTTTTGATGGAGACGGTTGCGCCCCTTGCGAGTATGACAGTTCGAACCGGCGTGACGATAGGATCCCAACGATGCATTTTGAGCCCTTATCTCCGCCGAGAAAGCTTTCATTGTCTCAATATAGTGATGTGCGCCTTGCAAGAAGAGTCTCTCAATTCCGCACGCTCTCTCGCACTCTCGAGAAATGCGAGAGAGCGTGCAGAGGCTTAAATTTAGGTTTAAATTTATTGATCAAAAAATCATCCGCGCCTCGTCGAAATCGATAGGGATGCAGGATGTCTCTTCAGTTTAAACTAATTTAATTATTTTTATATTTTAATTATTTTATTAAAATACAAATTTTATTTTGAGCTGTCACATTGTCCCCTGCACATTCGGAAATGTAGTAAAATCAATCGTCTTCAATGATCATGTTCATCTTCATGTTCATTCATCTTGTTCACAAATTCACGTGACTAGGCGGAAAATAATGTAATGCAAATAATAATGCTGTTATTCCATTTACATTTATCAGAAATTGAACGATTTCATATTCGTTTCAAAAGACACGAAAAGAGGGCAGGAAAAGAAATAGACAATCGATGGAAACATGAAGATAGTGAATGATTTGTGATTATTGATCGGTCTTGTGTTAAAATCATTCGTTTTAAAGATACAGTAACCGTGAAAGGGAAAACAGTGTATTGAAATCAGCGAGAATTGTGGACCAATCAATAATGGGGGGCAGGAAGAAAGGGAAATTGACACGCGTTGGAAAAAAGGGTAACGAGGCAGTAGTGAGTTCTTTGGAGTGTCAAAAGTGGGGAACGTTACTTAATACCTAAGTAAATAAGTTAAGTTACTAAAGTTAATACAGTTAATGCTACTTAAGTTAACAACTTATAACTTTCTAAGATGATGAACGGAAAAGTACAACAAATCTAGAAACTGTAGACGAATTGAATCGAAAAAAAATGAAAGAAATTGGAAGAAAGACCACACGAGTGTAATATAAATAATGAACAAATAAAATTAATGCAATGATTAACGGTATTAAAACAATAAAAGGATAGGAATGACTAATTTAATTTAATTTAATTTATCATACATCAATAAGATGCGACAACATTTGAAATAACAGATGAAAAGAGCTTGTGGGATAGATAGAAATTATCGGGGAGGGGAAGTGCAGCTCAGAAAAGACTCTGTATCAAAGATCAAACGGCGATCAATGACAGGTTAGGTTGGCAAGGCCTAGCGGTGGAGAGGTCCGCAATGATTCAATATATATCGGATTGAATCGAGAGAGTCTAGAATGAGGGCACTAAAGAGGGGTAATTGTGATTCCTAATTTCTCAATAAGATCTTGGGAGGAAAGCAATTTAGCTTTGATAACGGAAGTGGTACATGCTATGGTGGATGAATCAATAATACAATATAATTTAATCAGAAAACGAGCAACTCTAACAGAGAAAGATGATCTAAGATTTTCTCGTCTAGCGAGAGGAATATGGAAAGCAAAGCAAGATACACGACCAAATGTGGGTTTAAATACAAAGAAATGACTAGCTGGCAAATCTATTTGACAACGAAGGATCTTAAGAGCATAAATAATATCTATTACTGTTCTTCTGTGGTACAGAGTTGGGAGAGAATACAAGGACAATCTAGCGGGGTATGAGGGAGGGAAACGAGGGAAACCAACAATACGATTACAGCGGTAAAATAAAAGACGAGTAAAAAGATGTGATATATTTTCTAATTTACGAACAAGACCTTTGGACGATGGGGACCACACAGGGGAAGCATATTCAACTATGGGAAGAATATAACATTTAAAAGCATGAATATACACATCGGGTTTGGTACAAGAGATCGAGCGGAATAGTAAATATACTAATGACGTGGCTTTCTTAGAGATAATAGAAATGTGTGATGAAAAATTGAGGAGAGGATCAAGAAAGACTCCAAGGTCACGAATAGACTGAGAAGAAGGTAGAAGATGAGAATGAATGGAGTAAGGAAGAGATGGGTTATTTTTGCCTATATATAGTACAGTGCATTTTTTTGAGCAACTGTTAACTGCCATTTTTTGCAGTAATCTAATACAGATGAAATCCCTTGCGAAAGTTGGAGATGAGAAGTCATAGGTTGTGTGTGACTATAAGTAGAAAACAATTTGATGTCATCAGCAAAAAGACGAATGCCCACTAAAGGAAGAGTGTCTATAACCCTGGGTAGTTCCGAAAGATAGATTAAAAATAACAATGGCCCTAAAACTGTACCTTGAGGAACTCCTGATGTAACCTCCCTCTCGGAGGAGAGGGAGTTATCGAGACGCACTCTAAAACTTCTATTATCTAAAAATGAATTAAACCATGTCAAAAGATTACGTCTGATTCCGACAGACTCCAACTTGAATAGGAGTTTTGAGTGAGAAACGGAATCAAAAGCCTTAGCAAGATCAATATAAATAACATCAGTACAGAGATCACGATCAATGGAGTCACGCCACGATTGAGTACAATGTAAAAGTTGAGATACGGTGGATCGTCCAGACATAAAACCATATTGTTCCGTGGGGATGATAGAATGGATATTACACCATTTCAAGATACGCGGTTTAAGGAAACGTTCCAGAACCTTACATGCAATTGGAGTGAGGGAAATGGGTCGAAATTGGGAGACATCAGAAGGCGACGGTACCTTGGGTATTGGAACAATTGTGGCGATTTTCCACACTGATGGAACCTGCCCTAAGGCAATAGAGAAATTGAATATAACGGAAAGAGGATAGGCCAAAGACGAGGAACAATTCTTATAGATGATAGAAGGAATGTAATCGGAGGGCAAAGAACAGGAAGAGCTAACACGTTTAAGAAGATAACAAACATCCATGGGCATAATAGTAGGAATAGATAAAGACTGAGAGATTGATGAAGATAGAGGAGGGAAGGTCATGTCATCAGTGGTATACATTGTCTGAAAGAAGTCAGCCAATGCATTGACCTTAGAATCAATAGATAAAAGTGGATTTCCAGAAGAATCGCATAAACAGCCTATTTTGGTCTTTCCTTTCAGACGAGAGCCAAGGTAGTTATAAAATCCTTTACCATGTAGTTTAGAAAGTATTTTGTTTTCACGATTTCTAACAAACTTCCTTATCTCTCGCTGAAGGCGTGCACAAACAGTCTGATACAATGGGCGAACAGGATGAAGATGGATCTTATTGAATAAAGCACGTTTATGTGAGATCAAAGATCGAATGTGTGAAGGGTATTGATCGAAGGGAAGAGGTGCCTTGCAAATAGGAACATACTTGGGTAGAAGAGACAAAACATGAGAGGTAAATTTAGCATACAAGTCTAAATTTAGCATACAAGTCTAATATAGGAAAGGCATGTATTACAATAGTAACTGCAAATTATAATAAGTGAGAGTTGTGACCAAAGTGATTAGAGTGCTTATATTCACAATGGCGAATGGGGTATACTGTATTGGTTGTCTAAATAATATTGATTATATGATTACTGGGAGGGATCATTAGCAACATACATGGGCGGGACATGAGGCTCGATCCTTCTAAAATTTTCAAAAAAAACGTAATTTGTACAGGTTCCACCAATTCCATAATATCACAGTGCTACCCCATGTCCATGCCTTCCATGCCTTCAAGCAATTGCTGACGAAGTATTGAGCGAGGACTTCGTGGGTTATCTATATCTATTTTCTGAATTCTCTTTCATGATTCACTATTCGAAAATGATCAAGCGTAGCGGCTTTGATTTTGAATAATGTCTTCAGTAGCTGATCACAAGAAGATAAACGATGAATTATTTAAGATAGAAGTACCCCTTGTATGGGACCTCAGCACGCCCAGACTAATCAGTCGTTTAGTGGCAACCATTCCCTCCCCTATGGTTCTGTGCTTGATAAAGGTCGTTAAACTGTAAAACCCCATGTCGGCGCCCATGTATGATTAGCACAAAATGAGAAGATATAGATCGATCATCATACACACATATTATATATACATGGCGGGATACATGACTGAATTGGTGTGGTTATCCTAACAAGGGACCACATCACTGTAGGATGGGGGCACTAGGTCGGATGAGAACCGATGAATGATAACTAATTGCATATGAGAGACAAGCACTAATGAGTAGACAAAGTATGTTCTCATTCGACCCAGTGCCCTGTGAGAAGCATGGAATCAGGGTCGGGGCTGCTTATCTGCCGGATACGCCTCTCAGACGCCCGTTCTCAGTCTCTCCGCTTGGATGACCATAGCTCTGGCCAGGGTCTCCAACTCCCGCTCCACCGACCAATTCATCTTCACCATCGCGAACAGGCCCGTCGTCGGCATGGCGGTCGTGAGGCTGCAAGAGCACTGGTTACTGTATTACTGTAATGGTCACTGTATGTCAATATCGGATATAACTAATCAATATCTGCTCAGGCCAATGGTCGTATGCATGAACAACGGAAAAGCGTTCATTAGCGTAGGTGGCAGTATGACATTTTGGAACTGCCGTTGTGGAACGAGTACATTTTGGAACTGGACGAATTGGAACAAGACATTTTGGAACTATGCCGAATAGGAACCATGCCGTTATGGAACCAGACATTTTGGAACTACCCCATTTTAGAACCGGGACATTTTGGAACTCGGCCGTTTTGGAACCGGGACATTTTGGAACTCGGCCGTTTTGGAACCGTGACATTTTGGAACCGTGACATTTTGGAACTCGGCCGTTTTGGAACTCGGCCGTTTTAGAATCAGGACATTTTGGTATTCCCCGTATTTCAATTTTTTTCAATTGATACACTTTTTTTCACTCTTTAACATATATCCCCCCCCTCCCCAACCCCCAATGCTGTGATCCAGTTATTGCAGCTATACCCATTCCCTTATTAATTTATTTATTCTACATATATCATTTTCGTTCATCTGTTTTAATCGCATAAGGAAATAAATATTATTATTATTATTATTATATATGGAACCAATTTTCTAAACTTTTTGAATGCATTCATTATTTGCGTAATTCTCAGGTTTTTATGAGTTTTTTTCCACTCAATGTATAGTATCGTTTAAATAATATTTCTTGCGTATTTAATTGTTAGACATACTGAAAAGTCATCCGAAAGTCCCCGGAATGGGATTAAAGCAAAATCCTAGTAAATACGGGCATTCCCTGTAGCCGTGATAACAGAACTTTGGAATTTAGTTTAGTCATGAATCGCGTCAAAGTTGCTTTTGTTCATTCTACATTCATTTGCAAAATGTAGCGTCATTCCACATTTTTTTGGACGTTACGGATTTTTCTCTCCTAAATATACTTTATTTCTGAAAAACGTTCAAGTCACGGCGAAGATTGACCTATGTTGCCTATTTTGAAGCCCACATTGTCTTTTTGTTTTTTTGGTTCTATATCTGTTGCCGAAACTTACAATTTAAAAAAAGCGTGCCTTTGCCTGAACTTCAAGCAATGATATGTTGTGATTCGCTCAATCAATACGCGCAGTTAGATACAAAGATTTAGTACACGGTTTGCAGAATATCTTTTGCCATCTTTCTGTTTCCACAGTTTCTTCACGAAAATATTTGTGTAACCTTTGAGATGTTTTACAGAAAAAAAAGTAGTAAAAGTGAAAAGCAAAACGGGGAATACTAAAATGTCTCGGTTCCAAAACATCTGAGTTCCATAATTTCCCGGTTCCTAAACGGCCGAGTTCCAAAATGTCCCGGTTCCAAAACGACCGAGTTCCAAAATGTCCCGGTTCCAAAACGACCGAGTTCGAAAATGGCCGAGTTCCAAAATGGGAGAGTTCCAAAATGGGGGAGTTCCAAAATGTCCCGGTTCCAAAACGACCGAGTTCCAAAATGACCGAGTTCCAAAATGAGAGAGTTCCAAAACGGGAGAGTTCCAAAATGTCTAGTTCCAAAGTGTCTCGTTCTAATTCGGCATCGTTCCTATTTGTACTGTTCCAAAATGTCCTCGTTCCACAACGGCAGTTCCAAAATGTCATACTGCCGCGTAGGTGGAGGCCTTTTCCAAAAATCCTCAGCCTACGCTAATCTCCAGACTTTCCGCGCGACACGCGAGCGGGGTAGTGTAAAGTCGCGCTGGACAGTGACGACTTGCGAGTTATACGCGGGGTAGTGACAACTCGCGCGCGGGTTAAAGTGAAGTAGCGGTATCACGCGCGACTTAAGGACACTTAAGGCACTCAGCAACTCGCGCGCGACTTACTGCAAGTCGGGCGCGACTTATTTTGACTTTTGCGTAGAAACATGGCACAGTTTCGCGAGTGTTTCATGTGGAAAATGCTTTGCATAAATTGTTTGTTCTGAATGGTTGAAACGATATTTGGAGGGCATTTCAACCAAATGTAAGAACAATGTGAGCAATCTATCCAATTATGCATTCTTTTATGAATTTGTAATAACATTATAATCGCTTTTTTGGACAGAAATCCAAATGCAAGCAATTTTAAGCTATTTATGGATGAGCCATCTTCAATGTTTTAAAAATCAATAAAATAAGAAATGAAAAGTGCATAATGTTTGAAATGAATATGTGCAAGATAATTTTCTCATATGTGACGTTGTAGAATGAAAAATGTCCATCATACATCATAGTAACATAAAAAATAATAGATTACATAAATGGTACATCAATTTATGAAAGTTGAGTTTACAAAGTTAGTTCATGATACACTTTTAAATTGACGATATTTCTTACCGTTTCCATGAAGGAGCAGTTTCATTTCGTTTCAATTTGGCGTTTAATGAATTTATTCGCCAGTTTACCTCTATTTCTTATTGAATGTTGTTTATTATGTTACCATAAAGGTACACTCAGTCTGTTCGTGTGTAGCTTATTCGCTGAATTGCTTAATCATCCCTCCTGTTCTGTAAAGCAGCTGCTCAAAGTTTATTTTGTTTGTGGTTGCAGAAACTGATCATCGTGCCTACGCAGTAGGTGGACTGAGTTATGATTATGAAGAAGAAGTAGTCGGATCAGACATAGTCCATGGTAATCCCACGGCCAAAAAATGCGGGTGGGTAACGTAGATTTTCGGCAAAAAAATGCGGGTGGGTACACAAAAAATGGGGGAAATTAAAACTTTAAAAAACTCCGTTATTATTTCAGTTGACAGTTAGACTATTTATCGTACAGTAAGAACGAGAACTGATTTTAATAATATGCGATTTCGTTCAATACTGCACTATATTACATGCATAGCATTTCAATCTGATCGGGTACCGACAGAGGAAAATATGAAACTCAAGAAATTTAGTGAGCATTGCGTTTAAGAGGATTTCCAGCGCGTTATCCCATGGTACCTACCGTGGGATAACGCTCTGGCAAATGAGTTTGACGTGTTAGTTTTACATTTCCATATGGAAAATTGGAATCTCTGTCGGTGCGCGACGAGAAATGACGCAAAAAATAATTTTTATATGCTAAGACCAAGGAAATAGAAAAAATAAATTCAGTACGCGATAATCATGCCTGAAAATGCACCCCTCCAAACAACGCTTTCCCACTATAATTTTCATATTTCTTATTGTCCACTGCGTTCTCTGTCGGTACGCGACTCTCTAAGCGAAAAATCAAATTTTTTTGAATCAATTAATATTTCAGTTCTTGTAAACGTTAAATTCCGACACAGCGTACTAGTATCACTTCACTGAACTTAAAGATCGTACTCTTCTCATATTCGTAGTCATTTATTCAGTTTGCTACCATACTCTTAAACGATCTTTTCTTCAAATTTTTTCGACATGATTGATTAATTAATAATTTTTTCAAGTCAACATTTTTCGAAATTTTGCGGGTGGGTTACCTACTTTTACAAAATTTGCGGGTGGGTCTATCCCATGGGATAACCATGTCGTCTGAGTCGGATGATTGAGGAGGATATACCCATCAAGGGTTATTAAGTATGTGTTTTTGTATCATTGTAAAGTACTAAGGTATTTGAACCCATGAATGATTACGTATAATTTGTGCAGTTAGTGGCATGATCGTGCATTGATTATACTCGAATGGTGCATGGATTATCCGTGATCATGCATTGATTCTGGAATTCCATGCAAGATCACGGAAAATTCGAGCATGATCAAGAATCTTGAATGTCCATGCACGATCATGGAATTTGCCGGATCATGCATGATTTTACATGTATCCGTGATCATGCATAGATTTAAACACCTTTGTAGTATCGAACGATTGCCAATTTTGCTAAATAGGAACGATATCTCGTGCCAGGTTACTCATAAAGTTTGCTCTTGTTAATTATTCATTAATTGTTTTCAGAGTCACCCTATGATATATTGAGGAAATAATGTACTATTTGCTGAATAATGGAGGATGACCACTCAATATACTAATCGATATTCCTCAGGTAAATTGTTATTCTCTTATTGTTCTCCCGCAGGACTTGTGCCTTGAATAGCGGGATGTAACTTTACTGATGGCAGGAAAAGAAATAGACAATCGATGGAAACATGAAGATAGTGAATGATTTGTGATTATTGATCGGTCTTGTGTTAAAATCATTCGTTTTAAAGATACAGTAACCGTGAAAGGGAAAACAGTGTATTGAAATCAGCGAGAATTATGGACCAATCAATAATGGGAGACAGGCAGAAAGGGAAATAGACACGCGTTGGAAAAAAAGGTAACGAGGCAGTAGTGAGTTCTTTGGAGTGTCAAAAGTGGGAAACGTTACTTAATACCTAAGTAAATAAGTTAAGTTACTAAAGTTAATACAGTCAATGCTACTTAAGTTAACAACTTATAACTTTCTAAGATGATGAACGGAAAAGTACAACAAACCTAGAAACTGTAGACGAATTTAATCGAAAAAAATGAAAGAAATTGGAAGAAAGACCACACGAGTGTAATATAAATAATGAACAAATAAAATTAATGCAATGATTAACGGTATTAAAACAATAAAAGGATAGGAATGACTAATATAGGAAAGGCATGTATTACAATAGTAACTGCAAATTATAATAAGTGAGAGTTGTGACCAAAGAGATTAGAGATTAGACACAATGGCGAATGGGGTATACTGTATTGGTTGTCTAAATAATATTGATTATATGATTACTGGGAGGGATCATTAGCAACATACATGGGCGGGACATGAGGCTCGATCCTTCTAAAATTTTCAAAAAAAACGTAATTTGTACAGGTTCCACCAATTCCATAATATCACAGTGCTACCCCATGTCCATGCCTTCCATGCCTTCCATCAAGCAATTGCTGACGAAGTATTGAGCGAGGACTTCGTGGGTTATCTATATCTATTTTCTGAATTCTCTTTCATGATTCACTATTCGAAAATGATCAAGCGTAGCGGCTTTGATTTTGAATAATGTCTTCAGTAGCTGATCACAAGAAGATAAACGATGAATTATTTAAGATAGAAGTACCCCTTGTATGGGACCTCAGCACGCCCAGACTAATCAGTCGTTTAGTGGCAACCATTCCCTCCCCTATGGTTCTGTGCTTGATAAAGGTCGTTAAACTGTAAAACCCCATGTCGGCGCCCATGTATGATTAGCACAAAATGAGAAGATATAGATCGATCATCATACACACATATTATATATACATGGCGGGATACATGACTGAATTGGTGTGGTTATCCTAACAAGGGACCACATCACTGTAGGATGGGGGCACTAGGTCGGATGAGAACCGATGAATGATAACTAATTGCATATGAGAGACAAGCACTAATGAGTAGACAAAGTATGTTCTCATTCGACCCAGTGCCCTGTGAGAAGCATGGAATCAGGGTCGGGGCTGCTTATCTGCCGGATACGCCTCTCAGACGCCCGTTCTCAGTCTCTCCGCTTGGATGACCATAGCTCTGGCCAGGGTCTCCAACTCCCGCTCCACCGACCAATTCATCTTCACCATCGCGAACAGGCCCGTCGTCGGCATGGCGGTCGTGAGGCTGCAAGAGCACTGGTTACTGTATTACTGTAATGGTCACTGTATGTCAATATCGGATATAACTAATCAATATCTGCTCAGGCCAATGGTCGTATGCATGAACAACGGAAAAGCGTTCATTAGCGTAGGTGGCAGTATGACATTTTGGAACTGCCGTTGTGGAACGAGTACATTTTGGAACTGGACGAATTGGAACAAGACATTTTGGAACTATGCCGAATAGGAACCATGCCGTTATGGAACCAGACATTTTGGAACTACCCCATTTTAGAACCGGGACATTTTGGAACTCGGCCGTTTTGGAACCGGGACATTTTGGAACTCGGCCGTTTTGGAACCGTGACATTTTGGAACCGTGACATTTTGGAACTCGGCCGTTTTGGAACTCGGCCGTTTTAGAATCAGGACATTTTGGTATTCCCCGTATTTCAATTTTTTTCAATTGATACACTTTTTTTCACTCTTTAACATATATGGAACCAATTTTCTAAACTTTTTGAATGCATTCATTATTTGCGTAATTCTCAGGTTTTTATGAGTTTTTTTCCACTCAATGTATAGTATCGTTTAAATAATATTTCTTGCGTATTTAATTGTTAGACATACTGAAAAGTCATCCGAAAGTCCCCG
The DNA here is from genome assembly GCA_943737045.1 of Parapristionchus giblindavisi. Taxonomy (NCBI): domain Eukaryota; kingdom Metazoa; phylum Nematoda; class Chromadorea; order Rhabditida; family Diplogasteridae; genus Parapristionchus; species Parapristionchus giblindavisi. The sequence continues at coordinate 622,877 of CALSFV010000051.1, read as the reverse complement.
GAATGGGATTAAAGCAAAATCCTAGTAAATATGGGCATTCCCTGTAGCCGTGATAACAGAACTGTGGAATTTAGTTTAGTCATGAATCGCGTCAAAGTTGCTTTTGTTCATTCTACATTCATTTGCAAAATGTAGCGTCATTCCACATTTTTTTGGACGTTACGGATTTTTCTCTCCTAAATATACTTTATTTCTGAAAAACGTTCAAGTCACGGCGAAGATTGACCTATGTTGCCTATTTTGAAGCCCACATTGTCTTTTTGTTTTTTTGGTTCTATATCTGTTGCCGAAACTTACAATTTAAAAAAAGCGTGCCTTTGCCTGAACTTCAAGCAATGATATGTTGTGATTCGCTCAATCAATACGCGCAGTTAGATACAAAGATTTAGTACACGGTTTGCAGAATATCTTTTGCCATCTTTCTGTTTCCACAGTTTCTTCACGAAAATATTTGTGTAACCTTTGAGATGTTTTACAGAAAAAAAAAGTAGTAAAAGTGAAAAGCAAAACGGGGAATACTAAAATGTCTCGGTTCCAAAACATCTGAGTTCCATAATTTCCCGGTTCCTAAACGGCCGAGTTCCAAAATGTCCCGGTTCCAAAACGACCGAGTTCCAAAAAGTCCCGGTTCCAAAACGGCCGAGTTCCAAAATGTCCCGGTTCCAAAACGACCGAGTTCGAAAATGGCCGAGTTCCAAAATGGGAGAGTTCCAAAATGGGGGAGTTCCAAAATGTCCCGGTTCCAAAACGACCGAGTTCCAAAATGGCCGAGTTCCAAAATGGGAGAGTTCCAAAATGGGGGAGTTCCAAAATGTCCCGGTTCCAAAACGACCGAGTTCCAAAATGACCGAGTTCCAAAATGAGAGAGTTCCAAAACGGGAGAGTTCCAAAATGTCTAGTTCCAAAGTGTCTCGTTCTAATTCGGCATCGTTCCTATTTGTACTGTTCCAAAATGTCCTCGTTCCACAACGGCAGTTCCAAAATGTCATACTGCCGCGTAGGTGGAGGCCTTTTCCAAAAATCCTCAGCCTACGCTAATCTCCAGACTTTCCGCGCGACACGCGAGCGGGGTAGTGTAAAGTCGCGCTGGACAGTGACGACTTGCGAGTTATACGCGGGGTAGTGACAACTCGCGCGCGGGTTAAAGTGAAGTAGCGGTATCACGCGCGACTTAAGGACACTTAAGGCACTCAGCAACTCGCGCGCGACTTACTGCAAGTCGGGCGCGACTTATTTTGACTTTTGCGTAGAAACATGGCACAGTTTCGCGAGTGTTTCATGTGGAAAATGCTTTGCATAAATTGTTTGTTCTGAATGGTTGAAACGATATTTGGAGGGCATTTCAACCAAATGTAAGAACAATGTGAGCAATCTATCCAATTATGCATTCTTTTATGAATTTGTAATAACATTATAATCGCTTTTTTGGACAGAAATCCAAATGCAAACAATTTTAAGCTATTTATGGATGAGCCATCTTCAATGTTTTAAAAATCAATAAAATAAGAAATGAAAAGTGCATAATGTTTGAAATGAATATGTGCAAGATAATTTTCTCATATGTGACGTTGTAGAATGAAAAATATCCATCATACATCATAGTAACATAAAAAATAATAGATTACATAAATGGTACATCAATTTATGAAAGTTGAGTTTACAAAGTTAGTTCATGATACACTTTTAAATTGACGATATTTCTTACCGTTTCCATGAAGGAGCAGTTTCATTTCGTTTCAATTTGGCGTTTAATGAATTTATTCGCCAGTTTACCTCTATTTCTTATTGAATGTTGTTTATTATGTTACCATAAAGGTACACTCAGTCTGTTCGTGTGTAGCTTATTCGCTGAATTGCTTAATCATCCCTCCTGTTCTGTAAAGCAGCTGCTCAAAGTTTATTTTGTTTGTGGTTGCAGAAACTGATCATCGTGCCTACGCAGTAGGTGGACTGAGTTATGATTATGAAGAAGAAGTAGTCGGATCAGACATAGTCCATGGTTATCCCACGGCCAAAAAATGCGGGTGGGTAACGTAGATTTTCGGCAAAAAAATGCGGGTGGGTACACAAAAAATGGGGGAAATTAAAACTTTAAAAAACTCCGTTATTATTTCAGTTGACAGTTAGACTATTTATCGTACAGTAAGAACGAGAACTGATTTTAATAATATGCGATTTCGTTCAATACTGCACTATATTACATGCATAGCATTTCAATCTGATCGGGTACCGACAGAGGAAAATATGAAACTCAAGAAATTTAGTGAGCATTGCGTTTAAGAGGATTTCCAGCGCGTTATCCCATGGTACCTACCGTGGGATAACGCTCTGGCAAATGAGTTTGACGTGTTAGTTTTACATTTCCATATGGAAAATTGGAATCTCTGTCGGTGCGCGACGAGAAATGACGCAAAAAATAATTTTTATATGCTAAGACCAAGGAAATAGAAAAAATAAATTCAGTACGCGATAATCATGCCTGAAAATGCACCCCTCCACACGGCGGTTCAATGAAGAGAAATCCCTACATTTAACTTTGGCTTGAAGCCTCTTGCATTACGAAAAATCGGCAAAGTTGATTTGCACTGGGCGGGATTCGAACCTACGAGGTTCGAGGCTCTACCCACTAAGCCATATCGGCATGTCTCGCGAATCGTAAAACTCGATGTTTTAGTGCTTATCATCACTCAGTTTGCGATACTTTCGTTTTCCGGCAAGAGCTTCTTAGTTACTATCATTGAGCGGCCGTGCTCCAAACAACGCTTTCCCACTATAATTTTCATATTTCTTATTGTCCACTGCGTTCTCTGTCGGTACGCGACTCTCTAAGCGAAAAATCAAATTTTTTTGAATCAATTAATATTTCAGTTCTTGTAAACGTTAAATTCCGACACAGCGTACTAGTATCACTTCACTGAACTTAAAGATCGTACTCTTCTCATATTCGTAGTCATTTATTCAGTTTGCTACCATACTCTTAAACGATCTTTTCTTCAAATTTTTTCGACATGATTGATTAATTAATAATTTTTTCAAGTCAACATTTTTCGAAATTTTGCGGGTGGGTCTATCCCATGGGATAACCATGGGCCATGTCTGAGTCGGATGATTGAGGAGGATATACCCATCAAGGGTTATTAAGTATGTGTTTTTGTATCATTGTAAAGTACTAAGGTATTTGAACCCATGAATGATTACGTATAATTTGTGCAGTTAGTGGCATGATCGTGCATTGATTATACTCGAATGGTGCATGGATTATCCGTGATCATGCATTGATTCTGGAATTCCATGCAAGATCACGGAAAATTCGAGCATGATCAAGAATCTTGAATGTCCATGCACGATCATGGAATTTGCCGGATCATGCATGATTTTACATGTATCCGTGATCATGCATAGATTTAAACACCTTTGTAGTATCGAACGATTGCCAATTTTGCTAAATAGGAACGATATCTCGTGCCAGGTTACTCATAAAGTTTGCTCTTGTTAATTATTCATTAATTGTTTTCAGAGTCACCCTATGATATATTGAGGATATAATGTACTATTTGCTGAATAATGGAGGATGACCACTCAATATACTAATCGATATTCCTCAGGTAAATTGTTATTCTCTTATTGTTCTCCCGCAGGACTTGTGCCTTGAATAGCGGGATGTAACTTTACTGATGATTGGAGTTTTAAAATGATGTGGGATGATAAATTCACTATTGGGCATCGATTTATTTATTATTGATCTCTTTTATTAAGTCAGGAATCATGATTTATCTGGTGAATTGCATATTGATATCTGTTCAGTATATTTATGGATAAGCTCTGACGAAGCTTAAGGTTAGTGTATTGCTCATTATTATAGTTGGTATATTCCTTATTTGACGATAGTCGAGTTGTATTATATACATTATGCATAATATTTACAGATAATGAATGTTGTGAATAGAAATAGAACCTATAAGTAATATTATTAATTGACAAGGACAAGGACATTCTGATCTGTAAGATAATCTTCTATCTGTTACTGAATGTAGAAGTTTGTTTGTATAGGGCTAGCTCCTCTTATCGACATATTGAGTTATCTTATTTTTAACACAATTAATTGTTTCAGAAGGGAATTCAGAATATGATAAGAATATAATATTGGATTTATATAATTTCGTCTCATCTTATTGTGAAGAGGACAATGATGGTTGGTTATTTTCTATTTAATATAACTTATCTATCTATTTGATTTTGCATTTTGATTAAAACAATTCTTTGCAGAGAATCATTCTTTATCGACTAAATTCAATATCTTATCTTCATCTCAATCAAGATTTACAACGACCTATATCAAGATATTGTTCAATAATTGTCCATTGTATATTGTTGTTGCCATGTTGATCCAATTTTGTTTGTTCCAGTTTTTATACTCAGTTTTTCCAGTTGTTATGGTTCATCTTGTATCTTTTTGTTCATTCAATAAACAATGTATGTACTATATTGAATTTGGCCATTACAGTATACTTGAAGATATGTAAAAAAGTAAAGCAAGGGCAGAGGAAAGTAGAAGAGGAAGGGAGCGGGTCGCGCACGTCTTATCGACAAGTCGCGCGCGGGTTATTTACTACTCGTGCGCGGGGTAGTGATAAGTCGCGACGCGCCCGCGTCGCGGCTTGTAACTACCCCGCGCGCGTGTCGCGCAGAAAGTCTGGAGATGACGTCACATTTACCCGGAAAACGGTTTTCCGTTGTTCATGCATACGGCCAAGTGCATATCTGATTGTACGTCCCCATAATAGTGGGATCCGATCCAATTTCTCAATTTCAACCCCGGCACCCTTACCGTGTTTTATATAGAGGGTCAATTCTCGAAATAGGGTGGGTAGATTAAAATTCGTTACTTTCGCTTAAAAATCGTCATTTTTAGCCTCCTTTTGTATCAAGTGGCCGGCCTTACATAGTGTGGTCAATCCTCGCACTGCGAGGGTATGAAAATATGTGATTCAAAAACTAGTAAGAATAGAAATAATCAACTCACTCCTCATACTTATCATTCTTGCCCAACAGCGTTGTCTTCGAATCTTTCTCATTCTTTTTAGCACCAGAACCGCTAAATTCATCCAAATATTATATAGACAATAACGGAACATTTTCGCATGCAAAAAATGATATAAAGATGAAATTTTTTTTAAAAAGTGATTGGTACAACGAGCTCGGTTCTACAGGGGGGTGTCGAACAAACAAAATTGTTTAAAAACGATTTTACAGGGTACATTCAAAGTTTTTAAATTTCAACTCAATGTAATTTTTTTGATAGCGGCACTCCGGACAATTTTCGAAAAGTCGTAATTTTAGAGGGGGCACCCCCTTGTCGGCGCCCATGTATGAGAGAGATAGATTAGGGTGTCACGGTAGAGTCCATTCAAAACCCCATGTAATTTCCACCCCTCCCGCCACGACGCTGTAATCCGTCAATTAATTACAGCCATAGGTCGAATAGCTACGTTACAGGTGTGCAAAATGCGTTCTGATTTACACAAATAAAAAATCAAAAATGCCGTCAGGCGTAGTTTGCAACGTACTTTACGATCTATGAAAAAACCTGACCGGATTTTGATCCAAAATTTCACAAAAATCGGAAAACCTGACTGCATTCTGAGCCAAATTTGCCAAAAATCGAAAAAACCTAACCGAATTTTGAAATCCGATAACCTAGATATTCGACCCATGTTCCACCAATCAAATTTCGCTTATTTTCTATTAAATATATCGCATAAGGAAAGATAAATAAATAAACAAATAAATAAATAAATAAATAAATAAATAAATAAATAAATAAATAAATAAATAAATAAAACAACTAAACACCAACCTCTTCTTCTCCTTCACCACTTCTTTCGTGATCGACTTCTTCGAATTCTTCACAGTGATCCTCTCCAACTCCCTCTGGTACTCATTTTCGTCATCGATGAACGAATCCTCAACACGCTTATTTTAATATTTTAATTTTTTTTACAAATTTGCTCTCATTTCAGTCGGTATTTAACTTGTTGAAACTTATTTATAGTGCTCTGGTATTTCAAAACTTAAGGTGTGTACTTATCATTTTCACTTTAAGTAGACTTGCAAGACTACTTCTTGTATACTGTAATGTATTTCGTAAAATCAGTTCTCTAACTTGAAGTACTGACTTAAAGTAAACTTCAAGCCAGTGACGGACGTTAAGTAGACTTAAGCTTCGAAATACCAGGGTGTACGTCGTACACTGTACGATAAATACAAACTACAAACCATATCATCATCGCTATCATCATCGTCATCATCACGTATTCTCCTGGCTTGGCCCCGTCAGATCACTAGCTTTTCGCAGTCCTGACCCGTGCCCTTCGGGGTACGATCATCAAGTCCCGTGGAAGTGTCGAGTCTGCACTCAAGAAATACTTTAAGTCGCGCCCAGCCGGGTTCTACAAAGTGGGAAACCGCACATTGACCGAACGTTGGCGCTACATTTGTTGATCATGATGGGGCATACAACCCGTAACGTACTTCTGTTTGCATCGAGAAATAAACGTTTAAAAAAGGCATCAAGACTTTCTCGACAACCTAATACAACACAACAAATTGGAAAGTATGTACCTTACACATCCATTACAAGCAAAAGACAGCGTAAAAAGTAGCAAAATCAGAAATAAATAGACATTTTGGACTTAATTTCTATTGAAACATCAGTGTTCATTGTAAAATTATTATGCTCACATAAAATGTTCTCGGGGGAATCGAACTCGTGTGCAAAAAGTTATGACCACGAGAACTTACCACTACACCACAGCTCGATTGCGTATGAGAGTGTATCCTTCCGCCTATGAAAATGATTGCTCACCCTTCCCCATGGAAGATTGAATGATCGCTTTTTGATCGTGCGGCGGACATGCGACATGCTTTTTTTTCAAAATTCAAAATCGATCAACCGCAGACTTTGGAAGTTGATTCTTGCTAAATCGACCATGCTGATTATCGCTAAGTAGGTCGTTCACCGTAATTTCATGCATCAAAGAAACCATTCCCTAGTGAGTGTATTGTTGGAGAGCTTCAATGTTCCCGTCGACAACGTCGTTGAGTGCAACCTCACGCCGTCTGTCGCACATGCCGTTGCTACTGATGATGATGATGATGATGTCGTCGTACCCACGAACAATGTGGAGAACAACAAGAAGATAAATCATAAGCCTACCTTGGTTAGACCTGGTTCTACAAGGCCTTCCCGTGTCAGACAACCACCATCTCGTATGAATATTACCTCTACTAGTGGTCAATCTTACCATTGATTCGTACCCTTTATTCTTGATCATTTATCATAACGTCTTTTCATCGCATTATTGATTATGTACCATATGCTGGAAGTTTCTCTTCCCAGCTCACTTCTATAGCGTTCTCTCACGTTGCACTGTTGTGCTTATTCTCTCTCCGATAAAGTCTCTACTAAATATTTAATAATATACTAAATAATAATATAAATATTATCTTCTTCATGTCCGTCTTGATCGGCTTTTTCGTCTTCTTAATACTTACATTACATTAAAACAACTTTATTCAGCCGATAAGGGTCAGCTGGGTCGCCATTAGGGTTTTCCAATGAGCGAATCGAATCTCGTGAGCCCGCATCTATCCAGCTTATCGACTGTCCAGTCGTCTTCCTCTTTCTCCTTCATACGAACTTCACAAAGATCATCGGTTTTTGCTCTAATCTTCACAATGCTGTCATCGAATTGAACTGACCTTCCATCGGCAATTGAGACGTTCATCGTTGTCACGAAGATTTGGAGAACCATGGTGTGGGCCTTACTCCCACGGCTGGCCAATTCCGGGTTGGGAGGATCGAGTCAGGCTAGTGGAAGACGGACGAAAATGAGAGTCGACTGCTCTTGACCAGTCAAAATGACGAAGATCTGACGAAAATAGAAAATAGAAAATGACGAATACTGATCCACTCCAATTGATTCCTTCTGGTACTCATCTTCGTCATCGATGAACGAATCCTCAACAAGCATCACTTCCATATTTTAATACATTTTAAAATATTTTAAGCCAAATATAACGCTTTTTTACGTGGCGGCGTAAATAACTGCGATCTCGTTTGGATGAAATATACGGTGGTTGTATCATTATTGTCCTGATATTGATTCTGTCTATGATTCTTTCATGGTTACGATACATGGTGCTATCGATCGATTTGTGCCATACCGTACTCCTCGTTCCTCTATCCAATCATATCCTTCCCATATTCGAAAGCTCATATCTCATCGTTTGGCTCTCTTTCCAAAGATTTACATACCAGTCGTTCGCAATCTCTATGACCAATGCAGTAATAACCTTTTGAAACAAATCAATAAATGGAACAAGTTTTGTGAGCGCAAAAAGTTATCTCGCTCCAAAGATCTTTATAGACATATCTCCTCACTCACTCGTCCTAAATCAATATCTCCTAAGGTTCTCATTAATAACTCTGGTGAATCCTTCACTGGCACTTATGAAAAAGCCAATTTGCTTGCTAGTGAATTTGCTTCTAGTTTCACGATTGACAATGGTATTCCTCTATCTTTCCCTCATAACCCCTATTCCTCTCAGTCTCCTTCTCTATCTAATATATCTTTCCTCCCATTTGAAGTTCACAAAGCCCTCAAGAAACTTAAACCATCAGGTCTATGGGTGCTGACTCTATTCCTCAAATAATTTTCTCCAAGTGCGCTTCTTCTCTTGCACTCCCGCTTTGTGATATCTACAATCTTAGCATTATCTCCGGATCTGTTCCTAAAATATGGAAACACTCACTTATCACGCCTTTGCCCAAACCTGGCAAAGATCATAGCTCCCCTTCCTCTTATAGGCCCATCTCTATCTTGTCTGCTGCATCTAAGACCATGGAACGTTTGGTGAAAACAAAACTTGTCCCTTATCTTGTTTCATGTAACATTATCCCGGATTATCAACATGGTTTTAGAAGTGGTGCATCTGTTGTTACCAATCTACTTCAATGTGAAAATGACTGGTCCTCTGCACTTTCTCGTAAGGAATCTATTGACGTGGCTTATCTTGATTTCTCTCGTGCCTTTGATAGCGTCCCTTTCTCTAAATTAATCGATAAGTGCTTTCATTACGGTATATCCGGACAACTCTTGTCATGGATTATCTCTTTCCTTACTGATCGCACGTTTTCTGTTCGCTTAGATGATTTATTCTCTGATAGTTTTCCTGTTCTCTCTGGAGTCCCTCAGGGGTCAGTTCTTGGCCCTATTCTGTTTATCCTGTACATCGCTGATATTTCCTCCTCAATCACAAATCTTTCTGCCGTTTTCATTCAAGCATATGCTGACGATATTAAGCTCTATACCTCCTATGATTCTACTACCTATGTTAGCCATACAAATCAATTCCAAAGTGCCTTAGATGCCATTTTCTCATGGACTCAATCTAATCAACTGCAACTTTCAGCTCCTAAATGTACCCATCTTCACATTGGTAGTCATTCCCTCTCCCCTTCATACACAATCAATAATATAATTCTTACTCCTGTTAGCCATTCTAGAGATCTCGGAGTACAAGTTGATTCATCCCTCGGTAGATCTCTCTCTGTTGATGATCGTGTACATAAGGCCCAAATTGCTCTTCATATCCTTTTAAAGGCAGTCTCTGTTGATTGTCCAATTATTCTTCTTAAATGTTTTCGTACTTATGTCCTTCCCCATCTTGAATTCGCTTCCCCTTTCTGGAATCCATACCTCTCCAAAGACATTCGTAAATTAGAAAAAGTCCAAGAATTGTTCACTCGTATTCTATTTTATCGTTGTTTCCCTTCTTCCTCATATCCTCTCTCTCTACCTTCATATATCGATCGGTTGCGTGTTTTGAACTTGCGGCCTCTCTCTGAGCGTAGAACACTAAACGATCTTGTCCTGGCGAGACAGATCATGACAGGGGAAGTTAATATAGCCATGTCCTCTCCTGGCGAGACAGATCATGACAGGGGAAGTTAATATAGCCATGTCTATGTATTCATTTAGACCGGTTAGATCTCGAGTCAATACTTTTGCCATTCATATAGAATTTACCCGTGTCTCTTGTCGTTATCATTCTTTCGCTTTAAGAACCAGTAGATTTTTCAAGAAGTTACCCCCTCACATTATTTCTAGTTCTTCCCATAGACAATTCAGATCTCTATTGTTACATTCGAATGTATTAAGTGATCTCATTTCTGTGTAAAGTTTTGTATATTTGTTCTTCCTTTAGCACCTATCCATTCCACCTTGTTGCTTATCTCCATTCTGATCGTTGGTCTTGGTCATCTCAACTATCTACAATAACCGAATCCTCACGGTTCCATGCAGCCTCATCCACTGTTCATTCCATGCAGCTTCGTCCACTGCTCCTTGCTCACGCTCCATGTGCAACCAAGATAATCTACGAGTGGGACCACTGATCAAGTATGGAGATCCTTTTCACCCCCCCCCCCCCATTCCCCAACCCCGCCCCGAGTCACCTTTCATTTATTTCTTTCTTCTAGATAGCGAAGTCAATATCATCACCTATTTATTTTTGTTCATATAATTTTCATGTGTCGTTGCATGCGTGTGCATGTAGATAAAATATAAATATATATATTACTAGCGACCGATTCCTTAAAGGCACGCCCCAAGCTAATTTTACTCTCCGCATTCCGGTAGATAAAGAAAGCGAGCGAGTTTGGCCAGAGCGGCGAGTTTCAAATTAGCTTGGGGTGTCGCTTTAATATTCAAAATATGTCAATGAAAGGCAAAAAGTGAGACTGATCTTTGATCTTTAAAGGTGTAGACCCGCGAATGTTTATGCAAATCGCTTATGTAAGTGTTAAGTGATATGCAAGAAGATAGAATATCCTCTCAACAGTCCCTTAGCACAGTGGTATCATTTCTGACTATGTAACGCATGGTCGATGGTTCGAATCCTATTGCTGAACTTACCTATTTTCTAAAAGCGCGCCTTTGCCTGCGATTGCAAGCATGATTCATTCATGATTCTAGCAATCAATAAGCAGAATTAGCATAAAATAAATAGTGTGCAGTGCATAGAATAACTTTTGCTAACTTTCTGCCTTCACAGTTTGTTCACGAAAATATTCGCGGGAGTCCACCTTTAAGTGATCTTTCTTCTGTAATTCGTAAAGGTCTCGTCCTCCACTAATCACAGTTGAAGATGTGTTTGATCGACATACAAGAAGGAACCAAGTCGCAGTACGATCACGGGTCTTTAACAAGAAATCTTTAAAAATAAATTAAAATTAACATAACTATATTTATTCCATAATTCATAATGATGATATAATTATTCAATTTAAATACATGATTATGATTATGTGATCTCATCTTCATATTTAATTTTTTTTCAAACCGGTCGGTTTCATGCACTTCTAATTATATTTGCATACACATAACTTTACAACCGCATCAATTACTAATCAAATAAAATTACGTTTTACCGCTAATTAAGTTAAATTATAATTTGTTAGAACACGTCGAAAATACAATTTTCATATTTCATCCAATACCAGTCCAGTCCAGTACACACCAAGCCATTTCGCAATAGAACCAACCATCCAGAGATCAAAGATCAACTAGTCCAATGATACACCCAAAATACGCCCTAACATTGAGTCCATTACATTCCCAGACCACTGGTTAGCTTGAAAATACATCGTTTAACACAAAGAGGAAACAAATTTTTACATATGGTTAGTTGAATTATCGATCATTTTTATCTATCTAATTATGCGTTTTTTTAACTTTAACTATATTCATCAATAACAATGTATATTGGAAATAAAATGTATATTATTTAAATATATTTACCTCCTCCTCTGCTCGCGGCGCGGCGTCGTTGCGATGAGCTGTGAAAAAAAAGATTAGTTAGTGATAAAAAAAGACCCTTCCCTTTTTACGGCGCGGCGTAGTTGAGATGATCTGTGAAAAAAAAAGATTAGTTAGTGATAAAAAAGACCCTTCCCTTTTTACGGCGCGGCGTCGTTGAGATGACCTGTGAAAAAAATTTTAAAAAATATAAAAAAATAAAAAAAATAAAAAAATAAAAAAATTTAAAAAATTTTTTAAAAAATAAAAAAATAAAAATAATAAAAATAAAAAAATAAAAATAATAAAAATAAAAAAATAAAAGAAATAAAAGAGATAAAAATAAAAAAAATAAAAAAAGTAATAAAATAAAAAAATAAAAATAAAAATAGTAATAAAAAGTAATAAAAAAATTTAAAAAAGTAATAAAAAATAAAAGTAATAAAAAATAAAATAGTAATAAAAATAAATAATAATAGTAATAAAAAGTAATAAAAAAATTTAAAAAAGTAAAAAAAAGTAATAAAAAATAAAATAGTAATAAAAATAAAAAAATTTAAAAAATAAAAAAAGTAATAAAAAATAAAAATAAAAATAATAAAAAAGTAATAAAAATATAAAAAATAAAAAATAAAAAGTAATAAAAAAATAAAAAAGTAATAAAAATATAAAAAATAAAAAGTAATAAAAAAATAAAAAATAAAAAATAAAAAGTAATAAAAAATAATAATAAAGTAATAAAGTAATAAAAAGACCCTTCCCTCTGCTCACGGTGCGTGGCATCCTCTGAAAACATTGAATATCATTGAGCTTATATTTTAAAATATTATAATACATTATTAATTGAGTTTGATAGGTTGATATGAATTTTCTTACATCGTTATAACAAAGTCAGAGAAGTTTATTTATTACCTCAATCGATGTATTTCCAAGAAATCCAATTGTCTAGGAATGCAATGGAGTCATTGTTAGGAACTGTACTTTGGGTTTTAACATTGGACTAGTTGATCTTTGATCTCTGGATGGTTGGATTGTTACGCAATGGAGTGTACTGGACTGGACTGGTATTGGATTTTTTTACTTTTTTAATAAATACGATTAGGTTATTTTTCAACTCCATTCCTCGTAGGAATAACCTCGCCTTTTTGATTGCTGATTTTTCGATTTTTCGACATAAATCACGGAGAGATACAATTTATCATTTTCCCATCTTCATAATGATTGAATTACACCAATCCTCCCCACTATTATAGAATTATAAGAGTTTTTCACACACAACGCAAATGCCAAAAACATTAGTAAACTTCTCCACCGTTGAAAAAAATGAAAAATCACCACGCAAAATTTTCGCACCATTTTCGGATGGTTTTTCCGAACGTTTTTAAAATGAATATACTTTATACTTTTATCTTTTCCGAAAGCCTAACTAAATGACGAGAAAACGTAAAAAATTCGATAAAATAATTCAATTTCACGCGAAGAAGTGGGCCGAGGTAAAGTATTGCTCGGCAAAGGAGCGGAATTTATATTGCTCGGACGGTTTTAATTCTATAATACCGATCCAACCCAACCCAACCCCCTCCTCCCACACTCCCTTTCCTCATAGGATAACCTCCCCTTTTTGATTACTGATTTTTCGAATTTTCAACATAAAACAATGATTACGGAGAGATACGGTTTATCATTTTCCATCTCCATAATGATTGAATTGTACCCCACTCCTCCATCCTCCAACCCAACCCAACCCCCTACCACACTCTCCCAATCACCGGCCGGCCGGTAATTTTGCTCATTTGCTGAAAGGCTTCTTGTCGTCTTTCCACACAGTAACGGGCCCTGTTTCTGTGAGGAAAGACGACAAAAGTGAAGAAAAGTGATATTACGATGTGCAAATTATTAAAAACTGACCTGCAGGAACTTACTGTGAAGAACATTATATGAACAAGCCAAATATCATTTATTTAATAATATAATGCATCAGACTTTCTGATCGATGTTGCGAAATTCGAACATCTGCAAGCGACAACATTTCATTAAAGGAATTAATTTGGAACCACGAGTTAATTTGGAACTCTCCGCTCTGGTCACACTCCCTCGCTTTCTTTGCCTGCGGGAGAATGTCGCCAATGCTGAGAGTAACGTTATCTTGGGGCGCGCCTTTAAATTCATACCTTAATTAGTCAGATCGAGAAGAACCACCGAAATCGAGTGAAGATAACGAGGAGAATGAAATGAAAATGATGGAATGACCTCTAGCAATATACAAATTCATTGTCCAAAACAGATGTAAATGCAAGTGATCGTTCATTGCTCCTATTTCATTCCCCCGTATAGACCACTCAGTCATCACTCCCTGGTCGCAATTTGAAGGGTAGACGACAACATCAGTCGAGACAAGTTGAAGGGTAGTGGTCCATGGTAGAGCTAGAGGTATGAAAATTGGGCTCCTGGGACAGAATTCGATGGCGATTATGGCTGCCTACTTCGTTTGTTTTGAAAATTTTCCAAAAGTTCGAAAAATGCAACTTTTGATGGAGACGGTTGCGCCCCTTGCGAGTATGACAGTTCAAACCGGATCCCAACGATGCATTTTGAGCCCTTATCTCCGTCGAGAAAGCTTTCATTGTCTCAATATAGTGATGTGCGCCTTGCAAGAAGAGTCTCTCAATTCCGCACGCTCTCTCGCACTCTCGAGAAATGCGAGAGAGCGTGCAGAGGATTAAATTTAGGTTTAAATTTTTTGATCAAAAAATCATCCGCGCCTCGTCGAAATCGATAGGGATGCAGGATGTCTCCTCAGTTTAAACCAATGTAATTATTTTTATATTTTAATTATTTTATTAAAATACAAATTTTATTTTGAGCTGTCACATTGTCCCCTGCACATTCGGAAATGTAGTAAAATCTATCGTCTTCAATGATCATTCATCTTGTTCACAAATTCACGTGACTAGGCGGAAAATAATGTAATGCAAATAATAATGCTGTTATTCCATTTACATTTATCAGAAATTGAACGATTTCATATTCGTTTCAAAAGACACGAAAAGAGGGCAGGAAAAGAAATAGACAATCGATGGAGACATGAAGATAGTGAATGCTTTGTGATTATTGATCGGTCTTGTGTTAAAATCATTCGTTTTAAAGATACAGTAACCGTGAAAGGGAAAACAGTGTATTGAAATCAGCGAGAATTGTGGACCAATCAATAATGGGAGGCAGGAAGAAAGGGAAATTGACACGCGTTGGAAAAAAGGGTAACGAGGCAGTAGAGAGTTCTTTGGAGTGTCAAAAGTGGGGAACGTTACTTAATACCTAAGTAAATAAGTTAAGTTACTAAAGTTAATACAGTTAATGCTACTTAAGTTAACAACTTATAACTTTCTAAGATGATGAACGGAAAAGTACAACAAATCTAGAAACTGTAGACGAATTGAATCGAAAAAAATGAAAGAAATTGGAAGAAAGACCACACGAGTGTAATATAAATAATGAACAAATAAAATTAATGCAATGATTAACGGCATTAAAACAATAAAAGGATAGGAATGACTAATATAGGAAAGGCATGTATTACAATAGTAACTGCAAATTATAATAAGTGAGAGTTGTGACCAAAGTGATTAGAGTGCTTATATTCACAATGGCGAATGGGATATACTGTATTGGTTGTCTAAATAATATTGATTATATGATTACTGGGAGGGATCATTAGCAACATACATGGGCGGGACATGAGGCTCGATCCTTCTAAAATTTTCAAAAAACGTAATTTGTACAGGTTCCACCAATTCCATAATATCGCAGTGCTACCCCATGTCGGCGCCCATGTATGATTAGCACAAAATGAGAAGATATAGATCGATCATCATAAACACATATTATATATACCTGGCGGGATACATGACTGAATTGGTGTGGTTATCCTAACAAGGGACCACATCACTGTAGGATGGGGGCACTAGGTCGAATGAGAACCGATGAATGATAACTAATTGCATATGAGATAGAGTTGGCTATTCGGGGGTTGCGGGCCCGCAATAGATTTGACTTTTTATTGCTAATGATTGCGGGCCCGCAGTGCGGTGTAAAATGATTGCGGGCCCGCAACGAGAGAACGAAAGAAAGTGAAGAGAACATAGAAGAACGACCGATCACAAAAAGCAGAGGGTAGGAATAAAGAAGTCGTTGCGGGCCCGCAATGCTATTGCGGGCCCGCAATCACTCCCCCTCCTCTCCCTTCGAGGTTGCGGGCCCGCAATGATTTTAGAGAGCATTGCGGACCCGCAATGCGTGTGCATTATTGCCAACCCTAATATGAGAGACAAGCACTAATGAGTAGACAAAGTATGTTCTCATTCGACCCAGTGCCCTGTGAGAAGCATGGAATCAGGGTCGGGGTTGCTTATTTGCCGGATACGCCTCTCAGACGCCCGTTCTCAGTCTCTCCGCTTGGATGACCATAGCTCTGGCCAGGGTCTCCAACTCCTTCTCCACCGACCAATTCATCTTCACCATCGCGAACAGGCCCGTCGTCGGCATGGCGGTCGTGAGACTGCAAGAGCAACTGGTTACTGTATTACTGTAATGGTTACTGTATGTCAATATCTGATATAACTAATCAATATCTGCTCAGGCCAGTGACCGTATGCATGAACAACGGAAAAGCGTTCATTAGCGTAGGCGGAGGCGTTTTCCAAAAATCCTCAGCCTACGCTAATGACGTCACATTTACCCGGAAAACGGTTTTCCGTTGTTCATGCATACGGCCAAGTGCATATCTGATTGCACGTCCCCATAATAGTGGGGTCCGATCCAATTTCTCAATTTCAACCCTCATCGGCGAATTAAAAATATACATTTTCGGCACCCTTACCGTTTTTTTTTAATATAGTGGGTCAATTCTCGAAATAGGGTGGGTAGATTCACAAAATTCGTTATTTTCGCTTAAAAATCGTCATTTTTAGCCTCCTTTTGTATCAAGTGGCCGGCCTTACGGGGTCAATCCTCGCAATGTGAGGGTATGAAAATATATGATTCAAAAACTAGTAATAATAGAAATAATCAACTCACTCCTCATACTTATCATTCTTGCCCAACAGCGTTGTCTTCGAATCTTTCTCATTCTTTTTAGCACCAGAACCGCTAAATTCATCCAAATATTATATAGACAATAACGGAACATTTTCGCATGCAAAAAAATGATATAAAGATGAAATTTAAAAAAAAATGATCGGTACAAGGAGTTCGGTTCTACAGGGAGTGTCGAACAAATAAAATTGTTTGAAAACAAAAAAAAACGATTTTACAGGGGACATTCAAAGTTTTTAAATTTCATCTCAATGTAATTTTTTTAATAGCGGCACTCCGGACAATTTTCGAAAAGTCGTAATTTTACAGGGGCACCCCCTTGTCGGCGCCCATGTATGAGAGAGATAGATTAGGGTGTCACGGTAGAGTCCATTCAAAACCCCATGTAATTTCCACCCCTCCCGCCACAACGCTGTAATCCGTCAATTAATTGCAGCCATAGGTCGAATAGCTACGTTACAGGTGTGCAAAATGCGTTCCGATTTTCACAAATAAAAAATCCAAAATGCCGTCAGGCGCAGTTTGCAACGTACTTTACGATCTATGAAAAAACCTGACCGGATTTTGATCCAAAATTTCACAAAAATCGGAAAACCTGACTGCATTCTGAGCCAAATTTGCCAAAATTCGAAAAAACCTAACCGCATTTTGAAATCCGATAACCTAGATATTCGACCCATGTTCCACCAATCAAATTTCGCTTATTTTCTATTAAATATATCGCATAAGGAAAGATAAATAAATAAACAAATAAACAAATAAATAAATAAATAAAACAACTAAACACCAACCTCTTCTTCTCCTTCACCACTTCCTTCGTGATCGACTTCTTCGACTTCTTCACATTGATCCTCTCCAACTCCCTCTGGTACTCATCTTCGTCATCGATGAACGAATCCTCAACACGCATATTTTAATATTTTTTACAAATTTGCTCTCATTTCAGTCGGTATTTAACTTGTTGAAACTTATTTATAGTGCTCTGGTATTTCAAAACTTAAGGTGTGTACTTATCATTTTCACTTTAAGTAGGCTTGCAAGACTACTTCTTGTATACTGTAATGTATTTCGTAAAATCAGTTCTCTAACTTGAAGTACTGACTTAAAGTAAACTTCAAGCCAGTGACGGACGTTAAGTAGACTTAAGCTTCGAAATACCAGAGTGTACGTCGTACACTGTGCGATAAATACAAACTACAAACCATATCATCATCGCTATCATCATCGTCATCGTCACTATCACTCTCGTCCGTTGACCGCCTCAAGTCCTTCAGCTTGCAAATGTCCGTGCCGCATCTGAGAAAAAAAACATTCTCAAAATGGGGGGGGGCGACCCACTACATACGGTTCATTCCGAGATTATATACATATATAGATTATATACAGATTAGGCCCATTATATACAGTTCAAAGACCTTTATCAAGCACAGAACCATTGGGGTGGGGGAATGGTTGCCACTAAACGACTGATTAGTCTGGGCGTACTGAGGTCCCATACAAGGGGTACTTCTATCATAAATAATTCTTCGTTCATCTTCTTGTGATCAGCTACTGAAGACGTTATTCAAAATCAAAGCCGCTACACTTGATCCTTTTCGAATAGTGAATCATGAAAGAGAATTCAGAAAATAGATATAGATATCCCACGAAGTCCTCGCTCAATACTTCGTCAGCAATTGCTTGATGGAAGGCATACCACTCCAGACTTGCCTATGGTCTTCTAGGAGGGGATCCTTTTACGTTGTAGATCTTTATTCGGTGAGAGAAGAACAGACAAACGAGAGATGAACCGCTCACAACCGAGACAAACGCAAAGACAAGGCAGACAAGGCATTATATCAGGTTGGTTAGAAAGTCCGGTACATTTTGAGGGTGTTTTTGCTGCGATGTCGCTGTTCGTGTAAACATCTGATCTAATCCCCCATAGGTGGGTTAGAGAGTGTGAACATCTCTTATTCTTTTTCACTAGGCCCACACGTCAACAGTATTGTCCACGAGCAATGGCGGTTGTTTTACTTCCGTCAGTTTTTCACCTTGGTCATGATCTCATATTCCCGTAATTCTCAAAGCTAAAAGAGAAGGCTGGGGAAAACCAAATCAACACCGTGTACGGCGAGAAAACCATCGTCCATCACATGCTGAGCAAATGGTACCAATTGTTCAAGAAGAAGGAGTGCGACCTCGAAGACCAGCCGAGGTCGGGTCGTCCGCTTTATCTATATGTGGACCTTTTGCGGAGAACGTTGGAGAAGAGCACATACAAGACTACCCGCGATATGAAGCAGGTACTTGGGGTCTCCCATGCTACTATTGTCCTCGAAGTGGAATCAGTCGGGAAGACTAAAAAGTTTAGAAGAAGGGTACCCCATACCCTTACCGATTTCTACCGTCAGAGGAGGGTCGACACGTTGTCTAAACTCCTCACCTCCCATCGCCGGTTCAAATGACTCGATCGAATCATGACTGGCGATGAGAAGTGGGTGATGTATTCTAACGTTGAACCCAAGGGCGGATGGCTCAGTTCCGGCGTAACCCCAGACCCCATCCTTCATGCAGAAATTGTTGGCAAAAAACAGGTGTGGTGGTTGTGGCGGTCTGTCGGTGGTATTGAGTATTCAATTCAATTCAATTCAATTTATCATTTCAAGCAATAATTGCTAGATGAGGATGGGACGAAAAGCATCATAGGGTGTATTCCACCAGTTGCCAATTGCTCGGTCCAGGTCATCTCTCCATCGTGCTCTAGGCTTTCCAGGCGGCCGATTCCGATTGTAAGGCGTCCATACTGTTGTGGCGCGGCTCCACTGCTCCATATCCATGCTCCTCACTTTGAGTGCCCAGCGCGCTTTCCGTTTCAACGCCTCTTTGTTCCAATCGCGTACCTTCGTGATGTCTCTCACGCGCTCGTTTCTCCAGCGGTCCCTCAGCGTTACTCCCAGCATCTTTCGTTCCATCTTCCTTTGTGTGACGCCCAGCCTTTCCTTGTCGCTTGATCTGAGTGCCCATACCTCGCTCCCGTAGAGTACGGTGGAGGTAATACAGCTTTCAAACAGTCGCCTCCTGGTATCCATCGGAAGAAGGCGAGATGAGAGGAGACGTGACAGCTTTGTCCAAGCAAGCCATCCCAGCCGAATCCGATGCTCTATCTCGTCGGAATGGTCCAAAGGAAGAGCGATTCTCCCTCCGAGGTATGTGGTAGACTCGACAAAGTTGAACGTCAGATTTTGAATTGTAATTGGGGCACGGGTTGTTTTGCACGAAGTAAGTAGGTGGGTCTTTCCTGCATTAACTTCGAGACCTACTCTAATGCAGGCATTCATCAGCTTCCGAAGCATACGTTCCAGTTCCGGTCGGCTCTTCGCGATGAGTGCGATGTCATCAGCGTATTCGAGGTGCGTCAGATTCCGTCCGTCGATGCGTATTCCGTCCCTCTCCCAATTTATGTCGTCCATAGCCGAGCGTAATGCGACGTTGAAGAGACGGGGAGACAATGTATCTCCTTGGCGGACTCCTCTTCTCACAGTCACAGGGACGAGTTCTTCATTCACTCGAATCAGGGTAGAGGACGACTCGTAGATTCGCCGGAGTAGGTGGATCAGGGTAGGATGGGCTCCATACTTCCATAGGGCTTGCCAACAAGAGCTCCATTCAACACAATCAAATGACTTCTTGAAGTCAACGAAGGCGAGGTATATAGGCATACCGTATTCTGTGGTTTTTTCAACTACTTGCTTGATGGAATGTAAGTTGTGAAGAGTGCTATATCCTCGCCGGAAACCGGTTTGTGTAGACGACTCAGTTTCTTCAAGTACTGCTTCCAGTCTTTTCAGAATGCACCTCGTCATAACCTTGAGGGTTACGGTAAGAAGCGATATTGGCCGGAAGTTTCCAATGTTGTTGGGATCTCCTTTCTTGTACAGCAGGGAGACCACAGCTTCCGATAGATCACTGGGTACGGTATCTCCTGCCACTAGTCGATTCAGTAGGTGGGCGATGGAATGGGCTATTGAGTATTGGGAGCTGCTAAAGCCTGGTACCACCATAGACGCCGATGTCTACATTCATCAACTACATAGCCTGAAATTTCATTTCGATTCCGCCTGGGGAAGTACAGCACAAATATCCTTTCTGCATGACAACGACAGATGAGACTCCGCGAAAAAGAGCAAGAACGAGCTATCGTTGTAAGGCTGGTCCTTCCTACGCCACCCACCCTACATCATGGACCTGGCTCCATTACCACCATTACCATTACCTGATTACCACCTATTCTCCGACCTTCAACGCCATCTCGATGAGCACGACTTCCAGAATAAAGCCGACCTCAACAGCGACATCGCCCACTACTTTGGCTCTAAGTCCTCTGAGTGGTAGGCAAGTGGAGCCCTGGCCCTGCAGGGGAGATCTACGAAGGTCATCGCTGTTGATGGCCAATATCGATGATCATTCTCTTTTCTATTACTGAGATGCACGATAAACAAGTTTGACCAAAAATGTACCGGACTTTCTAACCAACCTAATATAAGGCTCATTTTTTAATTTCAATTTTGCGTTTTACTTGTTTTTATTTAGTAAACGTTTTTATTTAGTTAAAGGTAACTTAAAATAGGAACACATTATGTAAGTAAATATCAGTGTGACCAATTAGAGTTTTAAAAAGAGCTTGTAGATCCGTGTAGTAGGATCAATTAATTGTCACAAAAAATAAATAATATTTATCCTCGTTAAAATATTTTTTTATTCAAAAAACATACCTGCATCCATCAAACATGGGCACGAATGGCTCGTCCTCGGCAAACTCCGGGAAGTAGTCGAAGGTCAGTTCCTCGCCTTCAAAAACAATAATCAATAATCCAAGAAATCAGTCATGAAATCAATCAATAATCCAATAAATCAATCAATAACCCAATTAAATTAATCAAAAAACCAAGAAATCAGTCGAGAAATCAATCAATAATCCAAGAAATCAATCAATAATACAATAAATCAATCAATAATCGCACCTGGTTCGATAACGCGGCGGGCAAAGAATCCGATGTGGTGGTAGAACTCGCCGGCCCGCTCCACGATCACCGGCACCGCCATCAGATTCGGCTTGCAGCTGTGGTTGAAGAAGCGCGTCTCGTTGCCCTGCAATCATGCATTTTCGGCGACCTCACCGGATTTTATTTATATAGTGGGTCGATTTTTAAAAAAACGCTTTTTTTCGCTTAATTTGTGGTCTTTCTCATAAAAAAAGAGCCGTATCGATTCTTACATTGTAAGGGTAGGAAAATGTATGCGTGTAATTATGACACGACCGTATGTGGGAGCTATTGCCGCTAGTGATAAAACATACCAGGCTTTGGCACCCGATTATCTTTGTACTAAAACACACTGTCTGTGCTCATGGGTAATCAATAATCTCATAAATTTAATTAATATCATGTTCAAGTATGGTACGACTAAATCATGGCAACTACGCGCTGTGCTACATTGAGAGAATAAAACGACGACATCAATGATTAAGCACAACTTATGACGGTGAATATCGCAAAAAAACGTTTTGAGAAATAAACATCTCTATTATCTATGGATACAACCTCTGATCAATTTCTCTGATTCCGGCCAACCAATAATCAATAATCTATGTAACCATCAATCAATAAAGCCATTATAACCGATTGGTTGCCATACAATCTTCATTGCATCAATCACGAGTTGCCGGTGCTGTCGCATGTGGGCGTACCTCTTCTTCTTCTTGTCGCTCGTATTTTCCACCTCTGGAACAGAGATACGTTTATTAAATAAACAAATAAATAAATGAATGAATAATAATAATAATAATAATAATAATAATAATAATAATAATAATAATAATAGTAATAATGATAATAATTATCATTTCTTACAGATGTGAAATAAAGAAATAAATCGATGATAAAT
>CALSFV010000050.1:600000-777116 GCA_943737045.1 Parapristionchus giblindavisi | reverse complement strand
TTATACTCAATCTCTCTCTCCCTCTCTCTCTACCTCTCCTTTTCTCTCTCTCTCTCTCTCTCTCTCTCTCTCGAACCCATTCATCTACTCCATGCTTGTTCCTCTCCATTTATAGCTCTCGGCTCTATTCCATTATTCAATTATATTATATTCCTCACAATTGGTCTGCTCTCTTCTATTCTACACACCTACTTCTCCACTATATTTATTTATTTATATTATATTAAATATGTCTTGTAAGCTATCGAAATTAATTTCTCCACTTACTATCTGCAGCATTGAGTGAAACATATTTATTTATGAAACATAAAGTGCATGCAATTTTGCTGTTATTATGTCATTCGTAGACGTTGAAGAGACTCCGCTCGCATTTTCGCAAATCTTGATCTTTGGGCATTGATCTTTGAACATTGAACATTGATCTTTGATCTTCCCTTCCTCTCCATATTCGTACTAATCCTTCTAATCCCTTTATCAGCTATCATCCCTTTATCATCAAATATATCAACACCTATCACTTTCACTCTTTGCAATCTCTTCATCTATTTCTCTCCCTCTCCCTCTGTCTGACTCTCTCTCTCTCTCTCTCTCTCCCTCTCTCTCTCCCTCTCTCTCTCTCTCTCTCTCTCTCTCTCTCTCTCTCTCTCTCCCTTTCCTACACATTCCTCCCTAATCATCCTATCTATACAGTTTATTCATTTGTTCTTGATCCTTGGAACTTTTCTTCTTCTTTTGTTCGCTGGTCATAACGCTTACTTCTGTTGTTCGACCCGCTCTCAATCTTCCATACTTGATGAATGAACACCTCGGGCTTTCAATCGTTTTCGTCACTGTTGTTCTATTTATCATATATATATAATTATTTATCATATATATATAATTATTTATCATATATATATAATTATCGACAGGCTCAGCATGAAACAATACAGGTCTAAAAAAGCAAAAACAATGGATAAATGAATATTGATGAATTTGTCTGCTAACAGCTTTTATTTATTCGTTTCTCCTCGTGATGTCTATCGAATCAATGTTCGATTTGCTTCTATAATCCTCATCCTGAAACATATTTCGAAGTGATTCTTAAAGAGACACCCCAAGCTAATTTGAAACTCTCCGCTCTGGCCACACTCTCTCGCTTTCTTTGTGTACGAGAGAGTATTGCCAATGCGGAGAGTAAAATTAGCTTTCTTTTGCCAAACAATTACCACTAAAATAACGAAAATCGGCGATAAATTCTTGAAAATGAATGAGGTTACCAGTTCGATACGGCTCTCGAAGTGGGTAGAAAGTCCGCCGTTCAGAAACGGAGAAATGAACAGGGACCATGCTTAAAAGCACACCGGTGTTGATTTTAAGCTGCTCTGGCCACACTCTCTCGTTTTCTTTGTCTCATTTTTCCGTTTCTGAGAGCGTGAATACAGAATGGAGTATAACAAATGCACTTCACTCTTTGCACACTCTTTTGATCCATTTATCGTTTGTTTCGTTAATTTTCGACCACATGAAGACTATGGAGAAACACAGCAACAGAATAAAAACAATACAAAGCATACACTACTATCATCAATCTATATAATTCATTTATCTATTATCACTACCTATCGAATATTTTATCGAGCCCAGTTTGCCTGATTGATTGATCTCTATATATTTCTTACCTTATGCACCCCCCCACCCCCTTTTATTCACCATAGTATTTATGAGAGTCATTATCATCATGTATTATGTTTCACTCGTATTTTCTAATTGTTTCTCGTTGCGCTCTCGGGCGTAGATAAAATATATATATATATATATAAATATATATCTGAAATTATACATTATTTTTGCACTGCATAAAGTATATTATAGTTATAGTTATTATTAAATATGTACCGTGTTTTCTTGTAAAACACATAAAAATTATTATTACTATACTATACTCTACAGTATATACACTATTACCAACCACAATGTTCTATATACTTTGAAAGCCAAATCGACCGCTCAACATAGAAACTCTCTCAAATGCAATCGTCTTTCACTTGTCTGGCTATGGAAACAAAATGGCTTGAACCAGAATACTGTGCAACCATCATGATCTGTCCCTTTCATCTTTGCACTATAGGACTAAGGGCAGTTTCACTTTTTGCATGCATTATATCTGGTCATCGTTACCTATCACTTTCCTTCTCTCTCGTATCGTCTCTCGCCCTCGCTTTCCCTCTTTCCTTCTTTCCCACTGACTCCCTCTTCCTCCCCTCTTTCAGCTCCTTCTCCTTCTCTCTCCTTCTCTCTCTCCCCTCTCTCTCCCTCTACCTTTCCTTCTCTCTTTCACTCCCTCTTCCTCCCTCTCTCTCACGTCTCGTTTATCTCTCTCCCCTCTCTCTCTACCTCTCCTTCTCTCTTTCCCTCCCTCTTCCTCCCTCTCCCTCCACCTCCCTCCCACCCTCGTAGGTGTGCTCATCCCCACTATCTTCTTACACTAGCACGTCGTGATATCTCGCTAGCCATCACCTTTAACCCTCCTCGTCACTCTCTGCAGAGTCTAACATCGGCTGTCTATTAACGAGTATCAATATCTTATCTCGCTTCACTTTATCTATGCCCTGCCCTTCTCTCTTCTGCTCTACACTTCTGAAGCCTTTTCGTGATTTTTTTCTCGAGAAAGCTTTAATGCCTCCTCTTTTTGCACATTCTCTAACCTCTTTCCTTTTCTTTTCGCGGATATCGAACATTAATCACCTTTTTTTCCACGCTATTTCGTTTGTGAAACCGAAAAATGTCGTGATCTTTGATCTTT
Organism: Parapristionchus giblindavisi; assembly: GCA_943737045.1. Taxonomy (NCBI): domain Eukaryota; kingdom Metazoa; phylum Nematoda; class Chromadorea; order Rhabditida; family Diplogasteridae; genus Parapristionchus; species Parapristionchus giblindavisi. Next base: position 774,331 of record CALSFV010000050.1, on the reverse strand, counting down.
GATCTTTGACCTTTCCACTCTTCTCTCACCCTTCTTAGCACGGATGGCCGATCCCATAACCGAGAGGTCGTTCATGCATACTTCGTCAACAAAATTCTCGCCGCTTTTCGTCGTATTAGAAAGTGTTTCAGAACGAGAGTGTGGTGAGAAAGAAAGGGATATGACGAGATAGTGAGGGAAAATGAGAGAGTGGTAGAGAAGAGAGTAGAGAATACGTTCCTCCCATAGTTTTTCGATCATTATCATTTTGTTTTGAGAGTACTTATTATGTCATTCATTGTTTCTTCTCTTATTTCGACGGTCGTTCATGCGTGAGTATGCGATGAAATAAATTAATAAAATAAATAATGGATATGACGAGAGAGTGCATGAAATGGAGAGAGTGGCAGAGAAATGAAAATAGTGAGAGATTGTGTGAAAACGAGAGAGTTTCTAAATAAAACGTGATATGGTGAGAAGGAGATTGACGAGGCGACAATGGGCATTTATGATCGGAAAAGATAGCGAGCGAGAGGAGAGGGAGGGTGAGGGAGGAGGAGGATGAGAGAGTGAGCGGGAGAGGAGGTGAGGGAGAGGGGGCGACAGAGAGAGAGAGAGGACAAGGAGGGGCGAGGGAGAGAGTGAGGAGGATGGGCGAGAGGAAGGGAGAGGGAGAGAGGACGAAAGAGGGAGAGGGAGAGAGAGAATAAGGAGAGGTAGACGTATTAGATGAATCATTCGCTCACATATTCGATTACTCAACGTTTAGTGTGTCGGTTTTCGTTTTTTTTTCTTCCTAAAACGCCTAAACTTTAAAAAATCAAATTATGTGTAACAAACACATTCTAACGATGATATTGCGCCCGGAAAAGTTGGTTCTATCTCTCCCTCTCCCTCTCCCTCTCCCTCTCCCTCTCCCTCTCCCTCTCCCTCTCCCTCTCCCTCTCCCTCTCCCTCTCCCTCTCCCTCTCCCTCTATCCATGACTCTCTCTCCCTATCCTTATTTCTTCCTCCTCCTCGATCTCTACCAGCTCGAACTACACTGCAAATTCCATTTTGCCTGATCAGATAAGCACATCGTTGGGATATTTTTGCTCAATCTACCAGCTTTGAGAACTTCGTTAGGATTTCTTGCGAAATCACAGATTCTGATTCGTCGCCCTTCACGCACCCAGTGCACGATAACTGATCAGTCAATGTGCCCCCAACTCTAGAAAACGTTGTGCGCATTACATGAATCGATTATAAGATACAATGAAAAGTTTGCACGCACATTAGAGTTAAAATTGAAGAATGTAAAAGTTATCTCCAAGTCCCTGTCACTCTCTCATTTTCAAACACTATCTCGTCATCTCCAATCCATTCTCTACCACCCTCTTGTTCTGAAACACTCTCTCTTTCGACGAAAAATTCATATTCGTGCATCATGGTGTGTTCTCTCCGCTATTGTCAATCATCATCATCTTTCGAGTGTTTGTTTACTTTCGGCATTCCGAGCAATCACAACAGTCACAAAATTTCGTTCAAAGTACGACGATTACTAAAATTTGTTTGTTATTCATGTCGCTATCAACTATCGCATAACGCATGCAATCATTTTATTTTGGCAGTTGCATGTTGATCATCTACCTTTTTCATTTTTTCATTTCATTCTGGAAAACGCATTATTATTTTTTATATTTTCATTATATATTATAGTATTTTTATATTATTTTTAGTAGAATTACTAGCGATGATATCTTGTTTTGGTAATTCATTAGCCTTGAAGCCATTAAACTATTCAGAAAACTAACCCAATATTTAAAACTGTTCAGTTTTGATTTACTGTGAAGAATTGCTTGATTTCTCGATCAAAGGCTCTTTTTGCATTGTCGCTTTTGACTTCTCGCCATTAATTCCACTCTATCCTTTATCATAACTTCCCCCATCTTTCTCTCTTCCTCTCTCCCTCGCCAACTCTCCCCTCTCTCTCTCTCTCTCTCTCTCTCTCTCTCTCTCTCTCTTTCTCTCTCTCCCCCTGTCTCCATCTCTCCATCTCTCCCTCTCCCTCTCTCCCCCTCTCTTCTTTCTCTCCCATCCACAAACATCGTCTATTGTCTATGAAGAAGAAGAAGATTCAGTGTCGATTTATTCATGATCAACTTTCTCTCCGATTCTACCTCTCCTTTCTCTCTCTACTCGGGTTTTTCTCTCTCTCTCTCCCTTTCTCTCTCTCCCTCACTATCTCTCCCTCTACCTCTCCTTCTGTCTCGCTCCTCCTCCCTCCCCGTTCTCTTCTCTCTCCTCACTTTCACTTTCGCTCCTCTCCCTCTCATTCTCCCCCACTTTCTCATCTATCTGACTCTCAATGAAAAACGTTCCATTCATTTCTATCCCTTACTCATTTTCCCCCACTCTCTACCATCTATCTTATGCGGTGTTAAAATCTTGGAAAAGTGCATGGAAAAGTGAAAAGAAGTGTTAATTTTGTGATTGTAAAAGTAGGTGGAAAAGTAGTAATCCAACTCTCGCGTAAAGGGTTTTTATTGTAAAAGTTTGTCAATTACGAAGATAGGCTACTTTTTCAACTACTTTTACAATCACAAAATTAACACTACTTTTCACTTTTCCATCTACCTTTACAAGATTTTAAACCCACATTACTCTCCCTCTCTTTCACCTCCCTCTCCCTGCCTATCCGCCTCCAACTACCCTCTCCATCATTCATTTCTTCTTCTCGCATTCTCCATTACCTTCTACATATAAAACACATCATTTAGAGAGAGAGATGGAGAGGAAGAGGGAGACGAAGAGAAAAGGTCTATCCATACATGGCTGATTCATTTTACTCAATTTCTGGACAAGCTCGAACATCTTATTAGTCAACTGTCATATCACACTATTATTATTAGAAAAAAAACGAGCAAAAAAGATAGGTCCTGGCCGGGTTCGAACCGGCGACCTTCTGCGTGTGAAGCAGACGTGATAACCACTACACCACAGGACCACGCAACCTGTTGTCAGTGAGCGCCCTTGTGTACGGCGTGGATCAAACCATTAAGCGATATAGTGTGCAATATGGTTTGTGTCTTGTGCGCTGTCACCATCGTGTTTTCCTAATATAGATATTTATACTAGCCTCACTCAATTATTTTCTCTCACTATCTATATTCCTTCATCTTCCTTCGTTTCTGTATCTCTCATATTTCTATTGATGCCAGCTTTAGGGTCGCAAAAAGACAAAGAAAATGTAGCTTTCCACTTTTTACACATTTTCCGCCATTGTCTTTTATTCTTTTCGGTGTTTTTGCACATGGTCTCATGCTTGTTGTTGCTTTTGCTTGAATGGGGATATTCGGTTCAGTGATTGCTGATTTGTCGGCTATATTAAAGGGAGCGTAACCTCACTCAATGGTCTCTTCATTGCGCACACTATTTCTCTGTTCTCTAACAACGAGAGAGCATCGCGCGTCGAAGAGACCAGTGAGGTTACGCTCCCTTTAAAATATTCACTTTTTTTATTCAAGGCACACAAAGTGAAAATTGTGGGGATCGATGGATACACTCAGAGAAAAAACCCTAAGTGTTGTAAACCCTAACCCAAATCCTAAGGAATTGCAGAGACAAAACCCTTACTATTAAGGGTTTGGCCAGAGCGCCAACTAGGGTTTGAAACCCTTATTTGCAAGGCCCACGCCTCCCCGTTGTATGATATATGAGTTCTGTCAGTGTACCAACATGTCCGTGTAGCGCAGTGGGTAGAGCGCTTGGGTGGTGCGCGGAGTGGTGCGCCTCCGCCTGTTCGATTCCTACTCTGATTAAAATCTTTTGCAACTTTAATTCTGCGTCTTTTCGAGGTCACTAAGGGTTTCAAACCCTAGCATGTAAGGGCTGAAACCCTTATGGGTAAGGGTATCAAAACCCTTACCCGTAAGGGTTATATACAGCGCAGCATGCCAACTAGGGTTTTAAACCCTTGCATTTAAGGGTTTTTTCTCTGAGTGTATCCGTCGATAAGAGTGTGCTAGTGGTGTTTGTCTGGGTTTTTTGTCAATGTCCATATATACTGATAAGAATTCTTTTTATGCGGTTTATTTGTTTATTTTTGTCCACCAGTTTATGGACGATTTCTGTTTGACTTCATGAATAACATTGAATGTGGGATATCCCAAATGAAACAAACACGTTCTTTTTGTGATTTTATTCTAATTTAATAATACACATGAATATGTCTGCATCACGTATGGGACCTCAGCAAAAAAAAAACTAATCAGTCATCAGTAATTTTCCACTGCCGCTATGGTTCTGTGCTTGATGATTGACCATTGCATTGTATCGCATATATCTGGGCTCTGATCTTCGCTGAACCTTGCCCGTTCAGCTAATTTCCCACACTATTCAAGAAGACTAAACATGCGCCGCCCTCTTTTTCATTCCTTTCTCTATTTTCGATCACTTTTCGATCTAATGGTGACGAATCTTTCATCTCTCAATTGAATTTCGTTCTTTCAATTTAGATCAAATATCAGAAGAGACAATCAAATTCTCATTTCTCCTGTAAACAGTTCATGTTCTCCCAGAAACTTCGTTTACCTTCCTTTCATGAATCATCCCCTCCAGGCAATTTCTTGACGAATTGAGTCCATTTCTCATCCATTTTCTCATATTCCCATACTCTCTCGCATCTTCTCTGGCTCTCTGTACTCTCTCACATTCTTATATTCACTCATCTCTTCTCTGTCTGCACTCTCTCATATTCCCACATACTTTCCTCTATTCTCTAACTCTCTGTACTCTCTTGCTTTTCGATACTCTCTCGCCCACAATGCCCCTCCCCTTTCGAGGGCTTGTTGGGTAATATTCATCCATCCTCCGCTTCACTTCTCAGGGCTTTTGGCCCGCTTCTTTATGACCCTCCAGGGACTTTAGGGTCTCTCTCTCTCCCTCTCCTACTCCTTATCTCTGTCCTTCTTGGATCTCTGCTTCCCTGTCTCCCTCACTCTCCCCTCCCTCTCTCTCCTTGTCTCTCTCCCTCCCCCACTCCTTATATCTGTCCCTCTTGGATCTCTCCTTCCCTGTCTCCCTCACTCTCCCCTCCCTCTCTCTCCTTGTCTCTCTCCCTCCCCCACTCCTTATCTCTGTCCCTCTTGGATCTCTCCTTCTCTGTCTCCCTCACTCTCCCCTCCCTCTCTCTCTCTCCTTGTCTCTCTCCCTCCCCCACTCCTTATCTCTCTCCCTCTTGGATCTCGCTTCCCTCTCTCCCTAGACATGTCCATCTTCTTCTAGGATCTTCTCAATCTCGCTCACACTTTTTGAGAGATTTCCCTTGTTTCACTTTTCCATTGCTTGAGAGCAGAGGTGCTCACGCATCTTGCATATCCCTATGGCTTCTCTATCTATTTCTCCGCTTGTCTACTTCACCTCCACCCCCATATACCTCTTCTTCCCCTTCTCCATGACTTTGCCTCATTAACGAGCTCCATATATTTATCATTCATAAAGATGTTTCAACAAGTAAAACATCGATTAAGATGAAGAAAATTTCCCAATTAGTTATTACCATAAGATGTTGAGAATGGACAATGGGAAGGGGAAGATGGTTCTCTTTATCACCCCTCACACTCTATCCAAATCCATGAGATAACAAATCTTATTTATTTATTTATCATACATCGCGAAGATGTTCCAACAAGTAAAAACGATATAAATTAAGAAGATTTGCACAAGGAAATAGAATGGGGAGAATTAGACAATGGGAAAGTAGGGAAGGTGAAGATGGTCGGGGAAGTCTCAATAACCTATTCTCTAGTGCCAAGATCAAAGATCAGCGTGGGATCAATGATGTAGGGTGGATGAGGCCCTAGCGGGAAGAGGACCGCATAAGTCAGTATAGACAGACTGACATGGCAAAAGGAACTTGTACATGAGACAGTTTAGAGGGGTGAAATATCAATGGATAAATTACTAACTAAATCATAAGACAATAATAATTTAGCTTTAATGGTATTTGTGCTAAGATTGGGGTCTAAGATAGAGGGAATTTTTGTCAAAAATCGAGATGTTCTATGGGAAAAGGAGGAGCGAAGATTTTCTCTCTTTGATCGAGGAATATGGACAGCAAACGAGGATAAATCATAGAATGTGCACCGCTAATATTTTGCTCGTCATAGGTCTCCTTTATTCGATCTCAAAACCTTTCGTAAATCTTTAATTTCACGAACTCTTTTATTGTAATTGCACCGATATACTTTGCTACCATCGTCGTAGCATCATATTTATTCGTAATCCATTCTATATCAATTAATCTAAAACCATTTTTCTATCTTTCCTATGCATAACGTATATTACCATTGCCGTACAAGATCCATTCTTTCAACCTTAAAGATGGTGGCCCGCGAATGTTCAGATAAATCTCTACACCCCTCTTATGCGAATGCAAAGTGATATTCGAAGAGTTAGCGCAGCTTCTCACCTATCCCATAGCGCAGTGGTAAACGTTCAGGCTCGTTACCCGTTTGACGCAAGTTCGAAACCTATTGCTGAATTTCCTCAATTTTCAAAAAGCGCGCCCTTCCCTGAACCGGGCCTGATGGTTCATTGATGTTTCTAGCGATCAATAGACTAAATCAGCACAAAATAAATAGTGTACTGTACGTAGAATAACTTTTGCTACCTTTCTGTCTTCACAGTTTGTTCACGAAAATATTCGTGGGACACCACCTTTAACATCGACGCGAATTCATTCTTGTTTCTTCCTTGTTTGCCCAAAATACAAATTATAATTATAATCTTTAATCATTCAACACAATTACAGATTTATCAGCGCAGAAAATGAGCGCGGGCTGTGCAGAGATTGTGAGGTACCGTAATTTTTCGATTCTACATTTTTTTTCTGTTTTACGGAAAAGTAAAATATGAAAATTGCGAAAAATTTCCAGATCGATGCTGCGACATCACACGGAGAACTGGACGGAGAGCGATGTTGACTACGCTGAGGTTGGGTTTTAGAAATATAATTTGATGTAAAAGTTTGAAATTTGATGTAAATCCCCAATAAATAAATAAAATACGAAAATTCCAAATTAATTAAATAAAATTCAAATCGATTCCAGCTCTTTCTCCACTTCGCCACTGCCGTACCCACTGAAAGCGAGCGACAACTCTACGATATCTGCGAGCAGGTTCGGTTTGTAATACACTTGAATAAACGCAATGAAGAACGACTAATTGAAGGGAGCATAACCTCTCTCAATGGTCTCTTCGACGCGCAATTCTTTCTCGTTGTTAGAGAACAGAGAAATAGTTTGCGCAATGAAGAGGCCATTGAGAGAGGAAAAGCTCCCTTTAATCTTGCGTGAAAAAAAGGAGAATAAATAGTATTCATCATATACTTAGTTGTTACCGTTCTGTTCGCTTCTTCTTATTTTATCATTATTACTGTGCAATGATTTTTAAAAACAGTTCATTAATTTGAAAGATGCGATAAATATTCATCATATTCAGATCATCGTTCGCGGCAACGAAGTGCTGGACGATCTTGCTGCCTACGGAGAGGGTCCGAAGGAGGCGGCAATCCAGGTAGCACTGATAGGATACGGTAGATCGGATACGGTAAAGTGGATATGTAGATTATTATGTGCATCATTAACGATATACGGTAGATCAGATATGTATAGCTTATTTTAGATTTTAAATGAAACACTGGTAATGACTGAATAACCATAAGAAATTCTCCAGTTTTCATGTTGAATCAAAATCGCACATGTAGGTGCTATAAACGGGATGTCACGCAACTTTGCCAATAAAGTGCGCTTGATCTTTCAGGGTTTGAAAGACGGTCCGGAATCGGAGAAATTGGAGTGCGCACGAATCATGGAGCCCTACATCGAACGAATCAAGCAAGCCTACACCGTCTCCAAAAACCTCCAACAGGTACCCATAGAACCCTTCGCATCGCCACTAACCACCCGAAATCCGTAATCGTGTATAAGCGCCCGGAACGATTTATTACCCGTATCCGTTCTGGCACGATTACCATGCATTTATATGAGGGTGGCCGTCTGTCAGCTTTGCTCTCTCGATTTCGCGTGCTCTCTCGTCTGTCTCTCGCCGTCTGGCGCTCTCTCGTCGTTTGCGTTCCCTTGTTCCCTGCTGAGACAAAGCCGTCCGGGGCTAATTGCCCGTCTTCCGGGAGGCCCAAAATCACATCGTCATACTCGAAACTAACGAGAGATCATGTCAAAGTGAGAACGCGCAGACACGCAGAGAGGGCGAGATAGCACGCAGATTAAGGAGAGCGGCAGAGGGTCAGAGGGAGAGAGAGCGAGAGAGTGTGGGAAAGTGAGAGAGTGCAGAGGGACTCATCATGGGGATAATATAGCTCGAGGGGTAATTGGACACCGCCCAGATGTTGCATGGAAAACGATGAGGAATAAGAGGGGAAATGAGAGAAAATGCGCCTCGAAGTAGGGTTTGCATGAGTGGGAACCAAGGGATAGTGGAGAAATCAAGGAAATTTGATTTGAAATTTGAAAAAAAATAGAACTTAGTACCTCCACGATTTGTCTTGATCACGAAAATGAGGGTTGAAAGGCACTCCGAGCAAATTTGACACGTTCACATACCCGAAACGCGTCTGACCGATAAACAAACAGTTCACAAACTAAATCATAATAATTGTAAGCACAAAACTATCAAAGTATGATTAAGGTGATGCCAAAACTTCTGTGGGAACTCTGCAGTGGCCCATTGCCGCCCGTCGAACAACTACAATCGCATCAAGCCTTGGTATGGAAGTTTTAGAATTGATGATCTTTGATCTTTAATCTTTGATCTTTGGTCTTTGATCTCTTCCGTTTCAGCTTCGCCAATTCACCACCCTCGTTGTGTTTGCGATGAGATTTGACGAAATGAAGGTATACCATTTGCCAATTTCAGAGGTAGAACAACATGAAATTCAAATCGGAAAACAAAGAGAAACAAGGAGAAATGACGAAGATTTTTTCAAACGTTTTGCTTATTTTCTTATTATCCGAAATTTTTCTCAACAAAAATTCTTTTCAAGGTCCAAAATCCCTCAATGATCAACCATTTCTCCATCTACCGAAGGCTAACCTCCACTATCGACATACTATCCCATTCCCAGTGGGTTGATTGGTCTTTGATCTTTGATTGATATTTGATCTTTGATAATTACTCTTAATTTTATGTAAGAGTATCAGTGTAGTTATATATTCTTTTTTTAGTTTGATCTTTGATCTTATGTTCAACTCTGATCCTGATCTTTGATCTTTGATCTTTGATCTTTGATCTTTGAACTTTGATCTTTGATCTTTGATCTTTCAGAGACATCCAACTAGACAACGATGTTACATGGTTCTTGGCAACCGCCAATTCGATGACCGATGTTGGTATTTTGAATTTTACTGTAGAAATTTTCGCTCTGATAACCATTATTGCCGGGTACCCAATCTGTATAAGGCTGCGTCAAACACACAAGGTTGTAAGAAACATTGCTTGTTCGATGTTCTTTAGACTTGATCTTTGATCTCTGCACTTTCTCAGGTCCTCTACAAATCCACCGATTCCTTCATCTACGAGAGCGCACTGCTGCCTGAAGAGAATACAATCGACACATTGTATACTATTGTTCGGTTAGTACTTTTATTTATTTATTTATTTGTTATTATTGTTTTCGATATTTATTTGATCATTTTATTCATAGTGAACATACTTTTCTTCTCTCTTCTCGTCACGGTTATCTTGTTCAAAGGCACAGATCAAGTTAAGCTCTGGCAACGCTCTCTCGTAGACAAAGAAAGCCAGAGAGGATTGCCAGAGCGGATAGTTGCGAATTAGCTCATATGTGACACGATTGGTATTTTTCGGGATTCAGTGAAGGACCATCGAAAACTATTCCTCCGGTCAATATCTTCACTGTCAAGTGAAACATAAAAACCAATGGTGGATCACGCAAAGATTTCTGAAACGATCGAAGCCAACTATGCGCATAATGCAAAATCAATAATTTATTTTAACTTTTTAAAATCAATAAACAAGAACTATTTACAGTCTAAGCTGCTCGATCCTGCACTCCTCGTCCTCCTCTCATCCTCTGTCCCCCGACACTAGACTGTTCACCCAAAGAGTGCTCGTCGGTTGTGTATTGCTGTACGACTCCGTTCATCCCCAGGTGGGCTGACTATTTTTTTAAAATGTGTTTATTTTAATCTACTTTTCCTGAAAATGAATCTATCTATGAAGCTTGAAAACCCGTATTCAAAAAAGAGTGCTTAAATCACTTTATTTATTTAAAAATTTACATGTAAAGTGTATGCATACTTTTTCTTGTACATCTATTAATTCTCTTAATGTAATTCGAGCTATGATGCAGTATCTTGCAGATTAGGGTAACTGTAGAATAAATCATTTTTAAAGGGGATCATTTTTAACCTTTGTCAACGGTCTCTTCTACGGTCTACGCTCTCTCGTTGTTAGAGAACAGAGAAATAGTGTGCACAATGTAGAGACCATTGAGAGAGGTCACACTCCCTTTAAAGCCAAATCAATCCGTATTCAGCGTACAAAATTTCTCAAAGTAAATTCTCTCTTGCTCGTCTGACTTTCATTGTCGTCGAGAAATTGTTTACATGAAAATATTGTGTGATCTCATGTCGCGCACGGTAGATTTTGAGTACGGCAGATGTTGAATACGGTAGATATTTCATACGGTAAATGTCGCATACGGTAGATATTGGATACGGTAGATTTTGAATACAGTAGATATAGAGTACGGTATTGCAGGGCTCGTTCCACCGTGATTCGCTCATCGACATGAGATCAGTCATTAATGTACTGTCACTGGATGAAGATCACGTAAGTTTGACTATTGTGTCATATCTTTTCGGTCCAAATAGGACGTTGAGTAGTTTATTTGATTTGAAAGTGCTCTAATTCAGCATTTTATGAGGGTCAGTCAATCGAAAATTTTAGTTAATGAAATTGATCGAAATGACATTTATTTGTTCACCTGAGGGCCTACGAATTTACATTCCTGAGCCCATTTGAAGCTCTACGATCTGGCAAAGCCCTCTCGCTTCTTTTTCCACGAGGGTTTTAAATTAGCTCGGGATGTGAATTTAACAGTATAATTATTAGTATAATTATTTCAGAAGAAACAGCTATTGCATCCACTCGTCGTACAAGTCAATCACACCCGAAAGGCGCCCGTGTCGCCGAAAGTGCGCGCCATGCTGCAGGCCGCTTGACGCTGAACAAGTGTAAAAATAAATTCTAGTGCAAATCTACCTCACCACTACCTCCGTACTGACCTGCAACTTTCAAAATAGAAAAAAAATATAGAAAATAATCAAATTGTATATAAGCCCAGTGATCGTGATCATTTTCCGCCAATTTTCGAGTACGGTGATTTGTTCGTTCCGCGAACACTCGATCGATGTCTATCTATGACTCCGCCCACTTTTAAGATTATTGATTGATTGGTGATACTTGCCATTTCTGTGTACAATTTGTTGAATCAAAGATAAAGATTTATTTCTCCGTAGTTTTGGATTTGGTCAATCACACAGAAAATATTATAGCCTTTTGGATTTTTTTGCAAATCGATGGTGAAAATCAATAACCCAATTGCAATAGAACAACAGAGGGATATCATGGGGATACAAACCCTCACTACCACAGTGTTCTCTAGACTTTGAAAGCCAACACAACCGCTCAACAAAGAAACTGTATCAATATATGTATCAATAATCTATCAATGGTCTTTGGCATGTCTGGTCATCAACGAAAAATGTCGTTGAACCAGAATACTGTGTTACGAGGACATGGTGCTTACAGTAACGGCCAAAAAGAATGTAACGACGTGTTTTTTGAGCTCCGACCCACCACGATATAGGCCTGTATAGTTTGTTCCAGTGGACGTATGTGCACGCCAACAAACCAAAACCTTTCGCCGACAAACATGACGTCAAAAGCCTGGGTGGAGGCGTTTGCTAAAACTCCTCCTTCTAGGCTTTTAAAGTGATGTTTGTCTGTTTTGACAAGAACGCGAGCGTCTTGCATAAGGGAGAAATCGAGAGAAATATTTGTCAAATACCGTAATTTACATTCAAAATAAATTTACTGTGTGAATTATGAAATGTTCAACGCTTTAGCTCATTAAATTGTTTTCCACATGATAGTTTACGTAGGGGTTTCGAAAAAGTATACGAATTATTGAGCGTATAAAAATCACTTGTTTTGTTTGTAGAAGAGACTTTCTTGTTTTGCATGGTTCAGAAACTATGCCGATCTCTTTTATATATAATATAGCGCGCGGCGAAGGTCAGCCGGGTTAGAGAGAGGCAGCGGAGAGACAAACGAGAGGCGGGGCGAGATGTAGAAGGCTACATCTCGCCCGCCTCTCGATTCTGACTTCCGTTCGTTAGCACCGTTTGTCATTTTCTTATGCAAGTACATTTTATACGCACAATAAAAATAGTTGAGAAAAAAAATACTTTGAAAAAACCTGTACCGATTTTGCAATTTAATGATCTCTATCAAAAACAGTACAAATTTGGGAGAAATAGTTGCCATTAAACGACTGATTGATCTAGGCGTGCTGAGGTCCCATACAAGGAGTACTTCTTGAATATTTTTTCGTTCATCTTCTGATATCTGCTCTGAAATCATCGTAAATTTACCCCATTGATAAAGATGAAGATCATAATTACTTATTTTACAAGCGTCAATAAAAAAAACTATGCACAATGTGTCTCATTAGGCGTCCATTTATCTTGCTGAGATGAGTATTTTCGATATGCGTGCGCTTCAAAAACTACTAATGATTTGTGTCAATGAAAACATAGTTTATTTTTCTCCATTATTGCGTTGTTACATTTGCCTTTCGCGCCGGCGACGTAACGGCGTGACGTCTTGCATTTCGCGTCGTCATAAATCGAGTGTTTTGGGCCCCAATTAAGTGTTTTGGGCCTGTAGATCTCCCAAACCCTCACCGATATCGCTTTCTTAGCGACGGTCATCCATCAGCCCCTTTGTCATTCTTTTTAATATCATCCATAATACGAATAATAAGAATTAAGCATGCCTCGTCACTTTCCGTCACCGTTACCTTTGTCTGATTGGTTTACCATCTTCCAACATATCATCGTCGATTCTCTCGGAGTAATCCTGAATGTTCTTTTATTGATAGCGATTGTTATGCGATCGCCGAGAACTTTGAGGTCAGCTTTCTTTTAATTTTTTTTATTTAAAAATATGATCAAAACACTACGTTAGTCGTAGTCGCTGAAACACCATGAAGCAAAATTATTAATAGAATAAAGTTCATATCTTACAATTCTAACTTTAATATGCTATATCTTATACGTTTAGATTATAACCTATTCATCGTTCAGATCCTACAAAGTTCTTCTGATAAACGGTGCCCTAGTCGACACTATGGCTTCACTCAGCACGTTGATGTGCATTGCCAGGTTCAGCCATTTTAATGCACTCTAACCATACGCTCTTGTTTTCTTTGCTTACGAGAGAGCGCTGCCAGAGCGCGGGGTTTCAAACTATCTGAGGCGTAACTTTAATAATATGACATTTAAGAATCATACCTGCCCATACAATGATCGGCTATGTATATTACGGACCGTGCGTTTACATATCTGGTAATGAAGTAATCGATTTAAAAAATAAACATATTTTAGTTTTTTTTAAATAATAATAATATATTTATCGCATCTTGGAGAAAAGAGACAAGAGAGATATTTTTCATAAACAATTAAAATACATATTAAAACAAGAAGTAGCGACGATATAGGTGTAATTACTGGATTGCAATCTTTATAGAATTACTAAACACTTGAGGAGAGATTGATGTGACAATAGTTCGATCTAAATTATTCCATTTTCGGACAACACGATTTGAGAAAAATGATAGATAGCGTGTACTAGATGAAGGGTTCATACAAATTCTAAGTTGATGACTCGAGTAAAATTCAAAGTGTTGGAAAATATAAAGATGCTACGGTTTCTCCATTTACTGAATATTTCAGGTGCCTTCTGTCATGTAATGTATACCGTGATGCTCCATACACTTTCTCAATCACTGTTTCTCATCCTCACTTCATTTTGCTATCGCCTTTATGTGATGTATCGGTAAGTGTAGATCATGCGAGCACGCGGCGGACTGAATCGGCCTTGAGTTATCACTGGCCTAGCAGCGATTTCCCGCAGGACTTCGTGCGCTTTGAATAACGGGATTTGACTCTAGCATTACCTTTTATTGATAAACATATTAGATGTTGTTAAGAACTAACTGGAACACAATTATTGGCTATTCCGTAGCGCCAATAAAGGTGAATATACTGACATCCGTAATGTAGACTGCGGCTCTGTAAACTCTCGCAATTTTGGAAAAAAACTCAGACCAGAACCACACAATCCTGTGCCTAGCTATACGTTATACAATATGGATGACCGAAACAGTATGATACTTTGTAATACAAACTCTTTCTTCAATATTATTTCTTTTTTCCCCCTTTTTTTGATAACGATCAAATATTTTCAGTGAAACTCCATCTACCTTAACAATGATTGTCATTTGTGGAATTGTTTATATTCCGAACTTCCTGATTCTAGTGTGTTGCTTAAATCAGTTCATTTTTCAAATTTATAATAAATCTATGATTCTTGATCCTTGTTAAGTTTTCCAAACTTGATGATTCTAGTATTTTAATTTAAAACGCGCTCTCTGTAAGGGCGGAGGGGGGAGGGCACAAAGATTCAAAATCATCGTAGACCATTCATATTTGGTGGTTAGAGTCCCTAGGGGTGGGATACACTTCAGCCAAAAAAATGACTCGAAATATCGATTTTTGATCTACCAAAAGTGAAAATTTCAAACTGATTTTTTCCAATCGTGTCATAAATCATTCGAAAGAGTGTTGAAAATTATGCAAAACTGGCAAGTTTCAAAAAATTTCGTTCATTGGTTTTTGAGAAAACTCCGCTTTTATGAAAAAAGACCAGATTTTTTTCCTTTCATTAAATAGCAGACCACATTCCTATCATTTCCAGGCTCTGCGCAGTTGATATATTATGTAAAAATGGATGGGCTATCCGAATAACACACTTATTTTAACCATCTCCAAACCGAAACATGTCATATTTGCAAAAAACGAGAGTCTTTTAACGCCCAAATCATCGACGCAGGTTCGAATCCTGCTTCGGGTGAAAATTTTTGCAAACTTTTTTTAGTTCCTTTCTGACTTCTAATCAACTTTTCCCATATTTTTAGACTGTTTAAAGTGGTTTTCAATTATAATATTACATCTTTTCTAGCCATTTTTGTTTGGATAGTACGATAGATCTTCTGAAGGAGATCAATCAAATGAAAGTGAAAGTATGATCACTTCTTCAACAAAAAACGAGTATGGGAATAGTACCAAATGTCACGATTTTGATTGGCACTTGCTTGCTATCCATCGCTTAGTGTTAGAGAAGCGTTTTCAACAATGGAGGAATTGGAAGAGCATATTTTAAAAGGCTAGCACTGTGATGTTCCTCTCAAGTTTACCCTACGAGATACCACACTACGAATGTTTGCGGACAGTATCGAAGGCGCTCTTTCGAACCGAATAAGCATCCCTGAGGTAGAGGATGCAATCGCCGAAGTGAATGAAGCAGATGAGCAAGTCTGGATTTTGTCATCAAGCAATAAGGGAACCAAAGTGTCAGCTGAAGATGGTGAGAAAAGAATGCGTGAATCGTTAAACCAGGATGGCTCGAGAATGTTTTCGCCCGAAGAAAGGTTGAGTGCTCGCCAGATCAGCTCATATTATAGTCGCATCAAATCTGCAAGAACCATTACATCTGTTAACATTGACAAAAAAAGAATTCAAAGTGGAATCAGAGCAAAACGTTCTACAATCGATGAGGATAACTATGAACTAAATTTCGATACGGAATGGAGGAAATTGTTGATTGAACTGGATACGAACGAAGTTGATGCAATTGATGATGAAGCGTTGATATCTGATGATGATCTTGTGGTCACTTCCATCAGAAACAGCATGAATGAAATTTTCAACATGGAAGAAACAATTGAATTGATGGATGGAGAACTTACCGATGTCAACTCTGTTGAGGAAGATCATTCAAATGATGACGATGGTTGTGCTTGATGTCTCAAATGTATTTATCAATGAAAATATTTTTCAAAAGCAACTTACACTTTCAGAACATCACAATTTAGATATTGTTCGATCTGAAAACCACTTTAAACAGTCTAAAAATATGGGAAAAGTTGATTAGAAGTCAGAAAGGAACTAAAAAAAGTTTGCAAAAATTTTCACCCGAAGCAGGATTCGAACCTGCGTCGATGATTTGGGCGTTAAAAGACTCTCGTTTTTTGCCAATATGACATGTTTCGGTTTGGAGATGGTTAAAATAAGTGTGTTATTCGGATAGCCCATCCATTTTTACATAATATATATGATATATCAACTGCGCAGAGCCTGGAAATGATAGGAATGTGGTCTGCTATTTAATGAAAGGAAAAAATTCTGGCCTTTTTTCATAAAAGCGGAGTTTTCTCAAAAACCAATGAACGAAATCTTTTCAAAACTTGTCAGTTTTACATAACCTTCAACGCTCTTTCGAGTGATATATGACACGATTGGAAAAAATCAATTTGAAATTTTCACTTTTGGTAGATCAAAAATCGATATTTCGAGTCATTTTTTTGGCTGAAGTGTATCCCACCCCTAGGGACTCTAACCACTAAATATGAATGGTCTAGGATGATTTTGAAACTTTGTGCCCTCCCCTTGTCGCTACCCCTCCGCTGTTAGGGAGAGTGCGTTTTAAAGGGACTAATGTGAAACTATCTTCTCTTTTACACACAATCTCGCTTTCTTTATCTGCGAGAGAGTATGGCCAGAGTGGATAGTAAATATATCTCGTGTATTTCAAATACCAACGCATTTGCAGGTCACATTCTTGTTCACTCTTGATGACGATGATGAAGTTCGTGCTCTGTTAAGAATTTATAGGCCTTCTTATGAACTGGATGAATATTTAGTTCAAGGTTTGAAGGCCCGATTTTTTTTTGCTAATTTTTCAACTCTTCTTGAAATACGGTGATTTCTAATTGTAAGGTTAGGAAAGAAAAGATGGAAAGATTGGTACACACCAGGGCTGGGATTTTTTGTTTGGTATTTTTTTTGTTTTTTTGGTTTTTTTTGGGTTTTTGAGAATTTTTTGTGTGGTATTTTTTTTGTTTGGTTTTTCTGCAAAAACCAAAAAATAACAAAAAAAATTCGGATAAATAAAATTTACACAAATTTGCTTGAAAAGTTAGTTTATGATCAGTTTTGTTGTTCATTTTTCACCGTAAGACAATATTGGTGAGTGTAATATTTCGGAATAGTGTTAAAGAAGGGGATTCTTTTCTTGAGTGACTATACTTGTCAGGAAGGGCTATAAATGACATCTACCTGAATACAAAACCAATATTATCTTAAATTATGGATGCCTGGAATTCCGTAATCCGACATGAAAGTTCGTTGTTGCGCCAAGGAAATGTCAGGGACAATGCGGCCTTTCGAATTTGAAAGCTGAATATAGAGAAAATCGCAAACGGGAATCCAAACCGGCGTGGAGAGGTTACAAGCGCTGATTACTAACCACTGCTACACGGGAAACGCTTTTGGCCTTTCGAATCTATTAGAGAATACAGAATGCCACATAATTGGTCCAAGTTCTTCATGATAATATGTAGCGCACCCCATACATTTTCATATCCTCACAAGGTGAGGACCCACTCTATACGGCTCTTTTTAGCATCTACCCAAAAAAGGGTCCCTTTTTAAGCTAAAAATTACAATTCAACCGTAAAATAACGAAATCGACCCACTATATAAAAATAAAACGGTGAGGGGCCGAAAATGTATGGCGCACCCTCAATTTCCTGATTCCCCTACATTAACTAATCAATAAAATGCTGCCGATAACAAATCGACAACGAATTTATCTTTTATGTTTGTTTTAGTTGTTGATTTTAAGAATTTTGACTCTGAATGAAGAATAGTTGCTATTTAAAGGAAGAGCAAGGCGAGATAATGTTAAAATTTTCTCGGAACAGTGGGAAAAATTAATTATTTTATTTTTTTTGGTTTTTTTTGGTTTTTTTTTGTTTGGTGAGAAAATTTTTTTGTTAGACCCAAACAAAAAATTTTTTGGTCGAAATAATTTTTTGTCCCAGCCCTGGTACACACGATTTAATTGAACTTCCCCTTCTCCCCTTACCCCCTCTCGTTTTTACCCAACAAGCTCTCATTTACTCGTTGCTTCAAATGTTGTCGCATCTTTTAGATGTACATATGATAAGTTTAAATTAAATTAATTGCAGGTCATACGAGCATTTTCAATTTTCTCACCATGTTCACCGTTCTGGCAATGACACAGCCGATAGGACCAACAATAATAGCCATTTTAGTGATTCGAAGAAAGGTTAAAAATTGTAAAATAATATTTGGCTCCGGCCTTCGGAGTACATTTCAGAAAGTCTCTCTGTCTGTGTATCCGTGAAAATTGAAAATTTGTGTAATGCGTTCTAAAAAGCGAGAGAGAATGGAAATACAATGATTCAAACACGTGCAGAAGTTTTTGATTATTGTTTAGAATTTGACCATTTAGCTATGTATTTTTGTTAAATATTTTGTATAGTTTTGCTTTTCTACTGGGGTATACTGATATGCGAAAAAGGTTTGAGAAGATCGGACGATTTTGAAACATTTCATCAGGAGAAGATGAAAAATGTGACGGACGGACGCACAGACAGACAGATATGCCTTATAATTTTAGAGCGCACCGTTGTTAAACGCACACATTGAGCTAATTTTATTCTCTGGCGACACTCTCATAGACAAAGAAAACGAGAGAGCTTTGCCAGAGCGGAGAGTTAAATTAGCTTGGGATGTGCCTTTAAATAGTGCTGTTATGCAGGTACTGGGAGTCATCATGGAGAAATCAATGGAGATGAGTAAACAAACAGTGAAAATGCATAAAGCATTAGCACGAGTAAGGATATAAAAAAATTATATCACTCTCTCTCTTTTACCCACTCTCTTGTCTGATAGAGAAACATAGGAAAAATGAGAGAGCATGCAAAAGTGAGAGGGCAAATTTGCCATTTTGATTTTGGCCACCTTCTTATTCTAACCTGTCTTATATGAGGCCGTTTGCGTAAGAATCGACTAAAAGAAATAAAATCAGGAACAGTAAAAAAAATCAAATTTTGGGGATCGGGGTTTTCAAGGGTGCTCATGACGATGGTCACGTTCATTTTGCACCTAGAGCCACCGTTGAGGCCAGACGACGTCGCGTTGAAATCGCGTTTTTAGTCATTTCTCGTGACCCGATGGTGCTAAAAATTGCAAAATATGCCCTCAGGGGCAGAATTTGATGGCGATCACGCCTGTCTAATTCATTTTTCATGGAAAAATTTCAGGAATTTTCAAAATTGGAAATTCAGTCAATGGAAAAAGTCCGTTTTTCGAGATACATAGGTCTGACCGGAATGGCTTCATCGATTCCATAGAAAAAATTTCAGCCAATTTGCTCCCGAGTCATTCGAGATAATCAACTTTTAGTGTAGACAGATTGCCGTTGAAAAAGAGGCAATATCGTCCTCTGATCTACTCTCTTCCCCCGATCGATAGGCGCCCACGATCGATAAGACAGGCGGTCTCTTTCCTCTACTACATTCTCTCTGGTCTCACAGATGAATTGAGGGACTCCTATTAGCAGCACAAATCAAGATAACATTAACACTTTATCGTTGTTGTAGAGTCCAGAAAGAACACTCACAAAACAACTATTCAAATCAGAATTATAACAATTAAAGTATGAAATTCTCGACATAACTTCTACTCCTCTTCAGATATCTTCATAATTATCGTGGACGATGTTCATCTTCTCGACTCTTCCCCCGATCGATAGGATCTTCCATTTTCTCTTCTTTTTATCCGATGACGTACTTTGATGAACATCGTCCACGATAATTCTGAAGATATCTGAAGAGGAGTAGAAGTTATGTCGAGAATTTCATACTTCAATTGTTATAATTCTGATTTGAATAGTTGTTTTGTGAGTGTTCTTTCTGTACTCTACAACAACGATAAAGAGTTAATGTTATCTTGATTTGTGCCGCTAACAGGAGTCCCTCAATTCATCTGTGAGACCAGAGAGAATGTAGTAGAGGAAAGAGACCGCCTGTCTTATCCATCGTGGGGGGAAGAGAGTAGATCAGAGGACGATATTGCATCTTTTTCAACGGCAATCTGACTACACTAAAAGTTGATTATCTTGAATGACTCGGGAGCAAATTGGCTGAAATATTTTCTATGGAATCCTGAAGCCATTCCGGTCCGATCTATGTATCTCGCAAAACGGACTTTTTCCATCGACTGAATTTCCAATTTTGAAAATTTCTTACATTTTTCCGTGAAAAATGAATTAGACAGGCGTGATCGCCATCAAATTCTGCCTCTGCCGCCGTACCAAATCAGTCGAAAATTCCCTTATAATTCGTTACTTTTTTTGGTCCAAAAACAGCCAAAATCTGAGAGGGTGTGGGGAAGAAAACGAGAGAGCAAAGGAAAGTGAAGAGAGAACATAGAAAAACGACCGATCCCAGAAAGTAGCCGGGTAGGAATGTACAACTTTTTTCCAGTGTCTGCGCACTCTCAATTTTGCATACACTCTACTCCCTTTTCTAACCTCCACTCTAAATTGGACTGCCATAGAAAAAATACACTTTCTAATTTTGGACCTACCATTTTCATTCGTAGTTTGGAGTTTAATTTGCCATTCGCCGGCTTATGTTCCGGCTGCCACCTCTATCAAGGCTTCGGACATTTTTACTTTGTTTCTTTGCGTTTTTTCTTTGTTGTTGCAATATTTTTGGCAATATTTCTGTATGAATCGAAGATAAGCAACATGTTCCATCGTTATCTTGCTATTCGGAGATAGTTTTGCTCGATTTAGCTGACATAGCCCCCAAAAATAATTTGTCATAATCCATGTTTGTCGATCGATACATGCTCTTTCCTTCATATATCGCATTAAATATAATATTTTTAGCTGTTTTTACTTTGCACTTGGTGTATCGTCAGCATGCAGACTGCTGCAACTTTATAAATGGTTCGTTACTATACTTTTCTTAATTGTATTGTATCTGAGTCATGGATTAGGTCAGTTGTGCCAGCTAATAAGTTTTTTGTAACACTTATTGATCCATATTTGGTATTTCATTGAGTTAATCTTTGGCAAACGTTCAAGAAAGATGGAATATCAGTGTGATTGCAGTTCATGAAAAAGATGTAGTTTATAGTCGAGTTCATATTAGCTGGATTGTATATGCAAATCATCGAGAGAGTATATATACCACTTCATTCTAATTTCATTTCATTTGAAGGTGGTCTATTCATTGTTATCTTCTCTCTCCGTTATTAGTGGTCGAATTGTTGGATGAAGAACTATTGAAGGAGATGAATCGATATTTTGGTGGGTTTTTTTATTAATAAATTAATGTCGTGTTTAATTTTCGATTAACTATGGTTCTTACAGAATTTTGAACGATTGGACGATATTTATAGCGTTCATTTTCTCCGCCTTTAGCTTTGTAGTATAATCTTTGATCTTTTTCAGATTAACTGTTGCTATTCACTATAGAAGGAACAGGATCTATATTTATTCTCGCTGAAACAACTACATTTATCCTTTAAAATGTAAGTTTGGTCATAGTTCTTTTGCTGATGTTTAATCATTGCTATTTGCTATTTGATCACTGAAATGTTGCAGGATACTCGTTACTCCCTCCCAAGCTCGGTATTAACCCGGATTCGTGGTGAACTTCACCCTGAGACTCCCCTTGGATTACTGTAGGTAGCATTATGCGTATTTCTTTTTTTATTAATGTAATATATTCTCGTAATTAATCTCCAATATATTCAAAACAAATAAACACAACATATAAATCGTCGTCGATGATGGTCGTCATGCATTAAACTAAATCCTATATAATATGAATCTACGATGAACGTCCGTGCAAACCTTTGATCCTCCTATCTATCTCTCATTCTCTGTCTCTTTATCTCTTTCTATTTCTCTTTCTCTCCCTCCTAAGCAGGTACAGGTACCGATCGATTGGTTTCGTGGACAATGCTACGTCTTAATGTTCTGCATAAAGGTTGATATCTAATTTTAATGTCAATATTCTAATCAATTTTCTTTCAGATTTGTATCGTATTTAGAAGATGGATATCGATAATATATGAATGAATAAGGAAAGGTACTATAAAATGTTCAACTTTGATCTACTAACTCAACTCATTTCAGGATATATCTCGTTCTCTACGTTTTCATACAATAAGGATTCACGGAGAACAATGGTTGGTTAATAAATATAATATTACCATTATTATTAAATTTATTTAATACAAAATAGGTAAAATATATTAACGGCATATTTCAATTACATATCAAGCTATCTATGATTTAGTTCCCTTTTATTGGTTAATACAACTTTAATTACAGATCATTTATCAACTTGGATGGTCTACAAGGAGGGAGATAATGGATGTGGATTATGTTGTTGGTTAGTTTATTTGTTCCTCATTTTTACAATCCTCAATAATTTGTTTTACTTGCATGTTTTGCATCAAGTTAACTGTGAAATTTCTTTGTTTAATGAAAGTTCCATCACTGAAACCTTTCATATTTTCATTAAACCCCATAATTGTTTACATTTTCAGAGAGTTCACCTGCAACGGTAGATGCACTGCGTGATGGACAAATCTACTATGATGAAGAGATGAAGATTGATTATGAAAATATCAAGATACCCTTTTTACGATAGTTTTGACCATCCCCATATTGCTACTCAACGTACCCCATTCTTCACCACTTTTTTTCGTTTTGAATTATTCAGATTGTTTAGTACGTATTTTATCCATTCACGTTTGTCTATTTATTGATTTCATTCACTATTGATCCAATTTGTTACATTTTCTATTACCACTCCCTCGCTCCTCCTTTTTGTTGGTGTGTATCGTGTTTATCGTTCCCCCTGCATAGTCATATCCTAGTGTATTAGCAAGTTTGTTGATTTTTCGCCCGTACTCTATTGGTTTGATTCAATCTCGCTGATTTGTCTTATGCAAATAAAGTATCATTCTTTAAAAAAAGTACCTATACACAAAAAAGGCCCTTCAGAAAAGTCCAAAAAATGATTTGGTACGGCGGCTGAGGGTATATTTTGCAATTTTTAGCACCATCGGGTCACGAGAAATGACTAAAAACGCGATTTCAACGCGACGTCGTCTGGCCTCAACGGTGGCTCTAGGTGCAAAATGAACATGACCATCGTCATGAGCACCCTTGAAAACCCCGATCCCCAAAATTTGATTTTTTTACTGTGCCGGCACTTAGTCGGGTCTTACGCAAACGGCCTCATATGAAAGCAAAGCATAATTTGCGTATACAAACTGAGCATGCTGCAGGTCCTTTCACTTCAAGCAATGCTACCTGCTTTCTTTAGTGTTGGAGTCGGGTCGTATGCCTTGTGTCAATTCGATATAACATGCTCTCCCTTCCAGGAGAAGTTGATTATTGAGGTTTGCTACTAGTTTCTGATGTAATTTGTGAGGACCGTTGACAATGAGATAATTAGTGCCATGGTAAAGAGCTCAAACATTATTATTATTATTATTATTATTATTATTATTATTATTATTATTATTATTATTATTATTATTATTATTATTATTATTATTATTATTATTAATTGGCTTTCAATTTTGCCAGCACTTTCTCGGAAGCGGGCATGGCAAGAGTGAGCGTGCTAGACAAATTAGAATGGGACGTGACTTTACAGTTTAATATATTATAAATAGCATTACAGTCAGTATCGATTATGCAAGTGTTTTCTCCAATTATATCGATTTACTACATGCAACCTTATCGCAAGTATAATATTTGTTTCATTGTTATCTTAGTATTAGATAAATAGCGCACTAATTGACGCTGTAGCTTCGGTCAGCACATTAATGTGCATTGTCAGGTTCGTTAATTTAAAGGCACTCCCCAAGCTAATTTAAAGGGAGCGTAACCTCATTCAATGGTCTCTTCGACGCGCAATGCTCTCTCGTTGCTAGAGAACAGAGAAATAGTGATGAAAAGACCATTAAGTGAGGTTACGCTCCCTTTAAAGCGACACCACAAGATAATTTTAAACTCTCCGCTCTGGCCACACTCTCTCGTTTTCTTTGTCTACGAGAGAGTATTGCCAGTGTGGAGCACAATTAGTCTGTGGTGCGCCTTCAACCGTATTTATTTTCACCAGATTCGTTGCAAATGTGTTCTGCAAGCGCCTGGGATTCTCGAGAAAGTTCAATCAAGAGTAAGTCAAGAATATTATTAAAATCAGAATATTATTAGAATATTTTTCGTTAAATCATTATAGATACAGAAATAAACTGTTCGTTTTAAGAGACACATCGACATGGAAGTCCCAAGTTTCCGTGATGTAAAGAAATTTGTATTTATTGCAACACACACCTTAATTTTGTTTAAAGGCTCACCCCAAGCTAATTTTACTCTCCGCGTTGGCAATACTCTCTCGTAGACAAAGAAAGCGAGAGAGTGTGGCCAGAGTGGAGAGTTTCAAATTAGCTTGGGGTATCGCTTTAAATTAAAATTCATCGAACTCACGAGATACGTTTGTTCTCTTTGGAGAACCTTAATGGCGACACAGCCGACCTAAGTAACCCCTAATGATAAAGTTCTTCAAAGTTTGTCAATTTCTGTTCAATGTTTATGTAAAATTCAATGTAGCCCTTTGAACATACGAATATGAAAAAAATGATTTGAGAAGATTGGACGATTCTGAAGTGTTTTATAAGGAAAAGTTGAGAGTGTGACGGACAGTCATACATACATACTGACAAATTTGCCTATTGCAACCGAACTTCGAGTAACATTTTCTACAAGACGAAAAAAGGCAAAGAAAGACAACAAAAACATGACAGTAATAAGAATAATCGGAAGGAAAAGTACGACCTCACTTGAACTATACAAATATTCCGATAATTGCACCTCCAGGAAATAGGCTATCCAGCGTTTTGATTTTTTTCTCATTTATTAGGAATCCCATGGTAGGCTTCGATTTTCGACTCTTTTCACATCCGGGGAAAGAGTTCTTTCTATATTCAGAATGTTCTGGAAGAGGTGAGTGCGATATAGTGAAAAATTCAGAAAACGTTTCTTCAAATTCGGGATCTTTCATATGTTATATTTATGTCATTCAACGAGACGTGTAAAAAGAATATGATTAAAAAAGGATAATAATGACTTGGCTCATGTTGGTACTGTTGCAAAAAGTAATTTTAAATTCTACACACCGGCAACACTCTCCCTTGTGTGCAAATTTTCCTCTGGATTGGCTTTCGCGATTTTTTTACTTTCCCCTTGATACGCAATCATCTTCGCAAAATCCATTTGTAGAAATCATATTCTGCCCTAATACAAAGTAGGTACAAAGCTCACGATTTTGTGGATTGACGATTTATTGTATTTTTATCTACGCCCGAGAGCGCAATGAGAACAATGTGAATATATGAGTGAAAAAGTTTTATTGTGAGTTATTATAATATGATAAAACTATAGATTAAAACGATATTTATTCATTCTTACGAGATGAAAATATAGATTAACTTTCGTCAAACAGTTACACTCAAGGCGTTGCGGACGTAGCACCATATTAATACACCAAAACACTTTTCATTTACAAATAACAGGGTATGCAATAAAAAACTTCATTATATCACAGAAACTTGGGACTTCCACGTCGATGTGTCTCTTAAAGCAAACAATATATTTTTGCATTTATAATGATTTTAGCAATATTTTAATAATATTCTGATTTTAATAATATTCTTGACTTACTCTTGATTGAACTTTCTCGCGAATCCCAGGCGATTGCAGAACAAATTGGCAACAAATCTGCAAAAAGAGTAATAATAATAACAATATTATTTATCCTGTCAGCATATTATGTACATGCAAATTATGGAACTACTTCAGCAAGAAAAGGAGGCACGGAGCCTCCCAGAGGACTTTGGAAAGTGAAGAACGCTATTTCCACCTTGCCAAACAGGGGAAAGATTGATGCAAGTAAAATTACTACCGTATATGGAAACATTGTTGGATCATGATTCATTTGAACCACTAACTCGTGGACTAACTAGATTAGATGGAAGAAAAAAACTATGAAAAGAAAGAATAAGAACAATAATGCCTGATTCGGTCATAATCGCCGCTGATTGGCTAGAATGGTTCAGAATGGAATGAATCATGATCCAATGATTTTTCTATGTACGATAGATACGAATGAAATAAATATCATACCTTCGATAAGGTTGCATGTAGTAAATCGATATAATTGGAGCAATCACTTGCATAATCGATACTGACTGTAAAGCATATATGTATAAATATTTAAAACAAAGTATTATTAGAATTGACAAATCAATTAAAAATGAGGATTGAAAGTGCCGTACCAACCGAATGCGCTCTTATACCTTTAAAAAAAATTGTAGCATACCTCAATTATCAACTTCTCCTGGAAGGGAGAGCATAGTATATCGAATTGACACAAGGAATACGAACCAACCGCAACGCTAAAGAAAGATGGTAGCATTGCTTGAAGAGAAAGAACCTGTAATATACTCAGTTTTTTTCTTATAAATTATGTTTTGAAATCATATAGTAGCATTCGTACTACTATGGTATTTCCAAACGCGCAGTTTACTTAAATTATGTCACTGACTAGAAATTTACTGCAAGTTTTTTTTACTACTAGTGGGAATGATAAGTAAACTGCTAGTTTTGAAATACCAGAGTAGGTCGGATGAGAACCATTGTAACGAACCGACTGGATGAGAACTACTTGTATATGAGAGACAAGCGCTAATTAACAGACAAAGCTCAAATAAAGTATGCCATCCATTTGGTGCTCCGTCCACGGTTCTAATCCGACCTATTCATTTACTGAAAATATGCACACAACACAGCTGCAATATGTTTCTGCTTGTAATGATGTTTCCTTTTCGGATACAATAAAACTATAGCAATTAAAAAAAATTCTCACATGTGTCAATGCCTGATGCATTTTTAGTGTCTGTTTACTCATTTCCAGTGATTTATCCGTAATGACTCCCAATACCTGCATAACAGCATTCAAGTATGATTATTTTTAAATTTAATTTTTAAAAAATTGATTGATTCGCTCTATAATCATAATAATGCACAGAGCACAAGACCTGTGTGTTATATTTCGCTGAATAGGTGTTACTTTTTTCAGTTGTACTTTCATTTTACACTTCTTTATCTGTGTGATTCACCTTTCTTCGAATCACTAAGATCGCAATGATCGTTGGTCCTATCGGCTGCGTCATTGCGAGGATAGTGAACATAGTGAGAAAATTGAAAATGCTCGTGTGACCTGTATAGGTATCCATGATTATCCTTTAACGATGGCAAAACAATACGCAACGTCACAACCGTAAGCGGAGGTGTTTGCCACACATCCTCAGCCTACGCTTGTGACTTCACGTTTGTCGGCAAACGATCTGCCACCGTTCATGGATACGGCCTCTGAATTTAATTGTATGCGCAAATATACATTATCTTCTGTTCCTTTCCAATTTTCAGAAATAAATCTATTTTCCGAAACAAGTTTAAAGGGAGCGTGACCTCTCTCAATGGTCTCACCATTGCGCACACTGTTTCCCTGTTCTCTAACAACGAGAGAGCATTGCGCGTCGAAGAGACCATTGAGTGAGGTTACGCTCCCTTTAAACATAGCAAAAATGAAACCTTGAACTAAATATTCATCCAATTCATAAGATGGCCTGTAGATTCTTAACAGAGCACGAACTTCATCATCATCATCAAGAGTGAACAAGAACGTCACCTAAATCCGAAAATGCGTTGGTATTTGAACTACCCGAGATATTGATCGTATAAACTACACTTGTTTATTTGGTACGAGAGTAGCCAACCACTGCCACAATGAATTTCGATGTTTAGAGAGAGAGCACCGGCGAGAGAGTAGGTAGATCAGAGAGAGCGAGGAAGGAAAGGAGGAAAGAGTGGAGAGCTAATCGATAGTTCTTCCTCTGTTTAGCAGCACTAGCAATGCAATGATGCAAGTACATTTTATACGGACAATAGCTTTACTATCCACTCTGACCATACTCTCTCGCAGATAGAGAAAGCGAGAATGTGTATCCAGAGCGGATAGTATCACATTAGTCCCTTTAAATTAACATACTAGAATCATCAAATTCGGAATATATACAACTCCACAAACGATTATCATTGTTAACGTAGATGGTGTGGAACTGAAAACACTCATTCCTAATATATATTTTTTTATTTGTTTATTTATTATAAATCATAAAGACGAGAAAAAAACGTTTGAATAAATTATGATTGTTATGCATGATACTGTTTTGGTCATCAAACTAGCATTAATTTTACAATTAACTTAAATTAATTGTAAAATTGCTTTGTAAAATTGTGAAATTGCTCTACCTATTTCTTTCGAACAAAACATCAAAAAAAACCCTCACCGATATCGCCACCTTAGCGACGGATATCTATTTTATGCCATTTAATTTTGTATTACTTATAATACGATGCAAAAAGAATAAGACTAAATAATTTGTGTATGCTTACCGATACATCACATAAAGGCGATAGCAAAATGAAGTGAGTATGAGAAACAGTGATTGAGAAAGTGTATGGAGCATTACAGTATACATTACATGACAGAAGGCACCTAAAATGTACGTTGAGGGCACATATCAAGCTAATTTATTTTCAAATCAGCTCGGGTGTGACTTTAATTGAGGAAAAAAATGGATTTAGTCATTACCAGAAATGTAGACGCATGGTCCGTAGTATAGATAAGCCAGCATTGTGTGAGTAGGCATGATTCTTAAATGTTTCCATAATATAATCAAATTTTCAAGTAATATTTATGGAATGAACCTCACAATGCACATTAATGTGCTGACCGAAGCTACTGCGTCAATTAGTGCGCTATTTATTAGAAGAACTTTGTAGGACCTGTACGATATTATGATGTTTTGATCGATATTTTTAAAGATAATTTTAAAATAATTAAAAATGGAACTGACTTCAGCGTTCTCGGTGAGCGAATAATAATTGCTATCAATAGGAGAATATTCAAGATTATTCCGAGAGAGTCGACTATGATGTGTTGGATAATGGTGAACCAGTCGGATAAAGGCAACGGTGACGGGAAGTGACGTGACATGCTTAAAGGGAGCGTTACCTCTCTCAATGGTCTCTTCATTGTGCACACTATTTCTCTGTTCTCTAACAACGAGAGAGCGTAGTGAGTTGAAGAGATCATTGAGTGATGTTACACTCCTTTAACTGATCAACCAAAATTGTTATAGGCAGACCCCGAGCTAATTTTACTCTCCGCTCTGACTATACTTTCTCGCAAACAAAGAGCATTACCAGAGCGAAGAGATTTAACTTAGCTCGTGGTGTATCAAACAATTATAAAAATATAATTAAACAATTATAAAACTATAATTATAGCGCATGATTTATTGATAAAAATGAGCGGCAGCCTGTTATGACTGTTTTGTTAGCTCGAATCGATATTGACTTTCATCTTTCATCTATAAATTAATTGGGTTTCACACGAGTTAAGCAAAACAATGCAATCAGTTCCTGGAAACCATTGAGTATATTTTCATTGACGCATGCTATTATTATTTTATGAGGGGGTGTGTCTATCGAAAATTTATTTAATTTTTTTATTTATTAGGTTTTGCCATAAGTCTTTTTTAATTTGACAGTGCTGTGTTTGCACTTTTCTTTCTCGCTTCGTTTTGAACGGAGCTCTCTGCGCTGGTGCCTATCACTAACTAGTGTCCCCCTCTACATAACCCATATCACGTTCGAATCAGACTTCCCCTTAAATATGAGTATGCCTCGACCGTATTTCCAAAATAAAATACTATCTCGCAGACAAAGAAAACGAGAGAGTGTGGTTGGAGCGGAGAGCTTCTCATTAGCTCTGGGTGTTTCTTTAAAGAAATGTGGAAAAAACACATGTCAACAAAATATATGATCGTGTAATGAGACATATTGTTCTTCGTTTTTTATTGACACTCGATACGACAAAAAAACACTGATGGCGATCTTTATGATGGCTCGTTAAAAATAGTGGAAAATCGAAATCGGCGACTTTCCACCCGTTAAAAAAGTACCCGGAAAGTCGAAAATGGAAACACGAAATTTGAATTCGCGCGCGCGCAAAGAGGTGCGGGAATTCAAATTCCGACTTTCCGTCATCGATTTTTAGCATTTTAAATGGAAATTTAACTTCCCGCTCGCTAAAAAAAATGCAATCCGCGGAAAATTGCTGTCGGAAAGTCGGAATTTGAATTCCCGCACCTCTTTGCGCGCGCGCGAATTCAAATTTCGAGTTTCCATTTTCGGCTTTCCGGGTACTTTTTTAACGGGTGGAAAGTCTCCGATTTCGGTTTTCCACTATTTTTGAACGAGCCATAAATGGGGGAAATTTACGACGAATTCAAGATAGATTCTAAGCACTCGTAAATCTGTTTTTGAGAAATTCAGTGGTGGGAACCAGACAGAACGAATTCACTATAAAACATCAAGGATTAATAAAAAAAGGTTCATAAATAACATTACATGTTCAAAAACAAATGAAAAGGCTGAACAGATAGCTTGCAAGGGATGGCACACTCACCAATCAGGTCTAAAGTTTTACAGGAGGTGTATGTAGTACCTCATATTTGGTTGGTTGTATCGGAAATTGTAAAGCTCTCCTTTGAAATTTTCAAATTAATTTCATAAATCGACAATAAAATTCACAGATTGTACATTTTTATAAGATGTCCAATATTCTCTTGTTTGTCATACAATATCGTTAAAATTGGACCACTACATCAAAGCACCATGTCTACCAACACACTAAAAAAGAAGAGAAACGGTTGACTGTGAAGAAAGTTTTGACTGAAAAAAAATATGTTAGAAAAAAATATGTTAGGTCAGCACTATATATACAATAATGTGGCCTCGAATAAAGTGATTTATGGTGTTTCGGCCGCTACTTCTTACATCACAGAAAGTTGGGACTTCCTCAACGATGCGTCTCTTAAAACAATTTATTTTTGTATTTAGATATTTTTGGTTTTGCTCTGGCCACTTTCTCTCGTTGACAAAGAAATCGAGAAAGCATTGCCAGAGCGGAGAGTTTCAAATTAGCCTTTTATAATATTCTTGGCTTACTCATGATTGATCTTTCTCCTGTCAAGAAATCCCCTCCTTTCTCAGACCCATTAAATTATAGACCAATTTCTATCACTTCATTCTTCTGTAGAGTCTTTGAACGCATTTTAAGCAAGTCCATAATTGCTCATTGCGAATCATTAGAAATCTTCCCCGACGAACAGTATGGTTTTAGAAAACATAGATCCCGTGAACTCCAGATGCTTGAGGTCCTTGAACACTGGTCTGCTTCACTTAGTAAAGGTCAGCCTGTTGATGTAATCTATTTTGACTTTGCAAAGGCCTTTGATAGAGTATCACATCCTAAACTCTTAGCCAAACTCAATACAATAGGCTTATCTCATAAAACTACAAACTGGATTACTAGCTACCTTTCTCAAAGAACTTTTCAAGTTAGAGTAAATAATAAACTATCAGAGTCCTACTCCGTATCCAGTGGAGTTCCTCAAGGCTCTGTGCTTGGACCCTTACTTTTCCTTATTTTTACATCCGAATTACCTTCGTTAGTCCAAAAAGATGGAGTACTAGCTCGTCTATATGCAGACGACATAAAGATATATAAATCATTCGGTAGTAATGAAACGCCCCAACCGCTTCAAGCGGCCGTGGACACTATCGTCCAGTGGTCTGCTGATTGGCAATTACCCCTTGCTTCACATAAATGTAATTCACTGCATCTAGGTAGGGCTAATCCTAAAAGGATTTATACTATAAATAATGTAAATCTAGATCAAAAAGATGCCGTCAAAGACCTTGGCTTCATTATTCAAAGAGGCCTAACATTTTCAGGACATTGTAGATTAATTTCGAACAAAGCAAAGTCGGCTTGTCATATAATTATGCGAGCTCTTCGGACTAATAACCCTAAAATTCTCCTTAAAGCATATTCAATCTACATCAGGCCCATTCTAGAAAGCGCATCTACGGTGTTCAATCCTTATCAGAAAAAAGATATTAAAGTCCTTGAACAGGTACAGAATTACTTCACAAGAAGGCTGTTCGCACGTTGTTTCAAATCAACGTGGGACAATATGCCGCGGGCAAATGTTCGCAACGAAAAACTCGATCTAGAAACCCTCGAACACCGTAGATCCATCATAGACATTAGAACTTCTATTAAACTACTTAGAGGCAAATTTAGGATTTCAAATAAGAAAAATCACTATTTCAAAACATATATTACAAGAAATGGGTTGAATTTCTCCAATTCAGGGTCCCGTTTCCAATACAGGCACAATAACTTCTTTTTGCGAGCGGCCCGTTTGCTTACAAAACCCGAAAATAGAATCTCCTTTGATGTTGGAGACTGATCTGCATGTCCTGTTGTCGCCTATTCATACAGATTCTCTTCCCTCCCCCCAATTCTATCGTCCCTTAGGAACACTGATATCTCCTTCTAGGCTCAATCCATATGCACTATTTCATTCCATTCCTTATTTTCTTCATTATTTGTTTCACATCATTTGTTCGCTAAATGTGAATAAATATATATATATTCTCGCCAATCCCAGTCGATAGCAGAACAAACTGGCAACGAAGCTGGAAAAAAAAGGCAATAATAATAACACTTATATTTATCCTGTACGCTTATTATATGCATATTATGACACTACTTCAGCACGAAAAGGGGGACGGAGTGGGCTTTGGAAACTGAGGAACGCTATTTCCACCTTGCCAAACATGAAAGAAAGAGAAATGCAAGTTTGACACCTAGATTCCAATGAAATGTATATCATACAACACACTATCTGAGAAAATCGACATAGGTGCGGTATCGATGAAAAATAGATTTTTTTGTTTTATGTATGATAATTACAGGCTCCATGAGTGTAGTTCACTGGTACTTGGAAATTCCTGCCAATTGAAAATTCGCTTCAGGAGGTGACCACACCACGATTTGGCGCCTTTTCCTAAAAAGTTTATTTCGAATCCAATCGATTCGGGAGTGGATGCAATCGACTCCTTGGCAAATTCTAAGAAACTATTGTTGAGGAGAGTTTTTCAATCAACGGATAACGAAGGCTGGAATTGGGAATTTTCGAAAAAAATTTTACATTAAATTAATTCTCACTATTTTCCCATGGGGCAGGAAAACTTTTTATTTGCTTAATAGCTTCTACATATTATATTACACCTTTGGTTTAAAATTCATAATTTTTTTAAAATACGAATTATATGAACTAATCATTTTATAACGAATTCGTGAATTATGGTGTGCTCCTACAGTAATCCCTAATTAGTTAATTTGGTTTTTTCGCTAGTTTTAAGCATTTTTTCTGCGCTTTTCTGTACAATATTAGATGTATATGATTATTCTGCACCATCGGAGGACAACTGCACGGTATATGTGGAGATTACATTACTGATCGTACTTGTACTGTAAATTTTATTCACTTTCGTATCCGAGCCAGCTTGCGAGTTTGTTACCATGCTCATGCCGTTCCGTGCTCTTTCTTGTCGGTTTTATAGACTGATCAGAGAATAAGAGAGAGCACGTAAATTACAGTACACGTACAGTACAAGTACGATCAGTAATGTGGTCATCACATATGCCGTGCAGCTGCACTCCGATGGTGCAGAATAATCATATATCTCTAACATTATAAAGAAAAGCGCTGAAAATATGCTTAAAACTAGCGAAAAAACTAAATTAACTGATTAGGGATTACTGTAGGAGCACACCATAATTCACGAATTCGTTATAAAAATGATTAGTTCATATAATTCGTATTTTTAAAAAATTATGAATTTTAAACCAAAGGTGTAATATAATATGTAGAAGCTATTAAGCAAATAAAAAGTTTTCCTGCCCCATGGGAAAATAGTGAGAATTAATTTAATGTAAAAAATTTTTCGAAAATTCCCAATTCCAGCCTTCAGCGGGGCCTTAACTAGTTTTGTATTGCATGTTATATAATATTACTAGAGTACATTTGCATGTTTTATATGTATACTGTACATCACATTAATTCGTTATCCATTGATCGAAAAACTCTCCTCAACAATAGTTTCTTAGAATTAGCTAAGGAGTCGATTGCATCCACTCCCGAATCGATTGGATTCGAAATAAAATTTTTAGGAAAAGGCGCCAAATCGTGGTGTGGTCACCTCCTGAAGCGAATTTTCAATTGGAAGGAATTTCCAAGTACCAGTGAACTACACTCATGGAGCCTGTAATTATCATACATAAAACAAAAAAATTTATTTTTCATCGATACCAAAAAATATCCCAGTTGTTGAATTCTCTCAGATAGTGTTTTATACCTTCGATAAGGTTGCATGTAGTAAATCGATATAATTGGAGCTAACACCTGCATAATCGATACTGACTGTAATGTTATTGTAATGTAATGTAATGTTAATGTTACAAAATGTACTTGCATAAGAAAATGACACTGTGCTCTAAAGAACGAAAGTCACTCAAAGGCTAGATCTCGCCCCGCCTCTCGATTGTATCTCTGCTACCTCTCACCTAACCCGGCTGACCTTCGCCGCGCTATATGTGATATATAAAAGAGATCAAATAGTTTCTGAACCATGCAAAACAAGAAATAGTCTCTTCTACAAATGAAACAAGTGATTTTTATACGCTCAATATAGACGTCAGAGTGACCATACGAGCTGCTGTGAAGATCTTCGCTCTTTCTCGTGTTCTTCGTCGGCCAGAGATATTTGCTAAAGCACAGATCGAAAGTAGCTTGGGTATGCCTTTACAGATTCGCCCCATGCTGCTAAATTGTGCTCTCAACCCCTCTCTCGTAATGCCCGCCAGCTCTGTCTACAAGATAGTATTGTGAGAATTTGTGGTCAAATAAAATTGAGGAATGTAAGTGTCGCACCAACCGAACACTCTCTTATACTTGCAATAATATAAACTGATTTTGAGAATATTAGAGGTCTTGATCATAATTATCTTGAGTTCCTCAAAAATTACAAAATCTTGTAACAAACCTCAATAATCAACTTCTCCTGGAAGGGAGAGCACAGGATATCGAATTGGCACAAGGAATACGAGCCGATTGCAACGCTAAAGAAAGAAGGCAGAACTGCTTGGAAAGAAAGAACCTGGAATATCCTCCTAGTTTTTATTTTAAATTATGTGATGATAACATCGTGTACTTAAAATAAGCACATCATCCTTAAATTAAGCACATCCTTCTCTTTCCCCAGATGCTCCGATTTAATACGATGTATGAAAAAATTCAAATTAAATAAACATCTTGACAACACAGTAGCAAAATATTTCTGCTTGTAACGTTACTTCCTGTTCGGATGCAAAAATGCAATTGTAATTTTTTTAAAAGTTCTCACGTGCGTTAATGCTTTATGCATTTTCAGTGTTTGTTTACTCATTTCTAGTGATTTATCCGTAATTACTGCAAGTACCTGCAAAAATACATTCAAAAATGAATATATTTTAATACTTATTTTAGTATTTTGAAATATTGATTGTTTACCACCACCTCAACTATATCACAGAGCATAAGACCTCTGGTGTGTTATAGTGTTCCGCATTCGTGCATTAGTCATGCAATTCGTGCAATCGTTGCATCATTTTCAGTCATCAGCGACATTCAGCGGTCGCTATTATTGGCATTTTCTTTGTTAGATAAATGCAAATTCCAATAAAGCATTAAAATAGAGACCGCTAAATGTCGCTGATGACTGAAAATGATGCAACGATTGTACGAATTGCACGACTAATGCACGAATGCGGAACACTAGTATGTTATATTTAACACATTATGTTACTTTTTCAGCTGTACTTTCATTTTACACTTTTTTTCTGTGTGATTCACCTTTCTTCGAATCACCCAAATCGCTATCATCGTTGGTCCTATCGGCTGCGTCATCGCTAAAATCGTGAACATGGTGAGAAAATTGAAGATGCTCGTGTGACCTGGAATGCTATTGTTCTCGCTAATATAAATTCTCTTCTTCTCCCTCCTTAATGTTAGAAATTAGCCTAAATAAATTATTTTTGAAATGAGCAAAAAATCGAGCCATCAAACCTTGAACTAAATATTCATCCAATTCATAAGAAGGTCTGTAAACTCTCAACAACGCTCGAACTTCTTCGTCATCATCAAGAGTGAAAAGGAACGTGACCTAAATAGGCAAAATGCATTTCTATTATTTCCTTAACAATAAGGCGCATCCCGAGATACTTTTTCTCTCTGACCACAATCTCTCGCAGATAAAGATAGCGTGAGAGCAGATTAGCTCAAATTAGTTTCAAATTTGCTATGGACGTTTAAATTAACATACTAGAACCATCAAGTTCGGAATATAGACAATTCCGCAAACGATTATCATGGTTAAAGTAGACGGTGTGGTACTGGAAATACTGAATTATCGTGATGGTATTTATTTTATTTATTCATTTATTTTTCATACATCATAAAGATGCTTCAACAAGCAAAATCCTATTGTAATAAAAAATTACACAAGGAAAAATAAGTATGAAGGGGATATGGGGGGGGGGGGGATATTCATCGTGGGAATTTTAAAAAAACAATATAAAAAAAATTACATAACCATTAATTTACTATTGTAAAGTATGTTGTTGTTTTGGTCGTCAAAATTATATTACGTAAAGCCAATAAAGGTATCTCGGCTATTTCGTGCGTACATAATAATAATAATGTTAGCATGTTATGTGTTTACAAAAACAAAACGGAACACTGTCATCGCACAATCAATCAATCAAATTTATTTATTATGTTTCCGTGCTTCTTATATATATTTTTTCAACGTGCGTATGCACGAATCGAGAAAATAAACGCATTAAATTGTATATTTTCTAATTGTAATGGTATTCTTACCGATACATCACGTAAAGGCGATAGCAAAATGAGGTGAGAAGAAACAGTGATTGAGAAAGTGTGTGAAGCATCACGGTATACATTACATGACAGAAGGCGCCTAAATGTACGTTAAAGTCACACCTCGGGCAATTTTTCTCCCATCTTCTCGTAGAAAAGGAAATCAAGAGTTGCCAGAGCGGAATTTCAAATTTGCGCATTTAAAATTGAAAAAAAAGGATATGATCGTTACCAGAAATGTACACGCATGGTCCGAGGTAAACATAGGCCAGTATTGTGTTAGCTGGCATGATTCTTAAATGTTTCCATAATATTAAAAAGCAAATTTACGAATAAGATTTAATTGACTCAGCGTGTTAATTTGAAACCCTCCGCTCTGGTGGCTCTCTCTCGCTTTCTTTTCTACGAAAGAGTAGGGCCAGAGAGGAGAGTTTTAAAGGGAGCGTTACCTCACTCAATGGTCTCTTCATTGCGCACACTATTTCTCTATTCTCTAACAACGAAAGAGTATTGCGCGTCGAAGAGACCATTGAGTGAGGTTACGCTCCCTTTAAATTAGCTTGGGGAGTGCCTTTAAATTAACGAACCTGACAATGCACATTAATGTGCTGACCGAAGCTACAGCGTCAATTAGTGCGCTATTTATCAGAAGAACTTTGTAGGACCTGTACGATATATTGGCACTAGTTCGGATGAGAACCGATGAATAATATCCGACTTGATGATTATCATTTGCATATGAGAGACAAACGCTAATAAATAGGCAAAGTGTGCGAATTATTATCACCCAATCGGCGATTATTCATCGGCATTCGACCTATTGCTGATATATTAAATGTATAGGTTATAATGTAAAAGTATAAATTAGCATCCACATTAAAGAGAATTGTAAGATGTGAACTTTAATTTATTAATAATTGTGTTTTACGGTGTTTAATGTAGTGTCCATATCGACATCTTTAAATTTTATAAAAAAAAGGAACTGACTTCAAAGTGCCCGGTGACCGCATAACAATCGCTATCAGTAGAAGAACATTCATGATTATTCCGAGAGATTCGACTACGATATGTTGAATGATTGTGACCCAATCGGATAAAGGCAAAGGTGAAGGGAAGTTACGAGGCATGCTTACAAGGGAAGTGTAAGAAATATCTTTTAGACCTATAGACGAGAGTATTTTTCCTCGATAGCTATAGGCAATATAAGGTCGGAACCAAAAAATCAGCGGCTGGCATGCACTTTCCGATTTTATATAATTAATCAAATTTTGTACATTCGAAAACGCTGTTTTCATTCTGTTTAGGCTATGAAATAAAACACCCCTGATAGAGCCCTTGACAGAGCAGTGAGAACATGGCAACGTGGTGTAGTGGTAGCTTGTTCTCTTCTTGATCACTATGTGGGTGGTTCGAATACATCTATGGACATTTTTCTTTTGCTAATTTTTAAATGTTCCGGACTTGTAATTTTGATCAGAAAAAAATTTAAAATCCTTTTCACAATTTTTATGTAGCTGTTGAACTTGAATTTCATCATTTAGGAAAACAAAAAAAAGCAACCAGCATAGTGATCATTTAATTTTGGAAGAGTTCTTCTGTACCAAGCGGCTACATGGGTGCATGCAATGTTTGGTCAAACTTTCTAAACTACTCTTCCTGTCCACGGGTACAATTAATCAGTGAGATTTTTTATGAAATGCTTCAAATGTGAATGAATAGCCGATTGCAATACGGCAAAGTTATGGATGGCCACAGCTTTATGAAAAAAATATAATATTATGCCCGTTCTCTGGTATTTTGCCACTTAAAGTCTACTTAAACTACGTCACAGACTTTAAGTAGACTTTAAGTAAACTTTAAGTGAAAGAACATTTGACGAAATGCATTACAGTATACCACACCACTTTAAGTAGACTTACGTCTCACTTTAAGTTTACTTAAAGTATACTTAAAGTGGGAAACTTTAAGTAGACTTTAAGTGGCAAAATACCAGAGTTGATAGGTTTGGATTCACCGTTGAGACTCCATCGATGTCCCCGTGCAAAGGAAGAGTAGTTTGGAAAAATTAATCAAACATATTTGCAGAAGTTATAAAAATGATATTCTTCCGTAGCAACTTGGTACATGTATGCATACAAGCTCTCTCCCAAAATTTAAATGATCACTATGCTGGTAAACGAAATGTTGCTTTATTTTTTGTTTTCCTAAATGATGAAATTCAGTTTCAAAAGCTTCATAAAAATTGTGAAAAGGATTTTAAATTTTTTTTCTGATCAAAATTACAAGTCCGGAACATTTAAAAATTAGCAAAAGAAAAATGTCCATAGATGTATTAGAACCACCCACATAGTGATCAAGAAGAGAACACGCTACCACTACACCACGTCGCCGTGTTCACACTGCTCTTTCAAGGGCTCTATCAGGGGTGTCTTATTTCATAGCCTAAACAGAATGAAAACAGCGCTTTCGAATGTACAAAATTTGATTAATTATATAAAATCGGAAAGTGCATGCCAGCCGCTGATTTTTTGGTTCCGACCTTATATTGCCTATAGCTATCGAGGAAAAATACTCTCGTCTATAGGTCTAAAAGATATTTCTTACACTTCCCTTGTTAGCTGATCAATCAAAATTGCTATAGGCACATCCCGAACTAATTTTACTCTCCGCTATGGCCACACTCTCTCGTTGACAAAGAAACCGCGAGAGTATTCCCAGGGCGGAGAGCGTTAAATTAGCTTGTGGTGTGCCTTTAAAAAAAGGTAATACTATAATCTCGAATCGGCATTGAGTGGCATTTTTTACATAAATCGTGTAGTGAAAGTTAACTGGTTATCACACGAGTCAAGCAAAACAATGGAATCAGTTCCTGGTAGTCGTTAAAGGGAGTGTAACCTCTGTCAATGGTCTCTTCATTGCGCACGCTATTTATCTGTTCTCTAACAACGAGAGA
Organism: Parapristionchus giblindavisi; assembly: GCA_943737045.1. Classification (NCBI taxonomy): domain Eukaryota; kingdom Metazoa; phylum Nematoda; class Chromadorea; order Rhabditida; family Diplogasteridae; genus Parapristionchus; species Parapristionchus giblindavisi. The sequence continues at coordinate 734,158 of CALSFV010000050.1, read as the reverse complement.
GCGTAGACCATTGAAGAGACCGTTGACAAAGGTGTCAGCCCCTTTAACAATATTTTCATTTACGCATGTTATTATTATAGAGAGTGTAACCTCGGCCAGTGAATTGTTCTGAATCATCTAATGCATCGTTACATTTGATATATCCACGCCGTAACCTCCTCCGCCGCGTCTCTGTTGTTACGGTGGAGGTTACGGCGTAGACAAGTAAGGAAATTGTAACGATGCCTAACATTTGTGTCTGACGCGTCCACACAAAAAGGCGTAACATGTTACATTTCGCTAGATATGCGTCGGAGGAAATTTGGATCTAGAGTGGAATATCTTGGTGTGCAATAAAATTACTGTTAAAGTTTACGGTAGTCAACCATTATTGATCAATAGTTAATTTGATAGAGTATACATATTGAACTTCGGTGTTTCCCATCGAGATCAACACGCATTCCAAAATTTACGCCAAAGACTAAATGTAACGCGTTACTGCGTTTTATGAGCTTAAAGCGAACGTAACGACGAATTTAAAAAAAAACAAACTTAATGCGTTTCGCATATACAAAAACAAAATGTAATGAGGTATATTGTTTTTCGTTTTTATTGACTCTCGCGAAGCCAAAAAAACTGATGGTGATCTTTATGAATGGGGGAAATTTACGACAACATCAAGGCAGATTCTCAGCACTCCACACAGAGAGAGACAAGTGTACTCGACTGTACGCTTGATCTGTCAAGTGTTATATTTAACTCCTTTTGAGCTATTTTAACACAAAATGTTTTTAATATACAGGTACTGTGGGGTACAGTTTTTTGCTCTGTGTGCTTGTTTTTGAGAATTTCACTGGTAAAGAATGAATTCACTATAAAACATCAATGGTTAATAAAAAATAATAATGGTTCATAAATAACAATACATATTTAAACACAAATAAAGAAGGTTGAACAGATAACTTGGTATGCCACAACGGGGTAGCATAGTCGGTATCATAGTCAGTGTCAGCATAGTCACATTTGTAATTCACATTGAATTTCCAGAATTCGATGTGAATTACAAATTTATAGTATTAGAGGAATAACAAATTACAAAATGATAAGGAAAATCATACTTTAGTGGGACCTTATTGCGCACACTGCACTATTTTTTTACAAAAATCCAGCGTATCCTCAGAATAATTATGTTTCTATTATTGTTGAACTACAAAAAAAGTGTACTCTTCGAATCTTATGTACTGTGGAGTTCACTTTTTCTCTGTAAACCTTGAATAAATAAAAAATAACTGACGCATATGGACATATGGGGCTCTGGTATTTCAAAATTTGAAGTGTACCTGCACGTTCACTTTAAGAAGACTAGTAGATCTACTTCAAGTAAATTGTAAGTCTGCTTAAAGTATGACGTCACTATGTAAGTCTATTTAAAGTGAGCAAGTCTACTTAAAGTGAAAATATGACGTCACTCACTTGAAGTGACTTATTTTAAGTAGACTTTAAGTTTTGAAATTCAAGTGGAGTAAAGAGTCAAATAATGATTTTGAGCTTGGTAGAATACAAGTTTAGACTTGTTTCAGAGAAACTATAAATATCAGTGAGGGATTACTCCAGTAGTATCTTTAGTCGATTATGAGAATGTCAAATGGTAAATTTATAAAAATGTAATTCAACACATAATTTTTGATAATCCCAATTCAATTTGAGCGAAAGAACAACAGAACAACATTGGCCAATAATGATAAAACAATAATAGCGAGTACAATACAATAATAATAATAATACAATAATAATAGTGGAGCGACAACAATAATAATATAATACTTTAATCTGCGGATATGTATTGAACAATACATTTTAGGACACGTACAAGAATATGGCAACGGGGGGGGGGGGTTGCATAAGAATAGAGGTGAACATTGAAAAATTCAGTAAAAAATAAGAGGGTTTTTATTGCAAAAGTTTGTCAATTAAGAAGCTATGCTACTTTTCCAACTACTTTTACAATCACAAAATTAACACTTTGCACTTTTCCATTCCATCTTCTTTTCAAGATTCTAACACCACATCAGACAAAGCGATAGCGAGCAAAGTATTATACATGCGACAATGATTGGACTTAGCATTAAAGACAGCTTAAGGTCATAAGGTCGGCCATAAGGCCCGCATATTTAAAGGATAACACAGTTCCTCCTCTTCACTTGTTGAGTCTCGATGACAGCGAGGATAGCCTGATCAAACACATTCTTCAATCCTTTCTGAAACATAAATCAATCAGTGGTGTGTTCAATCTGCCAAAAAGATACGAAGAAAGTTCGTAAATTTTTTGGCAGAACTGTTGCGCGAGATCACCGCTAGGTCAGTAAGGCCATAATTCAAGGCGAATTCAGTCCGGACTCCGGAGGGCCTGTATATGTTCATGGACGGTTAAAAACCGTAAAACATGACGACGTCACAGCCGTAGGCGGAGGCGTTTGCCATAGATCCTCCTCCTACGCTTGTGACGTCACGTTCGCGGCAAACGGTTTGCCAACGATCTCTTGTTCGGACCGGTCGATCAGGCCATAAATCAATTCAATCAATAATATTTTTGATAAGCGTCTCATCGTACAAGCCGAAAACTAATACAATGAATTTGAATGCTGATGAATATTAAAGGAATACTCTGAGCTAACTTGACACTCTCCGTTCTGGCATCATTCTCTCGTAAACAACGAAAACGATAGAGCATTGCGAGACAGGCCAGTAAAATTAGCTCGGTTGTGACTTTAAACGTGATGCCTACCTGAGTGAGGGCAGAGCATTCGACGTATTGGACAGCCTTGAACTGCTTGGCCAACTTTTTCCCCATATCAGATGAGATGGGCTGCTGCTTGTTCTTGGCTAATGTTGCAATGGCATCATCTCGGAGATCAACCTAGAAGAGCACTGAATTGAGGCCTTTGCACTCTCCCATCGAAAGATCAAAGATCAAGTATTGATGGTGCATCGTTATCTGGGGCAGATTATTATTTATATATTTATTCAAATATAAGAATATTGATTTCTCACAGATTACAAACCTAGCAGTGTCGTTTTATAGCAAAAGTAAGTCAATGACATGGGTTATAGAAAAAAAACCGATATGTTGATTAAAAAGTCAATTATCGCCACTTTCACCCTCACATAAAAAATAGTAATTAAAATGAAATAAAAAATAAAGACTAGCCTGTGTGCCTACGAGAATGATGGGGACACAGTGATGAGCAATCTCGGGAAACCACTTAAAATGAATGTTAAAATGAATATGAATCATTATATTGATTGTTGTAACGAATATTTTTATTATAATGCAATATTGAAATCAAACTAGACCACAAATATGTTTAGCAAAGTTGCTTCGTAATATAATTTACAGTACAGTCCGTTCGAGTATTTTTTAAGGCACACCCCGAGCTAATTTTACTCTCCGCTCTGACAACGCTCTCTCGTAGACAAAGACAGCGAGAGTGCATTTCGGTGAGGGAGTATACAGTTGGCTCGGGTTGTACCTTTAAAAGATTTTACCTACTGTCTCTGAACGAACACAATGTGTTTGTGATAACTAACGTAGCAAATTCACCATATGTTTGGCGTTCTGTAAGGACGCTGGTGCGACGACGGAGAAACATACTAGGAACACATCAGTCTAAAAAAGTTAAGATTTATTTATTTATTTATTTATTCCATCAAATATAATGTTATATAAGGCAAGGTACATCCGGCTGTTCAAGGCTCACGAAGTTCTGCTGGAGATCACTACTTGGCCATTGTCAATTCGTATAGCCAGTAGTAGTCAGCATATAACAAGCCAAATCCATACCAAATATAGCAAACAAAACCAATCAATGAATCAATCAATCAATCAATCAATAAACCTGTGGATACATTAGAGGCCTCAATCCATCGAAGTCCTCCTGTCCGGCGGTATCGAATAGTCCGAGTGTGCAGGGATTCCCCCCGACCATAACCGTTGCCTGCAAGGATACAATTATCGATCGATGGTTCCCCAGAGTGGTAGATAAAAAATCGATGAAAATGCAAATTTAGCGAAAACATGTGCCTAAGCCTTCCCCTTTCCATCACTATGATTAGTCAAACAAGTGTCATCTAAATGGGAGAGCGAAAATTTAAAAAGTCGCAAAAGGGTCTCATTTTCGTACACTTTTTACACGAGATCAAAAACAACCCTGGCTTCCGCGACCATAACATCATTCCCTTGCAAGCGTGATATTGGCCAAAAGCGTAATATTAATATACACATATTTATTTGGTACGAGAGTAGCCAGCCATAGCCACAATGGATTTCTACGTTTAGAGAGAGCCTAAGAGAGATAGTACGTAGACCAGAGATAGCGCGAGGGAAGCAGGGCTGGGATTTTTTGAAAATAATTTCAAAAAATTTTTTGATCAAAAAATTCAAAAAATGGCTCAAAAAATTTTTGAATTCAAAAATTTTTTGAAAAAATTCGTTACTTTGTTTAAAAGTATAATAAGCAATTTAAACACATTTTTAAATGAAAAGTGGTTAAAAAATCAATTACGCAATTAACCGACTTCTAAAACATGAAAATCATGATTTTTCACTTTTTAAAAATTCTACGTCAGTGCATTGGGCAAACTAGTCCACACTAAAACCCTTGGAATCCTCTTCATCAAGACCGTGAAAAATGATAAAAATGAGAATTTTGTTTAGTTTTGTCAAATGTTGTCACAATTTTCCACAAATGTTTCAATTTTTGTCGTTTTGACGGTATTTTTTTTACATTTAATTTTTTTTTTGATTTTTTGAAAAAATTCAAAAAAAAATTTTTGATTTTGAATTTTTGAAATGGTCAAAAAATTCAAAAAATTCAAAAAATCAAAATCAAAAAATCCCAGCCCTGGAGGGAAGGGATGGAAAGGGAAGGGGTTGATAAAATATTTCTGCGTTTAGCAGCTAGTAGCCACAGCTAGTATTTCACAAGTGCATTTTATACGACAAATTAAATTTAATTATGTATATATTTTAATACGAAAAAACATACAGCAAAGTGATCGAATATGGTCGGCACATAATCGTATGGGAAGCGGTTCGTAGTATACGAAATGAGCATAGATGTCTTACCTGTAATTGGATAAATATCATTAAAGGCCCACCCCGAGCTATTTTGAAACTCTCCGCTCTGGCCATACTCTCTCGCTTTCTCTTTGTTTACGAAATGGTGTGTAAAAATGTGATTGGGGTTTTTTTGTTAGACCTTATAGCGTGTTTTTGATGCAGAACAGTGAAATGCGCAATCCTTGTCGTTACATCAAAATATGATAGTCTTTATTTTGTAGTGGGTGAGCAACCGATGCCACCTTAGTTCAAGATGCGAGCGAGATGGGAATACCGTGGGAAACGGAGCTGCTAAGGTGGCATTTCCTAAAATATTGGTGTGCGTGTAATTTCCTACATTCGTCCACTATTAACGTGATGCAGACAGTGATAAATATATCAAGATATGATCACCATGCTTTTTCTACATGAGCCTGAGTCGATTTGAACCATGCAATAGTAATGAATCATTACTAATAATTTAGTAAACGGCTAGCACGCGCTATTATTAATACATTTAGAAATTTAAAAAAAAAATGATTTAAAAAAGGGGACCCACGAGATTTCGATTGCACTATTGACAAGAAGAACATGGGGCATAGGAAGTGGCATTATGCTCTCTATTAGATATGAGCGAATTGGTGCATAGAGCGTGTAGCTCAGTGGTTAGTTGTTAGCGCTAGTAACCGCGCTACGTGGGTTCGATTCTCGTTTGCAATTTTCTTTATATACATCCTTCTAATACAAAAACTCGCGCCTTTCCCTGGGGGATCAATGAACTTTATGCTCGGATTACGACATTCCTGTGCACCTAAAATTTTAGAGAAAATTGTTTTTGTATACAGGGATATGTGATCTTCAGTTCTGCTGGCCAGTTTAGTCACGAAAAAACTCGTGGGTCCCCTTCTTTAAAGCGACACCCCAAGCGAATTTGAAACTCTCCGCTCTGGTGACACACTCTCGCTTTATTTACCTACTAGTGTATTGCCAATGAGGAGAGTTAAATTAGCTTGGGTGTAAAAGAAAAAAAAGATAATAAAATAAAATATAAAAAAGGAAAATTAAAAAAAAAGATATGCATACCAACTGCTCCATCACCGACGACAACGCACTTGATATTCTGCATTCTTCTAAACCAAATAGGGCATTAACACGAGCTCTTGTAGAAGATAATACTAATTTATGCGTTTACAAGACGTACGGTTCAGAATCAATGAATAAATACGTGAAAATGGGGTAAGGGTACGTGTGAAAAGATAGACCGAACTGGGGGTCTGATGGTTAATGGTCAACTAACGCGCACAGTACTGCAATCATGCGATTATTGTTTTTCTATCAGGGTCATGTCGATACCCGTACTAGAGCATGTGATAAACAAAAAAAATAATTTAACAGAAAATTCATCACAAAAAATATATTTTTGTTTTGAATGGCACCTTACAACGTGTGCATGCCACGAGATCACAAAAAACATGCAACACAAAAAAACCAACACATTTGCTCCCCGAGAACCACGGATGCATAACACAAGAGACTGAGTAGTTGTGATATTACTATAACTAAACTTTAAATATTGAGAAATCACATCGCCAAGATACATACCTCTCCTTTATATAGCTTATGCAACAAGCACGAGGCGCACCGATGTGTTACTACATTAGTCATGGTTTACTAATATCGGGAACTTGAAATAAGTGATCGCAGTGTTGTAGTTTTTTTTCTTTTCTTACAAAACTCACAACCCAGTTTTGTCTTCCCTTTTCTCTCTTTCGCTATAAAGTATCGATATACAACCAAACCTGATTGTTACTAATAATGGAATGTGAAAAAGTTCAAGCATATACTATAGCGATAGGAAACCGAACAAGTACGTTACGGGCGAGAAAACAACGAACGGTTTGAGAAAATAGATATTGAAGTTTATCAAGCGGAGTTTAGTTATATTGTTCTGTTTACTGAAGAGTATTGTGTGGTGTCTGTCCTAGGTGGCCATATATTTAAAAAAAAAGAATGTTAAATGTTTCCCCTCGTCGTTATATTTTTTTGCTGATTTTTTGTCGATCTGACATCAAGACAGATGATAATGATCGATTAGACTTTTCATTTCATTTCATTTATTTTCATTGATTTCATTTGTGTAATTTAATGCTTCATGATGATAACAACATAAATCAATGGATAATTTATCCGAATAATGTTTAAGGATTGTACTCGATGGGGAGGTTCTTTCTGCGGACCATGCCGTCACCCTGGAACCATTCACGACGGAACTGCTTGGCGGCTCCATCGGGGGTGTTGGTCCACTCGATGGTGATACGGTCGTTGTTGGTGTCCTGAAGGTATTATATAAATGACTATTATCAATTATAGCTATCTCGATATGCTGAAATACAAGCTGCCGTACCTCCTGTCCGTAAGCGAAGGCGTCGCAGGAGACGGCGATGAGGGCGTTCTCCTTGGGGTCGAGAACTCCTGATCCGGGGTCGACTCCAAGTCTCTTCATGTTGGTGGTCTTGAAGGCCCATCCGATACGGCGAGCAGAGGAGTTAGTCACCTAAATTGAAGATCAATCAGACTATATAATGGATATCACAATACATTGCAATCTTTAGGCTCTAGAGCCTTAAGACCTTAGGACCTTAGAACTAACCTTGATGTGGTAGGTGTGCTTGTCATCATATGGAGCGTTGAAGACGATCTTGCTGCCGGGTTGGGTGGCGATATCTCCGGGAGGTACTGACTGAGCCATGGTGCCTGATGCGGAGAACGCCCGACTCCATAGGTTTTTATACGCAAGAATGACAATGGCTCTTATTCAAAATGTTAAAATGAGTGCCAAATTAAGCTGCATAATGCAAATGAGCACTATTCCATTGTATAACTTAATCTCATTTCATTTTAATATCGTTAAATTTACACATTTTGGTTAAGTGGATTGTAATGAAATTAAAGAAAGGAGAGGTGGTCGACGAGGCCACCCCATTTCATTGTCCATTCATTCTTTATCAAAACACTCGTCCCGTCTCTTCGCCTCTCAAGGAGCAATGGCTGTCGTCGAAGGAAAGGTACTGTAGCTCCACCACCAGCGCCGATCGTCAATTGACTTTTCTCTCCAACATTATCACCAAAGCCTTGCTATGTCCAGATGTTCTGTCATCTTGGTGTAGCTAGCCGTAATCCCATCGATCTGCCAACAAATGACTTTCTTCTAGCTACCGTAACCTTTTCCGTTTAGGAGATGGTTATCGAAATTCAAATGGAAGAGGGAGAACCGCTTGGCGCGGTTCCGAACGATAAAATGATCGTGACCAAAGTGCAAGCCGGTACGCTAGCTGAAGGAAAACTCAAGGTTTCTTGATCTTTGATCTTTAGTTGAACTCTGTTTTTTTGGTTCTGGTTTACCTGATTTGGCTTTTCAACGAGCAATCCTACCGATCTTTTCTCAGCTTCTAGTTAAAATGATGCATACATTTACATTTTTGCGTTTAATGCAAAACAATCTCATTGTCAGAGATCATAAAATACGTTTATTTTTACAGTTAGGGGATCATATTCGCAAAATCAATGACGAAGTTATCAAGGACAATCACCATTTCTTCGCACTGCTCCGTTTCGCGCATCCGTTGGCCAGGTAACCGCAACGCGCCCGCGACGCGTCCGCATCCATACATATCTCACATCCGTCATTCAGACTCACCGTGTTCCGCGACGAGAAGAAGGCGGAGGAGCTCGCGGCGCGCCTGCACATTCCGGCGGATCGCGAGCGCAACATCACCCGCAGGGACGGATTCTCGTACGAGGTACGCTAGCTCACCAAACTATCGATCATGAACTGATTTTTCTTCAGCTAGCCAAGATAACCTGGAAGCCTAATGGGCCAAAACTCGGTCTCGGCATCAAACACTTCCAGAACCGTGTGCTAGTGTCTAAAGCCGACCCGGGCTCGCTCACTGCTGAAGCCCTACAGGTGGGAGACCACATCGTCGATCTTGATGGTCAGCCTGTAACCGACAAGGACGTCGCGCGTGGCATTCTCGTCAAGGCTTTGCAGGTACGGTAGATACTGGATACGGTAGCTATGAATCAATCGATAATTGACAGGCCAAAGGCTTTGTATCCATGCTGATCGAGAGACCGGAGACGATGGAAGCGAAGCACTGGGTCATGAACGCCCTTGACACTACGGTGGGTTACGGTAGCTGAGGGTTACAGTAGCCATGGGTTACTGTAATCAGTATCATTTGCAGAACGCGGCGCCTCCATCGGTTCAGATGAACTCTGATGTGCGCTCTATCGCACAGAAGGAGCGAGCACGCATCGCTGCCAAGACGCAGAAGGTATACGGTACTCTTCCAGTCGGGACCATTCCGACCACATGGCGCCTTTTCCCATATTTCAAGAATTATCCATTTTGGCAAAATCATTCCGTGGCCTTACGATCGAGCGCAATTTAACCGTAATGTGCAAATCTTCTTTATCATGTGCAAATCTTCTTCATTTATACCGTTTTTTACTTGCTGAAACATATTCGCGATGCATGATAAATAAATCAATAAGTAATCCGATCGTTGCAGGAGGTCAAGCCTATATTCACGGTGAAGAAGGCCGACAAGCCGGTGCAAATCGACGATCGCCAGTACGGTCACATCATTGCTTCCGACAACGAGGGCAAGTGCCTCAAGGCAGTGAAGAAATAAATCGATTATCGATTTTCCGAAACCCCGCCTATTTGTCCACCCTTGACAGGGGATATGTGATAAAAGAGTGGTTGATATTGTATTTATTTTCATTACAGCTTGATATTTCAGAAGACATATTTTCCCATTTTTGCAAGTTTAATTATATGTTGATGCGAGATATCTAGATTTTAATGTTATTTCGTTGCATAGTCATTTCGCTCAAGCTCGTGGTAGCAGCGCGATTTTGCTGAAATTTTCGTTTTTAGTTCTTTAGATAGAAAATCCACAAGTATGATATGCATCTTGTCCATTCAATTGCCCGATTTGCACTACTTGAGGAATAGCTTAAACTGTCATTTTATCGATCATTGTTCAAAGCCTTTCTCCAACAAAGCGAGAGCGCTCATTGAAAACTTGGCAAAACAGCATATTTCCAATAAACAACACTAGTATGCATGAAATGAAACACATAAATAAGTGAAAAAAGTATAAGCATGATTCGTTGGAATGCTCCGCCCTCACTCATTGTCACGTACGCGGAAATAACTTCAGTAAAGAATAAATCTCTTCACGTTTAAACTTATTATGTAGCCAGGGGTAAAGGTAAAGGCAAAAAAAAAGGTAGCCAGGGGTAGTGCACATCTAATGGCTCATGTTATTTAGGCATTGTAAAGTAAAGGGTAAAGTTGGTGTAACACGTAAACTATAGTACATATTTGCCATACCGTGCTCATTTTATTATAACGATATTTTAATCTTGTCATTTATATCAGGCTTCTTAGAAGAAAAAAAACTAGTGAGATTTGTATTGCTTGGGTATCTTAGAATGCAAAAAAATCCAGCAGTAAGATTTGGAGCGTGTTTACATTTTCATCTAAAATAGGTGAAGGCTAAAGAATTATTTAAGATAAAAGTACCCTTGCCTCAGCACGCCCATACCAACTATTCACTTGTTGGCAAAAATCCGAAAAGGTCATTGAATTGCATTTTTGTGTTCTATTCAAGAGGGATGCTGTGTTTTCGTCAAGGTGTGTTTGATATTGTTCGCTATACCGCGTAGTAATGCAATAGTTTGTGAAGACGTTGGTATTTTATCGGTCAGACGCACTTCGGATATTCAACCCACCATCAGTGACAAATATCCTCAAACTTTTGCAATTAAATATTGGGTGTTTAGTAGGCTTCTATTCCAGATATGATCGAATATCTTCTATTGGCCGTACACATCGTGCTCTTCGTCTTGGGTGCTGTCGGAAATTCCACACTGATGCTAGCTGTGGCGAGAAGAACGCCATCCTATCTAAGGGTACGTGTTTGCCTTTATTATTTCGACCGAATAAAGGTTAAAGGGAGCGTTACCTCTCTCAATGGCCTCTTCATTGCGCACACTATTTCTCTATTCTCTAACAACGAGATAGCATTGCGAGTGGAAGAGACCATTGAGTGAGGTTACGCTCCCTTTAAAGTGACACCGCACGCGTTTTAGAAACTCTCCGCTCTGGCAACACCCTATGGCTTCTCGCTTTCAATGTTAATTAGGGAGCATTGTCAAAGCGGAGAGTTACAAATTAAAGGGAGCGTGACCTCACTCAATGGTCTCTTCGACGCGCAATGCTTTCTCGTTGTTAGAGAACAGAGAAATAGTGTGCGCAATGAAGAGGCCATTGAGTGAGGCTACGCTCCCTTTAACTCGGGATGCGCCTTTATTTTCCCTGCCTCGAGTCAATTTTCATCCGAGAACTAAAGTTAGAATATTACGGGATTTGTTTCGTTTTGGAAATGTGGCTTTCGAATTTCAAAATGACCTATAATCACGATATTTATTTTATGGAATATAACTATGTAGTGGAAAACAATTTTTCATTAAAAATTATTGCAGTCCTATTCGATGCTGATCTTCTGTTGTTCACTCGCAGATCTCGTCACGAATATCTTTGATTTCTTTCTCATGCAAAGGTTTGTCTTTTTTTTTGTTGATTATATTGATTGTAAATGTCTTTCTAATTGACATTTTGATAACGTAGCAATCTGTGAAACCAGATTGATTATGTTCATTAGACCATCTTTTTTATTTCCAAAATATTATAATTATTATTATAATGCGAATAAATGTGTGATTATAAAAAATATAATCAATTTAAAAATACTTCAGGATAATCCCGGTGTCGGGCCATTTGCTATTTCTCTCAGCTGGCCCTTGTCGTGTCATATCGTCGAAGGCCTGCTACGTCGCCTACTCTTATTATCTTAGCTTACTCACGTTTTCATTATTTGTGCTGGCAGCAAGTTTCGCGTACAGGTACTCACAGCGTTCTCATGACTTTCAAAGCAAGAACGACCGCTCAACATACAAACTCTCTCGAATACAATGGTCTCTCCTTTGTCTTGCTTTCGAAGAAAAATGGCTTGGACCAGAATACTGTGTACTACGTGCGGGTATTTTTTTCATTATGCGGTATGGGACCTCAGCACGCCCAGACTAATCTGTCGTTTAGCGGCAACCATAACCTTCCCAATGGTTCTGTGCTTGATAAAGGTGATTAAACTGTAAAAACTGTAAAACTGATGCGGTGTTGCGTTTTCAAAACGTGCACACGCCGTTACCTCCGCCGTTACGTCTTCGTAACGTCTTCGTAGTTTCTGCGGAGGTTGCGCACACGCCGTGCGCACGTTTTGAAAATGTAACACCGCATGCAGTCTATTCTTGTTGTTCACAATATGACATAGAAAGTTCATAATAAGATGAAACCAGAATAATTAAAGACAGAAAAATCGCTTTGATGGCACTTCAGATTCAGTGGATTCATATAAGAGGCCTTAGAATAAGAAAGTGGCGTAGAATGAAAAAATCATGATTTGTGCCAATTCTGACGACGTCGAATGTGGCAGAAGGTGACTGACAATGTCGACGTGTTCATTGTTGGCATTTCTATAAAGCTGTCTGTTTGCCAAATATGCAAAGTGTTTTATTGGCTCATGAAATGCTAACCAAATTATAAAGCTTCATTATTGGCATTTGGTAAAATACAATCGATGGACAAAAACGAAGACTGAAACATTGGCACAGAGGGAGAGAACAGATAATTGACAATAGTGACGGGATCATAATTGGCAGACAAAAGTTCAACTAGATTATTTGAAAGATGCCAAAGTTGCAGTCGTCAATATTGGCGATATTCTCAAAATGTCGTTTCGCCAATATATTCGAAGTCGTAATTGGCATTTTTCGGAAAAATTAATCATGCCAATAAAGCAATGTTCTAATTAGGCAAGGTCAGGAAAATTCGGAAATGCCATTTTTGATGGCGTCATTATTGGCAGAAAGGCTTCACTCAGATTTTGCCAACATTGACGCCGTCATTATTGGGCCAAAAATGACGCCGTCATTATTGGCCCAATTATGACGCCGTCATTATTGGCAGAAAGGCTTCACTCAGATTTTGCCAACATTGACGCCGTCATTATTGGCAGAAAGGCTTCACTCAGATTTTGCCAACATTGACGCCGTCATTATTGGGCCAAAAATGACGCCGTCATTATTGGCCCAATTATGACGCCGTCATTATTGGCAGAAAGGCTTCACTCAGATTTTGCCAACATTGACGCCGTCATTATTGGCAGAAAGGCTTCACTCAGATTTTGCCAACATTGACGCCGTCATTATTGGGCCAAATTTGACGCCGTCATTATTGGCCCAATTTTGACGCCGTCATTATTGGCAACTTTGACTACTATTAATGATTAAAATCTAAAAGGCAACAATTTAGCGTAGAGATATTGCACGTGGTCTACGTGAGCAGGAAAGAGTGGAGAGATGGTAGGGATGAAATAGAAGTATGGGATGATAAAAAATCAATAATATATGATACAGTAAGACAACATCCAATCGTGACTAAGGTAGTAATCAAGTAAGTGTGAAGTAGGACAGACAAGGTGGAGATCAATAAAATATTATGCTGTACAAGGGTCCATTTGAACGGCGAGCTCGCTTCATTGAACGTTGAAGTCGCGGACTTATGTCTGGTGGGCGGCCGTGATGACCGGCTGGTCCTGAAACGAAAAAAAACGTTTGATTACTGTAGCCAACTAATCGATATTTCAATCAAGTACACTCGCTTAAAGAAGGGAACCCTCGAGTTTTTTCGTAACTAAACTGGTCAGGTTAAAGATCACATCTTCCAGAATACAAAAACAATGTTTCAGAATACCGTAATCAAAGCTCAAAGTTCGTTGATGTACCAAGGAAACACCAGGGAATGAACGATTTTTAATATTTGAAATAAAATATATTGAAAATTGCAAACGGGAATCGAACTCGCGTGGCACGGTTACTAGCACTGACTACTAACCGCTGAGCTATATGGGTGACACTTTCAGCCTCGCGAATCTAATAGAGAATAGAATTCCACATCGTTGATCCCACGTTCTTCATTATAATATCCATACATTTTTGGTGCCCTCACCGAATTGTTTTTATATAGTTGGTCGATTTAGAAAAATCGTTATTTTTCGCAAAAATTGTAATCTTTCACATAAAAATGAGCATTATATAGTGGGTCAACCGTGAAAATGCGCCGTATATCACGGATCTCCTGTAAGAATGAAAGAAGCCAACCGACAGTTTTAAATTTTATATCACCGATTTGGATGAAACTTGTTTGATTAATCGTAATGAGGGAAATGAGAAGACTTAGGCACTTGATTTCACCAAATTTGCATTTCTATCGATTTTTTGATCTACCACTTCGGGGAGCCATATCTCACTCAAATTTTGACCTAAAGCAAAAAATGTTTTTTTCAATCGACTCGAAATAAACTAATCTTGAAGTTACTATGCGGAATGTAAGGGCGAAAACGCCATCTTCTACCTGTTTTCTTCGAAAAACTGATTTTTTCAGTACATTATGCTAATTTTCTCAAAAATTTTTCAACAAAGGGTACGATTTTTATTCGCGATTCTGATTCCCCATCCCCGAATTGAGGTAAGCATATATTTCATAATCCGTAACTCACGACAAGCCACATCGATCCTCAGAGTGGACCCGGACTTTGTGGACCCGGAATTCCCAATTATGGTATACCAATCGAAAGATCTCGGGGGGCGCCCGTTTCGGCAACGAGTTATAAATCGGTTGGGAGAAGGTCTATGGAAACAAAAGTTGCACCATTGTTATCAGTAGTGGTGTACGGTATGGTGCTACCGTAACCGTCGGGAATCGTGAACTGATTTTTTAGTCGACCCATGACCCGGGGTTCATGGTTGAAAATGGCCGAAGTCGAAAAATTCATGATACTCCGAGACCAAATACTAGTTGCCATAATATCAATAGTGAGCCAACTTTTATCTTTATGGTTACCGTAACCCGAACTACCGTAATCAAACCGGGATTTGAAGCGCATTTGGCCATATTATTGCAGGTTACGGTAGCTAGATTACGGTAGTACGGGTTACGGTATCCATAAAGATAAAAGTAGGCTCACTATTGATATAATTGCAACTAGTATTTGATCTCGGGTCATCATGAATTTTTCGACTTTGGCCATTTTCAACGGTCATGAGTCGACTAAAAAAAATCAGTTCACGATTCCCGACGGTTACGGTAGCACCATACCGTACACCACTACTGATAACAATGGTACAACTTTTGTTTCCATAGACCATCTCCTAACCGATTTATAACTCGTTGCCGAAACGGGCGCCCCCCAAGATCTCGACGAGCTCTATAAAAATTACTTAACAGTAAAAGTCATGAAAGTTGACCGTTTTCGAGATATGCTTGAAAATCCGTTTTTGCACTACCAAATTGCTGTGCAATGCAATCGATTCGCAAAGGAACGTTCTTTGCTTTCTCCTTTGTGTTTTTTGCACTCTTTCCTCCTTCCCTGACACCCTCTTCCCCTCTCTTTGCATGCAGTCAGTGCTCTTCCAGCTTCATTCGACACTCGAATCTCCTCCAGCACATCGACAAGGGGGGAGCACAATATCAGACCCGAGAAGATATCTCAGTACGATTTCGCCCTCGGTCTCTACAAGCGAAAGCTCGAGGAAGTGCAGCAAGGAGTAGGAATCTATCTTCTCGTTGAGTCTTTCAAGGAGTACCAGCAAGCTGCTGATCATCCCAAGCCGATGGGATGGGCACTGAGGATCACGAAGAAGGGAGGTAAGTACAACCAGAAGGCTGGATGATATGCTCATGGATTTGGTGGAGGAAGAGATTCAGACCGAGGAGGAGGTCGATGTGGAAGAGGATAATAGAGAGAGAGAGGGGAAGAGATAATCACTGCTGAGGCTATCTATGATTTCGTTCACAGTGATCTCAAGGAGTATTTCAATGATCCGGATATTTTTTTCGATCATTCCGATTCCGATATCGGAAATATCGATGAGTAGTTTCGTATTTCAGAATGCGTATTTGCAATAATGAAAATAACGAAGTCCGGGTTTACTCTGAGGATCGATATGGCTTGTCGTGAGTTATGAATTATGGAATATGTGCTTACCTCAATTCGAGGATGGAGAATCAGAATCGCGAATTAAAATCGTACCCTTTGTTGAAAATTTTTGAGAAAATTAGCCTAATGTACTGAAAAAATCAGTTTTCGAAGAAAACAGGTAGAAGATGGCGTTTTCGCCCATACATTCCGCATAGTAACTTCAAGATTAGTTCATTTCGAGTCGATTGAAAAAAAACATTTTTTGCTTTAGGTCAAAATTTGAGTGAGATATGGCTCCCCGAAGTGGTAGATCAAAAAATCGATAAAAATGCAAATTTAGCGAAATCAAGTGCTTCGGCCTTCTCATTTCCCTAATTACGATTAATCAAACAAGTTTCATCCAAATCGGTGAGATAAAATTTAAAACTGTCGGGAAAAGGTCTCATTTTCCTACGTTTGTACAGGAGATCCGTGATATAGTGGGTCATTCCTCACACTGTGAGGGTATGAAAATGTATGATAATATCGCGCCCTAAATCTCCTTGTTCCCATTTCTTTAATGTTACTTTTAATCATTCAAAATAATCACATAAAAGCAAATTGTGGTTGAACGTGGAAAGCTACAGTATTCTGTAGATAGTATTCTGGCTGAATGCAGAATAAAGCTCAGACATACGCTTACACGTCGGCGCCCATGTATAAGACAAATCGTAGTCATTTTACAGTATACGGTAACCCTGATCTTTGACCCTCTACCGTAACCCTGATAGTTGACCCTCTACAGTAACCATACATTTTCATACCCTCACAGTGTGAGGATTGACCCACTATATTCGGCTAATTTTCAGGGTCGACCCACTATATAAGTTCATTTTTATGTGAAAAATTAAAATTTAAGCGAAAAATAACGATTTCTCTAAATAGACCCACTATATAAAAATAATTCGGTGAGGGCACCGAAAATGTATGACAGTAACCATGATCTTTGACCCTCTAACGTAACCCTGATCGTTGACCCTCTACCGTAACCCTGATCTTTGATCCTCTACCGTAACCCTGATCTTTGACCCTCTACCGTAACCCTGATCTTTGACCCTCTACCGTAACCCTGATCTTTGACCCTCTACCGTAACCCTTATGTTTATTCTTCTACAATAACCCTAGTCTTTGATCTTCTACCGTAACCCTTACTGATCTTTGATCTTTACCTGAGTCAGAGTGCACGCTACAGCGACCGTATCCTGTTCGAGCAGTGCGAGTCGACGGAAGACCGCCTTGAAGGCGTCCACGGGGCTTCCATTTGTGACTACAAATGACATAATTGATAGTTGTTTTAAGACAAATTTCTCTCTTGTGCGATCAATGACATTAGCAAAATGGGAGCACGCCGTCACGTAAAGCAGCGTTATATTGCGCCTACGTACACATATCCACGTCCATTTTGGAGCATACATTTTTGGTTTTCCTCATCGGATTGTTTTATATAGTTAGCCGATTTTCGAAATACAGTGGGTCAGTTTAGAAAAATCGTTATTTTTCGCTTAAATTGTAATCTTTCATACATAGGTGGGCACGCTGGGGGAAAGGCTGTGCGCAAACCGGGGAAGAGTGAGGCAAGGCTGTGCGCATGGCTATTTTTTGACGAATTCGACTGGAAATTGTCCGATTTTTGCGAGGCAAGGCTATGCGCAAGTTCCCTCTGAGAAGGTAAGGCTGTGCGCAAAAAATATTCGTTTTCAACCGCCCACCTATGCTTTCATATAAAAAATACCCTTATAGCATTATATGGTGGGTGGATCCTCACTTTGTGAGGGTATGCAAATGTATGATTTTGGAATGTTTTAAGGCGAACTCGAAAACGGAGATTGGTATACGGTAAGAGGTTATAGTAACCATCAATCAAAAATGGTTGATAACCGTAATCTTTTACAGTAATTTTATGACAATCAATAATCGGCTACCGTACCTTCTCCCCACTATGCTATGGTGCTCGCATTCCAATACTGCTCTCATTCGACATAACATCGTTGATCGTACTTCCACCTGAGAGCAATCGATAATCAGACAATAATTGACGAAAAAAATATTAATCGGGTTCCCTAGAACTGAAAGCCATCATTTCTCTACTTCAATTTATGTCCTAAAACTAGCTAAAAACGACACAGAAGCTGTTCGGCCATGTCCTCTTTCTTTCATGTTTCAACATAATCAAAATACGTGTCCACACAATATTTACACAAATGTGCAATCAAGAATAAAGGAACAAGTAATCCCTACGGTGGCATTCACATTTCCAAAAAAACCATCACATGCATGCATTTTCGAGCATCCATATTGTGGGTACGGCTCAGTTTATCATTTTGGTTGGCTTATAAAAAACGGGTCAATTTACCGATTTTGGTTACAAAAAGAGCAAACAATGAACAATTTTTGGGAAATACTGCAAGCCTCCAAACTTGGGTGACTTCTGCCTATTACAATCAATACTTTGGACCCACAGTAGTCAATCGATAATTGATAATTAATCGGTAATTGGACTGACCTTCATCATATCCATGATGACGCTGCCCGTGCCGTGTTTGGCCCAAATTTGGACGACTGGGGGGGGCGGCCGAACCAGAAGCCATACGTATACCTGGAACAATAAAACCATCACTATATCGATTTTGAATGGATTCACAGCAAAAATTAACTTAAAACAGATTCATGTAATCGTAAATTAGTCAATATATCTATTATTTAAGAAATATACTGTAACGATCGATTGAAAGCACAAAACTACAATCGTAAATTATTCGATATATCGATTTTTAGTACACATTCTGTCATCGTACAACAGAGAGTATAAAGATTTTAATAGATTTTTGTAATTATTGATTGCCAACTGACCGGTAGACCTTATCTCCAGATTGTTTGGTATTCTTCGGTTGAGGTGCACTGAAGTCATGATGTGGGTAGCACATCTCGATTTCCTTCTGTTCATCTTTCTTCTTCTGGAATAAGAACCGGTTAACATCACATTATAAACTAATCATAACAGGAAAAGAATGGGTTCGAACGAACAGAACGTTCTGTTCGTTGCCCAATGATTTATTTATTGTTTCAACATAAGTTCCAAGCATTGTAAACAGGAAGCATGTGTAATAACTTTAAAGGAACTCCGCGAGCGCATCTACTCTACGCTCTTGCAATCTTGCAACGCTCTCTCATAGACAAAAGCAAGGGAGAACTGCCAGAACGGATGGTTTCACAATAGCTCGGAATACGCGTGTAAACAAAACAAGACTTCCTGTTAATAACGTATAAGCAACCCAGCATGACACCCTCCACTCCTGTTTAGCCTCTCAGACGACAAGGAGTTTAATAAATTGTACGTTAAAAAACGAAATATTGGTACACGCACATTAAAGTTAAAACTATAAATTACAAATTGCATTGAACTTTCTATCTAAGTTTTTCTATCTATCTAAGTTCTATCTATTTCCTTATAACAATGAGGCTCGTGGCATTGAAATATACGTACCATAAATGGATTTACTCTATGGAGTGGCAACGGCATCGAGGATTGAGCGTGCTTTCCAAGTTTCGGTCATGGATCGAGAACGATTCCATGCTGTCTCTGTCCTCCGTTCTAGAAGACGGAAAGCACTTAACATAAAATGAAAATCGAGAAGTATCAAACAGAACGTAGATAATTAAAAGCAAATTACGAAAATTACGAAAAAACGACCGTCAGTTCATGATAGCAATTACTTCATTCTGTAGTCAAAAACGTCAAACTAAAACTAAAACACAGTCGTGAGTTACGGTCGTTTTTTCGTATTTTTTGTAATTTACTTTTGATTATCTTCGTTCTGTTTGATACTTCTCGATTTTCATTTTATGTTAAGTACTTTCCGTCTTCTAGAACGGAGGACAGTGACAGCATGGAATCGTTCTCGATCCATGACCGAAACTTGGAAAGCACGCTCAATCCTCGATGCCGTTGCCACTCCATAGAGTAAATCCATTTATGGTACGTATATTTCAATGCCACGAGCCTCATTGTTATAATGAAATAGATAGAACTTAGATAGATAGAAAAACTTAGATAGAAAGTTCAATGCAATTTGTAACGAATGTGATTCTGTTCTTGAATTCTTTTCGCTCAGTTCGTCTGTATCTTTAAATAATTAAATTAAGAATGATTATAATTGATACATAAATTCCTATTTAAGGTATGTGTGCACGACGAGGACCTCGCCGATGGAAGTCGTCGTGATCGACGACACAGAAAGCCAAACATTACTGGACCAGTGAACTTTGTGTCCGGCGGAATCAAACATTGCAGCCGTCTAACGGAGGAAGTGAGCGTCTATTTATCATGTTGTTTTACATATACCATAAGGCACAATTATTGATTTAATTTGATTAATATTTTATAGTTTTCACTTTAATGTGCGTGTACCAATATTTCGTTTTTTAACGTACAATTTATTAAATTCCTTGTCGTCTGAGAGGCTAAACAGGAGTGGAGGGTGTCATGCTGGGTTGCTTATACGTTATTAACAGGAAGTCTTGTTTTGTTTACACGCGTATTCCGAGCTATTGTGAAACCATCCGTTCTGGCAGTTCTCCCTTGCTTTTGTATATGAGAGAGCGTTGCAAGATTGCAAGAGCGTAGAGTAGATGCGCTCGCGGAGTTCCTTTAAAGTTATTACACATGCTTCCTGTTTACAATGCTTGGAACGTATGTTGAAACAATAAATAAATCATTGGGCAACGAACAGAACCCATTCTTTTCCTGTTATGATTAGTTTATAATGTGATGTTAACCGGTTCTTATTCCAGAAGAAGAAAGATGAACAGAAGGAAATCGAGATGTGCTACCCACATCATGACTTCAGTGCACCTCAACCGAAGAATACCAAACAATCTGGAGATAAGGTCTACCGGTCAGTTGGCAATCAATAATTACAAAAATCTATTAAAATCTTTATACTCTCTGTTGTACGATGACAGAATGTGTACTAAAAATCGATATATCGAATAATTTACGATTGTAGTTTTGTGCTTTCAATCGATCGTTACAGTATATTTCTTAAATAATAGATATATTGACTAATTTACGATTACATGAATCTGTTTTAAGTTAATTTTTGCTGTAAATCCATTCAAAATCGATATAGTGATGGTTTTATTGTTCCAGGTATACGTATGGCTTCTGGTTCGGCCGCCCCCCAGTCGTCCAAATTTGGGCCAAACACGGCACGGGCAGCGTCATCATGGATATGATGAAGGTCAGTCCAATTACCGATTAATTATCAATTATCGATTGACTACTGTGGGTCCAAAGTATTGATTGTAATAGGCAGAAGTCACCCAAGTTTGGAGGCTTGCAGTATTTCCCAAAAATTGTTCATTGTTTGCTCTTTTTGTAACCAAAATCGGTAAATTGACCCGTTTTTTATAAGCCAACCAAAATGATAAACTGAGCCGTACCCACAATATGGATGCTCGAAAATGCATGCATGTGATGGTTTTTTTGGAAATGTGAATGCCACCGTAGGGATTACTTGTTCCTTTATTCTTGATTGCACATTTGTGTAAATATTGTGTGGACACGTATTTTGATTATGTTGAAACATGAAAGAAAGAGGACATGGCCGAACAGCTTCTGTGTCGTTTTTAGCTAGTTTTAGGACATAAATTGAAGTAGAGAAATGATGGCTTTCAGTTCTAGGGAACCCGATTAATATTTTTTTCGTCAATTATTGTCTGATTATCGATTGCTCTCAGGTGGAAGAACGATCAACGATGTTATGTCGAATGAGAGCAGTATTGGAATGCGAGCACCATAGCATAGTGGGGAGAAGGTACGGTAGCCGATTATTGATTGTCATAAAATTACTGTAAAAGATTACGGTTATCAACCATTTTTGATTGATGGTTACTAGGGTTGCAGGAACGGGGGCGAATTCTACGCACCCAATTGCCATCCCTTCCCTTCTCTCTAGCAATCGCCCGTGAGAGACACTCTCTCCCTTCCTAAATTCGTAGTTTGGCCTATCACTGCGAGAGAGTGCGTAGTCCCCGCACCTTTGCGGGGACTACGCACTCTTTCTCGCCTCTCCTTGACCCTATCCCTACTCTCTCTTCGCTCCACCTTGCTAGCCCCCATTGGGGCACGTTTGAAGAGATATCCAACTCACCTCTCATCTGAGAGCTTGGCAGTCAACAGCAAAGTTGTAGCTCACATCGACCCGATTCTGATTCTTTTTTGGAAAAGTCGATACGATCAAAACAAACGAAATTACATTCGTTCTAGGGTTTCAGATGGAAATCGAATCAATTACCGTTGAAATAAGTGTTGGTGTGGACATTTGAATTTCTCTCAATGAACATAGGAATCAGATTTCCCCCTGAATATTTATTATGTTGAGTTCCTGTCATTCCATCTATTTTTCATTTCAATGATTCAATGTCTCGAGAAGGACATTGTTAACCTCTCATGGTCCGCTCTTCCACTCTCGTCGCTCCGCTGGTTGTGAGATTATCTATGACAGATCAATAAAAATTCGCATACCATAAATATGTCCCGGTGTCCGAGACTGTTACATTGTTTTCATTTTTCACAGTCTTGATGCAGTATTTATTATCTAAGTGTTTTTAGTGTGGATTTGTTTGCCCAATGCACTTATGTATAATAATAATAAAATGAAAAAAAACAGCTAGCGCAGCGAAGCAAAATTGGTATACTGCAGCATACTGTAGAATGTTTCTGTAAATGTGCTAACATCATGATTTCACCTTATTATGGATGTATCTCATTACATGACACCATTCATTGAACTTACACAGACCGTGGTGATACAAATAATGTGTTTAAAAGGGGTTCTCGCTAAGACGGCAAGCAAAGTGGCACAGTTGGTGAAAATCGTTTCTATGCGCTCAAACTTCAGAGATGGAGTGCCTAGGGGTGGGATACACTTCAGCGAAAAAATTGGACTCCAAATGCGATTTTTTTACCCTCTTTCAAACGTGAACATCGATTGGTTGAGCTTGTCCGAATCTGGAACCGTACTAATGGTTTGCCCTCAAATGAGGCTTGTTCGCAGGTATGCATGGCTTAATCTTTTATCTGAGCATATCACCGCTGGCAGGATCAACCAGGTAACTGTCATACGTCAGAGTCGTAGATTTGCATGCCCGATGTAGTGTTTCTAAACAATCCTCAAGGAATCCTAAAGGAGAAAGGGCGTGTGACGGACACACAAACAAACAAACAAACAGACAGACGTGCCCTATCATTTTATAGAATAAAGTAACTCTCCCGAGCTATTCAGCGATCGTGACTTTAGTAGAGTCAAGAACTCGTCATTTGCATACTTTATCAGCTAAATATGTCAAGAAAACTACTTTCTTAAGGTCATACACATTGACAAAAGCCTTGGGCAGCATTGGAAAGCCAGCGAAAAATCAGCAAAAAACATTGTCCTGGCTGGGGTTCGAACCCACCATAGGAAAATGAGCTCGATCGGGCGATAGCCTTGGCTTAAAAGTGATGTTTAGACATAATCGATTTTTCTCAATTAATTTTTATTAAATTCTACATTAAATTTGCTACAAGATAGCGTCAGTGGAATTCCCCGGAGATTATTGTAAAGTGCTGATTTATTTTTTTAAAGATTGAAAACGTCCAAAAATTACGGGAGCTATACTAGACCTAGAGCTCTGAGAATTTATATTCTAGCATAACTTTTTGCGCTCTTTCGAATGGTATATAACAAGATAGGAAAATCTCAACTTTATTTTTCGCGAGATCAAAGATCAAAGATCACATTTGGAGTCCAATTTTTTGGCTGAAGTGTATCCCACCCCTAGGCACTCCATCTCTGAAGTTTGAGCGCATAGAAACGATTTTCACCAACTGTGCCATCTTCCATCCCGTTCACTGCATTCTTACCGAGAACGCCTTTTAAATTGTTAAGTATCATTTTAAACAAAGTAAAGTATTGTTTGAAATATTTTTGAGATATTTGAATTTTTGTAGCTAAAATATTTTTAAAATTATTTTCAAAAAATCTAAGCCGTGCATTCGATAGCTAATACTGTCTATATTCCACGCAAAAAATATTTCAGGTCGAAATACGAAGTTAAGTTAAGTTATGACCTTTTAAAAGTTGTTTTCATTCGGTTTGGTCTTTGTCTGAAGCTCTCTCTTATCTCCATTGTCTCTCGACTACTCTCCGTCAATGCAACAGTATCGTATCGATTGTTTCATTCGAGATAGACTCAACTGCTCATTCCACCGATCTACTCAATAGTCTAAACTCCCGACAAAGTCATACAGCTCCCGCCAAGAATTGCAGCCGTTTCTAAACGGGATCGTAATCGTCCCTGTCGAATCTTCTGGAATCAGGACTGAATGATGTTTACAAAAACATTCTACAGTATGCTGCAGTATACCAATTTTGCTTCGCTGCGCTAGATGTTTTTTAAATTTTTTTATTATTATACATAAGTGCATTGGGCAAACAAATCCACACTAAAAACACTTAGATAATAAATACTGCATCAATACTGTGAAAAATGAAAACAATGTAACAGTCTCGGACACCGGGACATATTTATGGTATGCGAATTTTTATTGATCTGTCATAGATAATCTCACAACCAGCGGAGCGACGAGAGTGGAAGAGCGGACCATGAGAGGTTAACAATGTTCTTCTCGAGACATTGAATCATTGAAATGAAAAATAGATGGAATGACAGAAACTCAACATAATAAATATTCAGGGGAGAAATCTGATTCCTATGTTCATTGAGAGAAATTCAAATGTCCACACCAACACTTATTTCAACGGTAATTGATTCGATTTCCATCTGAAACCCTAGAACGAATGTAATTTCGTTTGTTTTGATCGTATCGACTTTTCCAAAAAAGAATCAGAATCGGGTCGATGTGAGCTACAACTTTGCTGTTGACTGCCAAGCTCTCAGATGAGAGGGGAGTTGGATATGTCTTCAAACGTGCCTCAATGGGGGCGAGCAAGGTGGAGCGAAGAGAGAGTAGGGATAGGGTCAGGGAGAGGCGAGAAAGAGTGCGTAGTCCCCGCAAAGGTGCGGGGACTACGCACCCTCCGGCTGTCTCTAATCTCTCGTGCGGGAAATGCCGAGAGAGGGGCAAGAGATGGGAAGAGGGCGCGGTAAATTCGACTACGCCTACGCAACGGCAACCCTAATGGTTACTATAACCTCTTACCGTATACCAATCTCCGTTTTCGAGTTCGCCTTAAAACATTCCAAAATCATACATTTGCATACCCTCACAAAGTGAGGATCCACCCACCATATAATGCTATAAGGGTATTTTTTATATGAAAGATTACAATTTAAGCGAAAAATAACGATTTTTCTAAACTGACCCACTGTATTTCGAAAATCGGCTAACTATATAAAACAATCCGATGAGGAAAACCAAAAATGTATGCTCCAAAATGGACGTGGATATGTGTACGTAGGCGCAATATAACGCTGCTTTACGTGACGGCGTGCTCCCATTTTGCTAATGTCATTGATCGCACAAGAGAGAAATTTGTCTTAAAACAACTATCAATTATGTCATTTGTAGTCACAAATCGAAGCCCCGTGGACGCCTTCAAGGCGGTCTTCCGTCGACTCGCACTGCTCGAACAGGATACGGTCGCTGTAGCGTGCACTCTGACTCAGGTAAAGATCAAAGATCAGTAAGGGTTACGGTAGAAGATCAAAGACTAGGGTTATTGTAGAAGAATAAACATAAGGGTTACGGTAGAGGGTCAAAGATCAGGGTTACGGTAGAGGGTCAAAGATCAGGGTTACGGTAGAGGGTCAAAGATCAGGGTTACGGTAGAGGATCAAAGATCAGGGTTACGGTAGAGGGTCAACGATCAGGGTTACGTTAGAGGGTCAAAGATCATGGTTACTGTAGAGGGTCAACTATCAGGGTTACGGTAGAGGGTCAAAGATCAGGGTTACCGTATACTGTAAAATGACTACGATTTGTCTTATACATGGGCGCCGACATGTAAGCGTATGTCTGAGCTTTATTCTGCATTCAGCCAGAATACTGTAGCTTTCCACGTTCAACCACAATTTGCTTTTATGTGATTATTTTGAATGATTAAAAGTAACATTAAAGAAATGGGAACAAGGAGATTTAGGGCGCGATATTATCATACATTTTCATACCCTCACAGTGTGAGGAATGACCCACTATATCACGGATCTCCTGTAGAAACGTAGGAAAATGAGACCTTTTCCCGACAGTTTTAAATTTTATCTCACCGATTTGGATGAAACTTGTTTGATTAATCGTAATTAGGGAAATGAGAAGGCCGAAGCACTTGATTTCGCTAAATTTGCATTTTTATCGATTTTTTGATCTACCACTTCGGGGAGCCATATCTCACTCAAATTTTGACCTAAAGCAAAAAATGTTTTTTTTCAATCGACTCGAAATGAACTAATCTTGAAGTTACTATGCGGAATGTATGGGCGAAAACGCCATCTTCTACCTGTTTT
The DNA here is from genome assembly GCA_943737045.1 of Parapristionchus giblindavisi. Classification (NCBI taxonomy): domain Eukaryota; kingdom Metazoa; phylum Nematoda; class Chromadorea; order Rhabditida; family Diplogasteridae; genus Parapristionchus; species Parapristionchus giblindavisi. The sequence continues at coordinate 707,422 of CALSFV010000050.1, read as the reverse complement.
CTTCGAAAAACTGATTTTTTCAGTACATTAGGCTAATTTTCTCAAAAATTTTCAACAAAGGGTACGATTTTAATTCGCGATTCTGATTCTCCATCCTGGAATTGAGGTAAGCACATATTCCATAATTCATAACTCACGACAAGCCATTCAAAAATGCATTTCTTATATCACCTCTCCTCATTGTCATGCAAATTCCCAATTATGGTATACCAATCGAAAGATGTCGACGAGCTCTATAAAAATGACCTAACAGTAAAAGTCATGAAAGTTGACCGTTTTCAAGATATGCTTGAAAATCCGTTTTTGCACTACCAAAAACGTTCTTTGCTTTCTCCAGTTTGTGTTTTTAACATTATTTTCTAATAATATTATAGGAAAGGGTAACAAATAAAACAGCAAAAAGGTTTATCTGAGATATTCATTATTGCAAATACGCATTCTGAAATACGAAACTACTCATCGATATTTCCGATATCGGAATCGGAATGATCGAAAAAAAATATCCGGATCATTGAAATACTCCTTGAGATCACTGTGAACGAAATCATAGATAGCCTCAGCAGTGATTATCTCTTCCCCTCTCTCTCTCTATTATCCTCTTCCACATCGACCTCCTCCTCGGTCTGAATCTCTTCCTCCACCAAATCCATGAGCATATCATCCAGCCTTCTGGTTGTACTTACCTCCCTTCTTCGTGATCCTCAGTGCCCATCCCATCGGCTTGGGATGATCAGCAGCTTGCTGGTACTCCTTGAAAGACTCAACGAGAAGATAGATTCCTACTCCTTGCTGCACTTCCTCGAGCTTTCGCTTGTAGAGACCGAGGGCGAAATCGTACTGAGATATCTTCTCGGGTCTGATATTGTGCTCCCCCCCTTGTCGATGTGCTGGAGGAGATTCGAGTGTCGAATGAAGCTGGAAGAGCACTGACTGCATGCAAAGGGAGGGGAAGAGGGTGTCAGGGAAGGAGGAAAGAGTGCAAAAAACACAAAGGAGAAAGCAAAGAACGTTCCTTTGCGAATCGATTGCATTGCACAGCAATTTGGTAGTGCAAAAACGGATTTTCAAGCATATCTTGAAAACGGTCAACTTTCATGACTTTTACTGTTAAGTAATTTTTATAGAGCTCGTCGAGATCTTGGGGGGCGCCCGTTTCGGCAACGAGTTATAAATCGGTTAGGAGATGGTCTATGGAAACAAAAGTTGTACCATTGTTATCAGTAGTGGTGTACGGTATGGTGCTACCGTAACCGTCGGGAATCGTGAACTGATTTTTTTAGTCGACTCATGACCGTTGAAAATGGCCAAAGTCGAAAAATTCATGACGACCCGAGATCAAATACTAGTTGCAATTATATCAATAGTGAGCCTACTTTTATCTTTATGGATACCGTAACCCGTACTACCGTAATCTAGCTACCGTAACCTGCAATAATATGGCCAAATGCGCTTCAAATCCCGGTTTGATTACGGTAGTTCGGGTTACGGTAACCATAAAGATAAAAGTTGGCTCACTATTGATATTATGGCAACTAGTATTTGGTCTCGGAGTATCATGAATTTTTCGACTTCGGCCATTTTCAACCATGAACCCCGGGTCATGGGTCGACTAAAAAAATCAGTTCACGATTCCCGACGGTTACGGTAGCACCATACCGTACACCACTACTGATAACAATGGTGCAACTTTTGTTTCCATAGACCTTCTCCCAACCGATTTATAACTCGTTGCCGAAACAGGCGCCCCCCGAGATCTTTCGATTGGTATACCATAATTGGGAATTCCGGGTCCACAAAGTCCGGGTCCACTCTGAGGATCGATGTGGCTTGTCGTGAGTTACGGATTATGAAATATATGCTTACCTCAATTCGGGGATGGGGAATCAGAATCGCGAATAAAAATCGTACCCTTTGTTGAAAAATTTTTGAGAAAATTAGCATAATGTACTGAAAAAATCAGTTTTTCGAAGAAAACAGGTAGAAGATGGCGTTTTCGCCCTTACATTCCGCATAGTAACTTCAAGATTAGTTTATTTCGAGTCGATTGAAAAAAACATTTTTTGCTTTAGGTCAAAATTTGAGTGAGATATGGCTCCCCGAAGTGGTAGATCAAAAAATCGATAGAAATGAAATCAAGTGCCTAAGTCTTCTCATTTCCCTCATTACGATTAATCAAACAAGTTTCATCCAAATCGGTGATATAAAATTTAAAACTGTCGGTTGGCTTCTTTCATTCTTACAGGAGATCCGTGATATACGGCGCATTTTCACGGTTGGCCCACTATATAATGCTCATTTTTATGTGAAAGATTACAATTTTTGCGAAAAATAACGATTTTTCTAAATCGACCAACTATATAAAAACAATTCGGTGAGGGCACCAAAAATGTATGGATATTATAATGAAGAACGTGGGATCAACGATGTGGAATTCTATTCTCTATTAGATTCGCGAGGCTGAAAGTGTCACCCATATAGCTCAGCGGTTAGTAGTCAGTGCTAGTAACCGTGCCACGCGAGTTCGATTCCCGTTTGCAATTTTCAATATATTTTATTTCAAATATTAAAAATCGTTCATTCCCTGGTGTTTCCTTGGTACATCAACGAACTTTGAGCTTTGATTACGGTATTCTGAAACATTGTTTTTGTATTCTGGAAGATGTGATCTTTAACCTGACCAGTTTAGTTACGAAAAAACTCGAGGGTTCCCTTCTTTAAGCGAGTGTACTTGATTGAAATATCGATTAGTTGGCTACAGTAATCAAACGTTTTTTTTTTTCGTTTCAGGACCAGCCGGTCATCACGGCCGCCCACCAGACATAAGTCCGCGACTTCAACGTTCAATGAAGCGAGCTCGCCGTTCAAATGGACCCTTGTACAGCATAATATTTTATTGATCTCCACCTTGTCTGTCCTACTTCACACTTACTTGATTACTACCTTAGTCACGATTGGATGTTGTCTTACTGTATCATATATTATTGATTTTTTATCATCCCATACTTCTATTTCATCCCTACCATCTCTCCACTCTTTCCTGCTCACGTAGACCACGTGCAATATCTCTACGCTAAATTGTTGCCTTTTAGATTTTAATCATTAATAGTAGTCAAAGTTGCCAATAATGACGGCGTCAAAATTGGGCCAATAATGACGGCGTCAAATTTGGCCCAATAATGACGGCGTCAATGTTGGCAAAATCTGAGTGAAGCCTTTCTGCCAATAATGACGGCGTCATAATTGGGCCAATAATGACGGCGTCATTTTTGGCCCAATAATGACGGCGTCAATGTTGGCAAAATCTGAGTGAAGCCTTTCTGCCAATAATGACGGCGTCAATGTTGGCAAAATCTGAGTGAAGCCTTTCTGCCAATAATGACGGCGTCATAATTGGGCCAATAATGACGGCGTCATTTTTGGCCCAATAATGACGGCGTCAAAGTTGGCACAATCTGAGTGAAGCCTTTCTTGCCAATAATGACGGCGTCAATGTTGGCAAAATCTGAGTGAAGTCTTTCTGCCAATAATGACGCCATCAAAAATGGCATTTCCGAATTTTCCTGACCTTGCCTAATTAGAACATTGCATTATTGGCATTCCATCCGGAAAAGTAATTTGCCAATTTTGATCGCAGAATTATTGGCGGAAATGAATTTTAACGTTTCCGCCAATTTTGCTACTTTCAATATTGTCAACGTTCGATGCGCCAAAAACGAATGGATCATTATTGGCCATGCCAACATTTACATCGTCAAATTTGTCTCCATTTCCCGTGACAAAATGGCTGCCGTCAATTTTGGCAACATCCCCTACCTCACCCACTTGCCAATTATTCAAGATGCATTATTGGCAACAAAAAGTCTGCCAACATTGATCATTGATTATTTGTCATTTTCTTGTTTCTCACTGGAAGACAATAAATAAAGAATCAAAATTGGCAATTGTACAATTTCATACACATGACAACATTGCACACTGCTTTATTGGCATGCCAAATCCGACGTCGTCAGAGTTGGCTAAAATCGATCTTCATCTCATTCTACGCCACTTTCTTATTCTAAGGCCTCTTATATTCTTGATAAGCAGTATTACTAAAGTGTAGACTGTTCATAATATACATCATAATATGGCTATTACATTATAGTTTATTGTTCGCTATAGAACAGTTGACCTAAAAAACTCGGCAATTATGAATGAGTATTACGAACAATACATTTTATGTGGAGTTAAAATCTTGGAAAAGTATTATAGATAGATAAGTAAAAAGTACTATTAACTTTGTGATTGTAAGAGTAGTTGGAAAAGCAGCCAACTACTTTTACAATCACAAAATTAATACTACTTTTCACTTTTCCATCTACTTTTCCAAGATTTTAACACAACATCAGTTTTTACCTACCATAATGCAATTTAATTCCAGATATTACATCCTCTCACATTCGACCCCTTCGAAGAAATACTTGATAATTATTGTTCTAATTTTAGCAGCTCCATGCTTATTTCAAGGGGTATGTTCCTTAATCTAACGTGTCATACTTCAAACACATACAGGGTGAGTGATAATTACTTGCACTCAATTTCATCAATGTGCACAATTGCATCTTCATGATGGCTGACCTTTCGTATAAAACTGTTCGAGGTTTCAATCCGATTAGTCTACAGTCCCGCACGACCGCCCTCCCTAAAGGCGGGCCGCCGCGACATGATTCATGTCGCCTCATGTCGCATCCTTCTAAAAGACTTTTAAAACATATCATTAGCTGTAATCATTGCATCATCAGATAAGATTAAGATCACCGTTGAAACGAATAAAATTGGTTAAATCTGGACAGAGTTATTGAAGGATCATGGCTGATTTTGCTACCGTAATCCCTGCAAATTTAAATTTCCCGCACTTTTCATTGACCCTGCGAAATCGATTTTCTCACGAACAAGTTTTTGGACGCTTTCTGCGGATTTTCTTTTATATTTTCTCGTCTATTTTGCGAAATAATTACAATACTTCCAAATACAATACTTCCAATACGAGAAAAAATCGTTCTAAAACACATTTGCTAGAAAATCGTTTTCGCAAGGTCAGCACCCCGTCAGGCATGATCCTTCAATAACTCTGTCCAGAGTTAACTAATTTTATTCGTTTCAGCGGTGATCTTAATCTTATCTGATGATGCAATGACCACAGCTAATGAAATATTTTAAAAGTATTTTAGAAGGATAAGACATGAGGCGACATGAATCATGTCGCGGCGGCCCGCCTTTAGGGAGGGAGATCGTGCGGGACTGTACTTAGTCAATGATGGTGGAGGTGAACCCGATGAGATGTACTATCCTGAAACACAAACGCGAAGGAAGCCAACTCTGCGACATCATCAATCGACTCAACGTTCTCAAGCGAATCGCCTACCACGCTATCCGACGCTACGACTAACTCGGCACAGAAGGAGACCGTCGTGTGCGAGGAAGACTGATGTCCGCAACTTCACCCCACTACCGTGAGAGAATTCGCCAGAAGATCTACCGTAACCCTAAGAGGTGAATGGGTGGAATGACTTGAAAGCTCGGTATCTCTGATTTATTTATTCGTTGGATTGTCAAATCTGGTCTGATGCAGCATCTATACATGCACTGCAAACTGCTTGGTTTGACCGATCCCAGGATCAATCTACGCAGAATGCGATGCCGTTTCCTTCTTGACCGGTGTCGCATTTACGAACATTTCGCCGATTCCTTTGCTGATGAAAAGTTCTTTAACCTCGATTGTGAAATGAGTTCTCTGAGCAGCACAATCATCGACCACAATGTCAATGTCATCCTCGCATCCTGCTTATGTGATGGAGTGGACGGGCCGCTGCACCACCTATCAAATTTCTCTCGTCTTGTGACCCCAGGCGTGAACGTGAACACGAACTACTAAATCAATCACATCCTGAAAGCCACACTCCTCCCCCGGACCAAGTCTCACTTCGGTCGGAGCTTTTGGACGCAGCAGTAGGGCGGCGAAAACAACCAAAGCCACGACCATGTGATTTGGTGTGAACGTGCTCGACTACCTCACTCCCTCTCGCTTGTCTTCAATCCCCGGAACCTTAGTGCCGGGGTTTCTGTAGAGCATGATCTCTACTACCAAGTACAAGCTCTGGTATTTTTTCCCGCCTGGAACCCGGTATAGCGCCATTTTCCCGATATCGATAGCTGGAACCCGGTAGATTTCCAGCCTGCAACCCGGTAAATTTCCAGACTGGATCCATGCGGTTGGCCAGTCTGGAAAAAATACCAGAGAGACTCTGGGCAGCCTGAATAAGGCTCTCCTCCGAGCATGGGACAAACTCAACGACGACTACTTCCGTAAGGAGGGCACATCGAAATCCATTGACATATTCTTGTTGCTAATGAATTGAATAAGTAATGGTATGAAATTGGTTGCTCAACTCGCATTTTAAGGAAAGATACAAATAAAAGTTCGAGTGCAAGTAATTATCACGCACCCTGTAATAGTATTATATAATTATGCTGAACCTGGATTACTGTAAAGGCAGACTATTTATGTTTAACTAAGTTAAAGGTAGATATATTTTCGTAAACAAAATGGGAAACAGAGAGCTAGCAAAAGTTATTCTACATACACTAGAGTTGGCAATTCGGGCCTTGCGGGCCTGCAATGAAATTGACTTTTCATTGCTAATGATTGCGGGCCCGCAGTGCGGCGTAAAATCATTGCGGACCCGCAAACTAGGAGAGAGGGGAGGGGGAGCGATTGCGGGCCCGCAATGGCTTTGCGGTCCCGCAATGACCACTTTACATGAATACGTATAAATATTATTATATTATTATTATTATTCCTACCCTGCTATTTTTTTATCGATCGGTTGTTTTTCTCTGTTAACGAGGGAAATTGAAGAGAACTGACAAGGGAATCCTTTCAGCTCGCGGAAACCAATCCAGATGAAAATTTGCACAGGCATTGTTGAAAGCAATAGAAAATGATATGTGAAGTTGAAAAATGCAGCAGGGCAATACCCGAGCCGCAGCATCTATCCAAACTTGGTCAGACTTGGCGCACATTAGCCGCCAACAATTTGAATTTATTGTCCCTATCTCTGAAGAATGGTATCAACTTGATTGGTGAATGCATTGGAAAGTATCTCGTACATTACAGACAAAAAGATTCCGAAAAGATAACATCAAAGCTGTTGTACGAAGGAACTGCGCCACCAATAAGGTTTCTTTCTCTCATTGCTTCAGAATGCGGCGAATGCGCGCTAAGTTTGACCAAGTTTGGATAAAAGCTGCGGCTAGGGTATTACCCTGCTGCATTTTTCGACTTCACATATCATTTTCTATCGCCTTCAACAATGCCTCTGCAAATTTTCATCTGGATTGGTTTCCGCGAGCTGAAAGGATTCCCTTGTGAGATGAACGACCGACCACAAAAAGTAGCAGGGTAGGAATGAAGTAGTCATTGCGGGCCCGGAAAGCTATTGCGGGCCCGCAATCGCTCCCCTCCCCCTCTCTCCTAGTTTGCGGGCCCGCAATGATTATAGACCGTTCTGCGGGCCCGCAATGAATTGTGCGTTATTGCCATCTCTACCGTACAGTATTCATTTTATGCTTATTTTGCAAATGTTAACTGAATTTTAGACGAGTTTCATCACACAACAAGCGGACGACGAGTTCATCAGACATTTTGCCATGGAGAACTATCCGATGGCGTTGGAGTCTAGCAGCATGTTAACTGGTAATTTCCTCGTCACATTATGAAGTCGGAAAATCGATTAGTATCACTAAAAATTATTTTCCAAAAAAGATAAGGGAACACAGCAAAGCTCTCCTCAAGCGCAGCATATTTATCGCCATGATAGCTAAATAATAACGAAGAGAAACGGAACAGAAAATGATATTAATCGATCAGATATCTTTATCTTTTTGTCTTCACAGTTTGTTCACGAAAATATTCGTCGGACTCCATCTTTAACAGATGTACAAGTATAGGCATGCAAATTTTAAAAAAAATAGATAGGTTAGTCACTGATGTGCCTTATGGTGTTTCGGCCGCTACGTTTTCAAGTTCTGATTGTTCATGACTCTCTGAGTAAAACGTTACTGAATTTTTATTTCGAAAAAATCGAAAAATTCGAAAAAAATATATAAACGATGTTTTTTTTCATAAACATCAATGCGCTAAGTTTTACTCTTGATATAATGGAAACGCAAGAATTACAAGTGTGTGATTCTTAATTGAAGCTGCTTACATGATAAAAATTTTTTTTGGTCGAGTGAAGTTGTCATTTTTGTTTCAAAATTTTTAATTTTTTCACAAAATGTAAATTTTAGAAAATTTGTCATTTTTGCGTAAAAGTATTTTTCGGTTTTTTTCGAATTATTTACGAAAAAAATTTCGTCGAAAAACTTTTTCGAGAAAGTATCGAAAAATCGAAAAACGAAAAATGCACATCCCTGGGGTGGAGTAGAATAATGGAAGATTGAAATCGATAAATCGATATTGAAATTGTAAATGATATGGTGATGCAAGGGAATAATCGATTTTTACCTTTAATTTTCAGGGACAACAAGCATTTTTGAACCTCTAGTTATGTTCGCGTGTCTGTACTCGGTCTGCACAATGCCACCTTCCTACGCCATTATCATTTATATGAGACATAAGGTTGAACTTTGAACTATGATCTTTGATCTTTGATCTTTCGACCTTTGATCTTTTCAGTCCCTCGAACTGCTCGACAATCGAGCTTTACATATGAGCGAAAAAACAAGAGTGGCCCACAAAAACGTTATAAATGTCAGTTGTTTTTTTTTTAATTTCGAATTTAAGACGAATGTCAAGTATATATCTGTCTCTTAAAAAGATTCACAGTGAGTCTACTTTAATTATACAAGCTCTTCGAAACTCTTTTTTTTCTGTGTTCAAAATCGAGGTCATGAGAACGGAGAGCATCGTGAGTTTAAGATTGGAGCATTTCTCTTACCCAATATTTATCAAGTCTTTCAGCCGTGATAAATGTTGATTGACTTACCCTTCGTCAATATTGAAAATTATTTAAATGGATTTGAATTAAAAATATTGATTGATTGATTGATTTAAAGGCTCTAACATACCACGCTATGCTGCCCAGTGTCAACGTCATCGCTGTATCATCATTTATGGCCATGTGGTTGGACCTCGTTCACAATGAACTAGTAGAAAGCGCCGTTTTCATGGTATTTAAACATTATTTATTCAATTCATTTATTTACATTGTTCGATTATTGAAGATCGCTTAATGTGCAAAAAAAAAGTGGGGTCGGACTCCAATCGTATCGGGCTGTAATGCTAATTGTAAGATAGATGAGTCGGTGATATTCGTCTCAGCTTCCATTCCACCGGATAACTCCAATGGCTCGCTTCAAACCGTTCCTAAATCGAACTCATCAATCAATCAATAATCTTCAATTCATTTCAAATACGATTTCAGTATTCTGTAGAAGTATGTTCTGTATTTGCGCTGTGGGTAGATTTGTCGTTTTTTTGCGCACATGTATCGCATTCTTTGCGTTTGTCTCGGTTGTGAGCGGTTCATCTCTCGTTCGTCTGTTCAACTCTTACCGAATTAACATCAACAAAGTCAAAGGATCCCCTCCTAGAAGACTATAGGCAAGTCAGGAGTGGTATGCCTATCATCAAGCAATTGTTGACGAAGTATTGAGCGAGGACTTCGTGGGTTATCTCTATCTAATTTTTCTCAATTCTGTTTCATGATTCACAATTCGAAAAGGATCAAGTGTAGCGACTTTGATTCTGAAGAACGTCTTAATTGGTGATCAGAAGATGAAGAAGATGAAGAGAATTATGCCCCTTGTATGGGACCTCAGCACGCCCAGACTAATCTGTCGTTAAGTGGCAACCATTCCCTCCCCAATGGTTCTGTGCTTGATAAAGGTCATTAAACTGTAAACTGTATCGGAGGAAAAAAGTTCATGAATACTATTTGCATGCATGAATTAAAGAAGGGAACCCATGAGTTGGCATGACTGACTCCCGCCACGATAAGCATGCTGGCTATTGTTTATATTATATGGTAATTGGCGTAAGGGATAATGAGAAAATGAGAGAGAAAGTATGCAAATTCGAAGAGCACTCTCTACATGCCTTGAAAGTTGTACTTTCAATGCTCATAGTGAGCTTTAAACATATCGGGAATCAATATCAGATATGTCTTTCGATTCGTGTGATGAATCTCTATCATTCTATCCGAACAGTCTTATTACGAAAAAACTCGTGGGCCTCCATCTTTAATGTAAGATATCCTCCGAAGTGATCACCCGCAGGGATTTGTGTGCCTTGAATCACGGGTTGTACCTTTACCTTATTGTTTTTATCGCACCGAAGTATAAAAGGAGAGCAAGCTTAATCAGAATTCGCTCAATGTGAATTCTTACTCTAAGAAGAAGCCTAAACGCCGTTTCTAAAGAGCATTCGAAAAATAACTGAAAGGGAGAGTAACCTATATATGTCAATATACACGTTTAGCTCGTGGGGACTCACCATGACGTTACAATGGAGATAATAATCGTCACATTTAATAACTTTTGGTGATAGTCTCAGAGCCCTTTTCCAGGGAATTTTAACATACGTTGTTTGACAATGGTTCATCTCCATTTAAAGGCGCTGCTAATTTGAAACTCTCTGCCCCCCCCCCCCCCAATACTCTCTTGCTTTCATTGCCTACCTCTGAAAAGAGCCTCCTTGGGCACCTCTTCGGGTCTTATTTTTGATTATTTATGACCATTTTGAAAAATTATTGGCTTTCTGGGCCTTTTGGTATCTTTTGGTCTCTTTTTATGCAAATACAGTGCATTTTCAGAGGCCCGAAAAGTCCTTAAAACGAGAATGTTACATTTTTGACCTATTTTTTAGAAACCATATTCCATGTAGACTTACGCCATGCAAGAACAACGTAAAAACCGTTTTCCGGGTAAAATATGACGCCATTAACATAGGCGAAGGATTTTTGGAAAACGCCTCCGCCTACGCTAATGGCGTCACATTTTTTCGGAAAGCGGTTCTTGCATACGGCCACAGGATAGCAAAAATTAGAGAAAAACGTGGTAAGGTTAAATGGTTCCCTTGTAGGGTGGCGGCAAGGACTCATGAGTATTGGGCAGTATTGAGTAGCATGAGTATCCCCTTGGCAGCTCCTCTCTGTAATCCAGTGAATGAGTAGTTTCGGGGGGGGGGGGGGGGTGAGTCGAAAATGAGTCAGCGTTTTTCAAAGCCATCTGCGGACGAAAATTGACAAATGATGTGTGTGCACAAGCAAAAGGGAATATTGAGCAAAAATTTACAAATCGACTATCAAAATGAAAATAAAGCAAAAATTATTCATTTGGATCCAGTTGTATTTTAAAAATAATTTCCAGGCTGCAGCTGTTCCACCCTCGTTAAATTGCTACTTCACTCTATACTTCGTGAAGCCCTATCGAAAGTGAGACCTTTAACTTAATTCATCTCAATATGAATTTTTCATAATCAATCGAAAAAAGGAGTTATCTTCGTTTTGTAGATAGATGTTGTAGATTCTATGTGAGAACAGCGAGATCTTGAAGGAAGTTTGCTTATGCTTTATTGCGAATAAAACATATTCAACCTTCCTTCAATATCTTATTGTTCTCACATTGAACACTGCATCAGCTCTCATTATCAGAAAGCCACCTGGATCATTATTTACAAGGAAGATATTATGAATAATCATTTTTACACAAGAAATGCTACCAGCCTAGCACAAGTGCCCTTGTAACATCGAAAATAATTCTTTTGCAAACAGTGGTACTAATTGTTTTCATATTTTCCTCTATTATTCTATTTCACAGACGCTATTGTACATCAATAAGGTCTTTTCCGCAACGGAATGCATAGGGCTGGTTAAAATAAATATTATGACGCACATTACGAGGAATTACGAGAAAAAATGCATCGAAGTCGAAACTAATTTTGGCTAATTTTTTTTTGTTGCAGATTCGTCACCGGCAATTTCGAGTCATCATCACTGGACACCAGAGGCATCTCAGTTTCGGGCGCAAACAACAATCGAACCAGATTCGAAAGGAATGATCGGGAGTGGACACGACAGACGACGTAAACTCTGCAGACTATACTACACTAAACTGCCACTACTACTACTACAAATCCGGCACTTGACCGTCTTAAAAAAATCGTATGTACTATTTGATAATTCGTTTGATTGGTTGTTCTGTCAATTTCCTTGTTTTGCAATAAAGAATTTTCTAAGCTGAGATTTATTCTGTGCCGTGCTGAATTGCAATTGCTCTAATTACGCCGACACTAGTCATTAATTTGAAATGCATAGGTGTATTTACTGGTACTCGACAACAATTCCTTTTTAGTACGCAATATAATAATAATAATAATTTATTGTTTCTTGGACAAGACACAATAACGATATTCTGTGAATAATATATATTTATTAAAAAAGAAGGAACGACGAAAATACTCTAATATAAGCATAGTGTAATCGTAATCGCCCTATCGCTCTACCGATCGATAATGCAATATATATATATACAAATGCAACGCTTCTCCGCAATTTTAGTGGTGCCAATAATTTGGTCGAAGTAGAGCCAAATATTTGGCTGCAACACAAGCCCCCACTTTTTAAGTGGAGAGCTACAGTGTAGCCAAAAATTCATGGGACAATTTTTCAACTTTTTATAACTTTTGATCCAGGAAAGCAATCAAGCTGATCTTTTTAGTCAATGTAGAGAATTTATCAAGGTATACAACCATGATGTGTTGGTCTAATTAAATTAATTCACTGTTGCATAGTAATGATTCTATCGAAATATACTTTTTTTGAAAAATTACATTTCTTTGGTGAAAGGCGCTGTTCTTCTGAAACACTGTGAGAGTGTAGACATATACTAGTGCTGCACAGTCAAACAATCCGGAATGGCTCTGACTCCGATTTCGAGCTGTAGCTTTGTTGCAAATTTGACCCCCAAAATTTATAACTCAGCTTCTAGTTGTGCTAACGACCCGCTCTAAGTGCTGAAATGATGCCAGTGGCGAGTAATGTTTATCCCCAGATTACGGTAGTCAAAGCTCAACATTTGCCCTCAGGGCATAACATATTTTTTTTGAATAAGGACTGAATTTGAGACCCTACCGTTCAGAGGGCGGGTCTTCTAAAATTATGATTCCTGCGCAAGCAGCTTAGCAATGTATCATATAATTATATCCCTTATTTTGGTTTACTTCCGATTCCTTTCAGATCCGTAGCAAAAGTTATGCTGAGGTCTACTCGGTTTCAGCGATCAAAGATCAACATACAAAGATCAAAGATCAAAGTTTAGCAATAGTGTAAAAACTTTTGTGAACATCTCTAACATGCATATGTGCTTTGAAAATAAGAGATTTCATCAATAGAGGCCAGTAACTAGAGCAGTAAGAATGAAAGCGTAAGAGCGGGCACCGAGTAGACCTCAGCATAACTTTTGCTACGGGTCTGAGAGGACTCGGAACTAAACCAAAATAAGAGAAATATATATATATGATATATTGCAAAGCTGCTTGCGCAGGAACCATAATTTTAGAAGTCCCGCCCTCTGAACGGTAGGGTGTCAAAATCAGTACCCCCCCCCCCCCCAAAAAAAAAATATTTTTCGCCCTGAGGGCAAATGGCGAGCTATGACTACCATATTCTGGGGATAAACATTACTCGCAACTGGCATCATTTCAGCACTTAGAACGGGTCGTTAGCACATTTAGAAGCTGAGTTATAAATTTTGGGGTTCAAAGACTGCGAAGGAAAAAGAAAGCGAAAACTACCTCGTCATATTTACCGGATACTTTCATTTGTTTCATGATTTTGATTGCGTTGAATAAATCAATCTTCGTGCTTGTATTATAAACACGAACACGAAGACCGTTGTGTAAGGAGAATAGTGCAAAGTATAGAAATACGAGGATTGCTATTGGGTACGAATAAAAGAGACGCTATGAAAGAGGAGATCTCGAGATGGGCACAGGAACGAGACTGATTAGTTACACAAAGAGCATAGATATGGTGCATTTCATAAGCGAGAGGGCATAGAGAGAGAAATAGAGTAAGGTGAGACAGTGTGTGGTACAGAGAGAGCGGTGTCTGACCTCTCTTGTAAATACTAAAGCGTGTTGCGCTCATCAAACCGATTAACAAGCGAATTGAGAGCAACGTTCATGTTGATTGGGTCGGCATCTAACACAGACGTGGCTTAGAACGCGTTATTAATAAAATACAATACAAAACACGCACATAAAACAGTAATAAAGGTGGAAAAGTGAAAAGTAAAACAAGGCGAATTATCCGTTCCGACGGTACGCAAATTCCCTATTCAATCACTTTCAGGCAACATACCGTATGCGTGGCAGTGTTCTCGTTGTGAGACGTGAGACTTAGTAAAATTCAAATTCGCGGGAATTTAAAACTGAATTTCCGGACTTCGTTTTTTTCAAGGGGGTTACTCTCCCTTTAAAAAGTTCCCTTACCTGTAAGGGATTTCCAATGTTTATTTAACGTTTTTTTCAACGATCAAGTATGACTAGATCTATAATCAAGTTTTACAAGAGTTGAACCATGTCCACATGGCTTAGTGGCAAGAGTATTGTGTACCGATCCTAACCTCGTAGGTTCGGATCCTACCTGGAGCAAATCAATTTTGCCAATTTTTCTTATTGTTTCAATCTATTTCATATCCCTTACATGGGGTGGTAATCTTTCGTCAATTTCGGCAATGCCGAAATTTTCGGCGTGCCGAAATATTGGGGGGCGCCCGTTTCGGCAACGCCCGTTTCGGCAACGAGTTATAAATCGGTTGGGAGATGGTCTATGGAAACAAAAGCTGTACCATTATTATCAGTAGTGGTGTACGGTATGGTGCTACCGTAACCGTCGAGAATCGTGAACTGATTTTTTAGTCGACCCATGACCCGGGGTTCATTGTTGAAAATGGCCGAAGTCGAGAAATTCATGATGACCCGAGATCAAATACTAGTTGCAATTATATCAATAGTGAACTTTATCAACTTCTATCTTTATAGATACCGTAACCCGTACTACCGTATTCTAGCTACCGTAACCTGCAATAATATGGCCAAATGCACTTCAAATCCCGGTTTGATTACGCTAGTTCGGGTTACGGTAACCAGAAAGATAAAAGTTGGCTCACTATTGATATTATGGCAACTAGTATTTGGTCTCGGAGTATCATGAATTTTTCGACTTTGGCCATTTTCAACCATGAACCCCTCATGGGTCGACTAAAAAAATCAGTTCACGATTCCCGACGGTTACGGTAGCACCATACCGCGTAGTCAGCTAGATCATTTCTCAAGCCATTTTCATTCCTCTGTTCATCTTTGCATTATGCTAGATATTTGACAATAGTATTTCAGCCCAATTTATAAATAAATATAAATGTATAAATACATACTAGTCCATGCAAGTTTCTTTCTAATAACATTAAACCTTTCATTATCGCTTTATTCTTACTATTATTCATAAGTGTTTGTCCACTTGTGTTTGCCCTCTCTTTGAGGTCCACTTTTTCAGATGGATGTGGTGCACCAGTCAGATCACCTTTACAGTTTTGCACGCTCTCACTGGGATTAACCTCCCGGTGGCAAGCTACGTCCTAACTGTCTTTATCATCACTGGTTATATATTTTGTTGCACTGCTTCGATTGTTTGAATGAATGAAATCAGTAAAAAACAGTTCAAAGCAAATCATTGAAATGTATTGATTTCATTGAAACTCGTAGAACACACTATCTGAGAAAATCGACATAGGTGCGGTATCGATGAAAAATAGATTTTTTTGTTTTATCTATGATAATTACAGGCTCCATGAGTGTAGTTCACTGGTACTTGGAAATTCCTTCCAATTGAAAATTCGCTTCAGGTGGTGACCACACCACGATTTGGCGCCTTTTCCTAAAAAGTTTATTTCGAATCCAATCGATTCGGGAGTGGATGCAATCGACTCCTTGGCTAATTTTAAGAAACTATTGTTGAGGAGAGTTTTTCGATCAACGGATAACGAAGGCTGGAATTGGGAATTTTCGAAAAATTTTTTACATTAAATTAATTCTCACTATTTTCCCATGGGGCAGGAAAACTTTTTATTTGCTTAATAGCTTCTACATATTATATTACACCTTTGGTTTAAAATTCATAATTTTTTAAAAATACGAATTATATGAACTAATCATTTTTATAACGAATTCGTGAATTGTGGTGTGTTGAACCTTTTGTAAATTACAGTACACGTACAGTACAAGTACGATCAGTAATGTGGTCATCACATATGCCGTGCAGCTGCACTCCGATGGTGCAGAATAATCATATATCTCTAACATTATAAAGAAAAGCGCTGAAAATATGCTTAAAACTAGCGAAAAAACTAAATTAACTGATTAGGGATTACTGTAGGAGCACACCATAATACACGAATTCGTTATAAAAATGATTAGTTCATATAATTCGTATTTTTAAAAAATTATGAATTTTAAACCAAAGGTGTAATATAATATGTAGAAGCTATTAAGCAAATAAAAAGTTTTCCTGCCCCATGGGAAAATAGTGTGAATTAATTTAATGTAAAAAAATTTTTCGAAAATTCCCAATTCCAGCCTTCGTTATCCGTTGATCGAAAAACTCTCCTCAACAATAGTTTCTTAGAATTAGCTAAGGAGTCGATTGCATCCACTCCCGAATCGATTGGATTCGAAATAAACTTTTTAGGAAAAGGCGCCAAATCGTGGTGTGGTCACCTCCTGAAGCGAATTTTCAATTGGAAGGAATTTCCAAGTACCAGTGAACTACACTCATGGAGCATGTAATTATCATACATAAAACAAAAAAATCTATTTTTCATCGATACCAAAAAATATCCCAGTTGTTGAATTCTCTCAGATAGTGTTTTGTAGACAACTCGGATTATTTCAGGACGTGGAAGGTGTGACATTCGACACGGTAATTGTCTTCTTTTCCTGATTCAGTGATTGAGAAACGAAACTGGAAAACAATAATTATTAGACTATTCTGTTCGAAATTCGACAAATCTCCCACACAACAGCGAACTTTTTGGGCAGCGTGGCCTTTCGAACGGCTTACTCTTTTTTTCTGCTGAATATAGCTATAGATTTTACCTTCGATATGGTTTGACGAAGTATAATGTAAAGTAGCAATTGAAAGTCGGCGGGATAGCAGCGGCCTGCAAATGGAAGATTGATCAAAACTCGTCATCTTTTTTCCTACTATATTCAATTTCCGAAAATACCCGGCTGGATGTTTAATTAAAGGGAGCGTTAAAGTGATACCCCAAGCAAATTTGCAACTCTCCGCTCTGGCCACACTCTCTCGCTTTCTTTGTCTGCGAGAGAGTATTGCCAATGGGGAGAGTAAAATTAGCTTGGGGTGGGCCTTTAAAGGATTAAAGGGAGTCTCAACGGCCTCTTCATTGCGCACACTACTTCTCTATTCTCTAACAACGCGAGAGCGTTGACTTTTGAAGAGACCTTTGACAAAGGTTTCGGTACCTTTACCAACCTACCATGAACACCGCACTCTCAAGCAGAGGATGATGCACGATGTCAAGACACATCAAGATAAATGGAATAATCGCGAATAGGTAAGTACAAGGGAGCATGGCATGGTACGTGAGAGCCTGCAAATTTTTAAATCCATTAGTTCTACATTGCACAGCGGTTTTCATAGTACAATAGTTTATTCAGAAAATTAAAATGTATTTCCAAAAGTAATGTTTCATACTTGAATGAGGCTTTTGTGGACATTCCTCGTCTTCTCACTCATGTGCAGAGATCGGGAGTTGAGTAATTGAAGAGCCTGCAGAGATCAAAGATCAAAGATCAAGCGTGCAAAAACAAACTCTACCTTGATCCTAGTGCAAATAATCACAGCATAGCAAGGTGCAGGCGAGCAGACGGCATAGATTATAGTATAAAGAACTAGAGGAGCAAAGATACTGTAGTGACCTGAAATTCATAAAATAAAATTGATTTAATAATATTTGTCTGATTCACAAAAAAGAGTGCCGTGTCTGCTTCCTTGGTATAATCCTGTAGTTTGATCTTTGATCTATTTTATATCTTTTGTTGCTGTAACTACTACGTTTATCTAACTACTGTATGAGTTGTCCGTTTTTCTGTTTTGTCGCGAAATAATTGTATTTGATCTCTGTTATTTACTATTAGCGAATCCTCGATCTTGCTATTTTAGATATACTGAGATTGATCGTTGATTTGTTGTGTAGTCAAGTTTTCAATGAGCATTACCCATGTGTTGTACAAACGTTGTGTAGGAATTTTTCGCCTTAGTCAATCACCTCATTTTGTAGCCACAATTTCTCGTTTTGTTCATTTTCATCTTCACACACTATTGGGGCACTAAAAATTGTGGAAAATGGATAGATGCCCATTCCAAAATTTTTGGGGTATACGGATGATTATGTAAAGTCACAAAGTTTAATTTTCAGATAACACGCTATCTTAGAAAATCGACATATGTGGGGTATCGATGAAAAATGAATTTTTCTGTTTTATGTGTGATAATTACAGGCTCCATGAGTGAAGTACACTGGTACTTGGAAATATCATCCAATTGAAAATTCGCTTCAGGAGGTGACCACACAACGGTTTAACGCCGTTTCCTAAAAAGTTTATTTCGAATCCAATCGATGCGGGAGTGGGCGCAATGGACTCCTTGGGTAATTCTAAGAAACTATTGTCCAGGTGAGTTTTTTGATCAACGGTCAACGAAGGCTGGAATTAGGAATTTTCGAATAAAAATCACATTTAATTAATTTTCACTATTTCACTATAACAAGCCTACAACTTTTTATTCGCTCAATCGCTTCTAAATATTATAACACATCTTCAGTTTGAAAATCATGATTTTAAAAAAAATACGTATTTTGTGAAAACATGGTTTTTACAACGAAAATCGTAATTATGGTGTGCACCTACAGTAATTCCTAAGTCAATTTGGAAATTTGGTAGTTTTAAACATATTTCACCGCTGTTCTTGACATGACTGAGGTATATAACTACTCCTCGTCTTCGGCGTACCCTGCACGGTACAGTGCTGGTTAATATTCTCTTCCCAGTCAACCGTTTCTCTTCATTTGTAGTATGTTTGTATAGATGATACTATGGTATAGTGATCCAATTTTTATCGATAATGGATAACAAACAGCGAAATAGTGATCAATTTACGAAAAATGTCAATTTTCAGCGAAATCAGCACCTGGGAATAGGTGCACTCCGAAGACGAGGAGTAGTTATATACTTCAGTCATGTCAAGAACAGCGGTGAAATATTTTTAAACTACCAAATTTCCAAATTAACCGATTTGGGATTACTGTAGGTGCACACCATAATTACGATTTTCGTTATAAAAATCATGTTTTCACAAAATACGTATTTTTTTAAAAATTATGATTTTCAAACTGCAGATGTGCTGAAATATTTAGAAGCGATTGAGCAAATAAAAAAAGTTGTACGCTTGTTATAGTGAAATAGTGAAAATTAATTAAATGTGAATTTTTTTTTCGAAAATTCTTAATTCCAGGCTTCGTTGACCGTTGATCAAAAAACTCACCTGGACAATAGTTTCTTAGAATTACCCAAGGATTCCATTGCGCCCACTCCCGCATCGATTGGATACGAAATAAACTTTTTAGTAAACGGCGCCAAACCGTAATTATCACACATAAAACAGAAAAATTCATTTTTAATCGATACCAAAAATATCCGAGTTGTTGAATTCTCTCAGATAGTGTTTTATATATAATATAAAATTGAAGTAAATCTATTTTTTTAAAGGGAGCGTAACCTCACTCAATGGTCTCTTCGACGCGCAATGCTCTGTCATTGTTAGAGAACAGAGAAATAGTGTGCGCAATGAAAAGACCGTTGAGTGAGGTGACGCTCCCTTTAAATACTCACCGGTATATGCATTGTCTGACTTCAATATAATAGGATAGTGCTCTAGAGCGAAGTTAACGAGAAAGTCACTATCTGCATGTTCCAATAAGAATGTCGACTGGAAAAAAACTAGTGGATGCGTTAAATTTCGATTATAAACGCACTCCCTGAACTAGACAAGGTAACAAAAGTGCCAAAACAAGCAGAAGGAGTTGTGTCTGTGCTGGTGTTTCATGCGAAAGGATATAGTACCTGAATTATTACAGTAATTCATCACGCAAAAAAACGTTCTGATATTATTGATGCTTTTATTGATTTATTAAAATCATAGTTTATGCAATGCAATAAATATTTTAATATGAATGATTTACCTGTAAGCGAAACTCGTCGTCATGACCAATAATGAAAATACGAGTATGCTGAGAAAATAGCAATATGCGAGATAACAAATATTAGGTGAAATCAATCGACAAGGACCGGAAGATAGGTAAACGAGGTTCCCAGATATCGGGATCATTCTAAATGAAGAAACTGTTTCATCCTCGGGCTAATGCTGTTTACATGGTATATCAATTTGAATACATTATTTTCGCAAATAAGTATATAAATGAACTATGACCAAGATATCACACCGTAAAAGTGTCATACGTCTGAATCAAAATTTTAGAAAATGAGTAACCTTTGCATGATAAAGAAGTCAAAACAGTTTGTCGTCAGATCTGCCAGAGAGCCGCAGAAGATTAATATCGAATATGCCTAAAACATAAACATGTAAAGTTTTTAATTTAAATATTTTTTCTATTTTTTAAAAGCAATGCACCTTTAGATATATCGGCGTTTTCTTTCTGACAGCAAGAAGTAAAGTCACATTTCCGGTAGCACCAATAATGGATAATACGATATGAACGAGTAGAATAGCACCATCTATCGAAATTATGTCCCTCATTTAAAAAAAAAAGTTAGTTCTGAAAGAATTGTTAAAGTCCAAAATGACGATTTTGTCTACGTTCACGCCAATTGATCATAAACATGTAACGTGTAACAACTATGAAATATATGATGGAATAAAGAATAAGAATAGGAATAACTTGAAACGGAAGAAACCAAGAGCGAAATGAGAATTTGAGTATGGGAAAGATCCAATTTATTAATCGGCATTCGTTGTAATATTCGTTATGTGCAAAAAGTTATATGTACACTCAATAAATTGAAATTAAAGTCGACTCCTCTGGTATTTCCAAACTAGTAGTTTACTTACGTGACGTCACAAACTAGCAGTTTCCTGTTAGTTTACTAGAAGTGAAAGAAGATTTGACGAAATGCATTACAGTATATACACCACTTCTAGTAAGGTTACGTTTAACTAGCCGTAGACTTGCAAGTCTACGGCTAGTGGGAATGATAAGTAAACTACTAGTTTGAAAATACCAGAGTCTTCGTTCTTTGTCCGCACATTCTTTTCAGTAGAGCATTTGGTGTAAAGATCAATAGTCAAGATTGTATCGACGTAGGAGTTGATCAAATATCATCACGTGCTTGCAGCATACTGAATACAAAAATATTGTGTTTATATCAATCTATTATTGGCGTTGAGACTGTATGACTTTGGACAGGAAACGTACAAAGGTTTGCAGATTACAGACTAAATCTATTCTTATAAGACTAGCATAAGACTATAAGATATAAGAAGAAGAAAGAATATAAGATAATAACAAATTAATTAGGCTGCCTCTCTTCGTACGTATTAGAAATTGTATACATCAAAAGATATTGCCTGTTTTGTATACACAATTGCCGTTTGTTATACATAAATTTTGTAGAGAAATATGTGGGTGTCCGTAAAATCTGGACCCTTTTTGTCTGCATCTACTTTGAACCTCGCTTCCTCGATTGCTCTGATCTCTGTGACGTTTTCCCACTTTGATCAAAAACAATTGTGGTAAGTTCGTTTTCCTAACTAATCTTTGCTGATTATGTTTGATTTTTAGTATGCCACCGGCAACAGAAGTGTATCACTAACTACTCAAGTCCATGAGGAGCGGGGTGCCATGATTGTAAACTGGTAATCAATGATCCTCCACCCATCGCATCCTCATTCGGTCTTCTCTTCGCTTCAAGACAGCTCACAAAGGCTTCAGGACTCAGGATGGAACGAGAAATAAAACGAGAATGTAATGGATTGTCTCGCGCCCTAAGGAGTTCTGACCAAATGGTCTCATGTAGTTGCCTTCGATATGGATAACAGTTATTTATAAACGTAGACAGTATCTCACCATTTGAATGTTCCGTTTGTTATTTGATAGAATCTTGCGCTATGAAAAAAGTGCAACGACTTTTCAGACCCTAATAAATCATCTAGAAGTAGTGCAAAAGCTTGCTGTCTAATTTTCTCATTCCGCGCGCTCTCTCACTTCCTTTGTCTAATTTGTTCCGTTCTCTGAACGTTGAACTATCATGAGGAACAGCTGATTTATTCAGAATAATAATAATAATAATATTTATCATTTCTTACAGAGAGATTGCTAATCGGACAAACAATTAGAAAGATGAAAACGTGAAAATAAAATATAAAGAAATGGTGTATCCACTGCAATTACTTGATCACAGCGGGCATTAATTTTAATTTTTTTTGGGCATTAGTATTAATAAAATCTTTCGTTAGTGCACAAATTTAATACATAATTTCAATGATCTGTGAAGGGGAAGAATATAGAGCAAGAATATACTCTGACTGGCTCCTCTATGATGATTAAAAACTGGCAACAAAGGCAATTGGTACTGTTTTAATTTTGAACATCTTTTAAAGGGAGCGTAACCTCTCTCAATGGTCTCTTCGACGCGCAATGCTCTCTCGTTGTTAGAGAACAGCGAAATAGTGTGCGCAATGAAGAGACCATTAAGTGAGGTTACGCTCCCTTTAAAAGCACAACAAAAGAATATGTCCTGGAGCGGATTGAACCCATAACAAAATCATAGATTTATTATGTTATTATTTTGTAAAGAAATGATGGGAAGGACAAAATAGATAAATGATGAGGTGTAAAATTTTGTTAAACCACGAAGTAATGAAGGAACGTGGAAATTGATTTATTTGCAGACGTTTCGTGACTACCGTCACATCCTCTGGTATTTCCAAACTAGTAGTTTACTTACGTGACGTCACAGACTAGTAGTTTACTGCTAGTTTACTACAAGTGAAAAAACATTTGACGAAATACATTACCGTATTCTACACCACTTCTAGTAAACTTACGTCTAACTAGCCGTAGACTTGCAAGTCTACGGCTAGTGGGAAATATAAGTAAACTACTAGTTTGAAAATACCAGAGTCATCGGTGCAGTCATTACCTTTGAAGGTAAACTATGTAAAGAGGACAGCAGATAGCAATATAGAATGAATGAGTGAATGAGTAGTAGAGTGAGGGAGTGAGAATGTGAGAGGGTTGTTGGGTCAAAAAACATCAATCAAATAATTAAATATATTTAGCTAGAGCTACGATTGGACACATAATTTCCCACAGAATGGTTTGAGGCAATAGATACTGCCGTAGTCTTCTTGCGACCAGACAATGATTTGGTGAGAAATCTGTAAAATATTGAATTTCATTAATAACAAATGCAAACAATTGTATAAGAGACAACTTCAAAAAAAAACAAACAAATAAAACATACCCGAGTCCTCTTTTTTTCAGACAAAAAAGTGAGACAGTGTGGTGAGAGCAGAGATTTTCAAATTAGGCCGATGACCAATTTTAAATGCATAGGGGTTGTGTAAAACAGACCTTCTGTACGGCTTGATGAAGTATAGTGTAAAGTAGCAATTGAACGAGGGTGGAACGGCTGCCATCTTAAAAATATTATTATTATTATTATTATTATTATTATTATTATTATTATTATTATTATTATTATTATTATTATTATTATTACTATTATTCTTATTATCATATAGAACGGGTCAAACCAATCTGTCCGAGACGCAGAGCGAGTTTCGCCAAACTCATACGTGCCCAACCTTTATATACAGACTTTTCGATCTTTTCAAAGGTAAGCAAAAGTCCCTAATTTTATGTAACGGGAAAACACATTATCACATTTTTATTATTATCAACAATTATTGAAATTATGTTCGTATAAGAAACTGACCAGTATCTTCGTTATAAAGTTCACAATTTGCACATGATTATGCACTATTTTGGGTCTTATGTTTGGGTTTTATATTTTTTGTCTACGAAACTGTTTCTCATTCTTTGAAAAGCTCACAATTTATACACGATTTTGTTATATTTTTGGTTTATAATAAAGCAACATTGTCGTAAGTTAAATAAATGATCCATATTGTCCGTATAAAATGTACTTTGCTACTGCTGCTAAATAGAGGAAGAACTATAGATTAACTCCCCACTAATTCCTCCTTTCCTTCCTCGCTCTCTCTGATCTACCTACTCTCTCACTGGTGCTCTTTCTCCAAACATAGAAATTCATTGTGGCAGTGGCTGGCTACTCACGTACCAAATAAACAAGTGTATTTTATACGGTCAATACCATGTAGACCGAACACTCCAATAGCGGATGATGCATGATATCCATCCACATAATGAGAAATGGAGCAATGCCGAATATGTAGACACCGGGCAGAAGGGCATGGTAGGTGAGCGCCTGATAAGCTTTCAATATTTTTTTATTTCATTAATATTTTAATAATTTAAAACTCGACAATAGTTGTGGAAAGTGAAAGTCTCATATTATCAGACTAGCTTTAACTAATCGATAATTTTCTCAATGGTTTGTGTAAATTGCAAGAAAGCATGGGTGTGCAAAACTGGGAAATAAAACACACAAACATGAATAAGAGTTTTGTGGAAATTCTTCGTTTTCTCACTCATATTAAAGGAACTGTTGTTGAGAAGTTCGAGGGACTGCAAAGATCAAAGATCAGTCTTGTAAAGATTACCATCTATGTAAGAAACGACAAATACTGCACATTGCCTCGATTGCAATAACGGTCCATAAAAAAAATAAACTCGAACGCTTTTTTTCACTTTCAAAAAACACACTGAGTGAAAACTCTCTAATATTTGAGCTTAGACAAACTATATTTACTCGCTTACTTTATATTTACTCGCTTACTTTTTATTTACTCGCTTACTTTTTATTTACTCGCTTACTTTTCTTTATTTACTCGCTTACTTTTCTATTTACTCGCTTACTTTTCTTTATTTACTCGCTTACTTTTCTATCGTTGTTCTCGTTCTAAAATTGTATGCCCTTCGTATGCAAATAGACTATCATTCTATGCACTCCCTAGTCTCTATGTTCGTCGAATTGTTTCCGATCTCATTCTAGCACTTAAAATATTCGCTTGTACTGTAGACCTTCCTATTAGTCGTTTTTATACATATCGATCTATTAGCCGTCGTCAAAATGCTTTTGTTCTCCACATCCCCAAGTCCAATAGAGAAAACCTAAAAGCATCATTCTCCCATAGAACATCCCGATTTTTGAATAAACTGCATACAATTTGTGACCCTAAATTGTCGATCCCTTGTATTAAACGTCATCTAATTGTTTTCCCTGATCTTCCGAATAAACTAGGTGTTGCTGTCCCAAATTTGTAATCCCCGTCCCATCTTCCCGGTCGACTTGATCTTTGATCTCTCCCTCCCTGCTCACTCAGAGATCCAATACGATATACATTGGATTTGCGGCTGCTCCACCGCACAAGAGGCTCCTCCCCTCTTCACTCTTCCTGACTGTAGCAGAAGGCGTGATCAATTGATCTCTCACCTTCCCCCCCCCCATCCCCATCCACCTCTCTTTTAATAATTTTTATTCTCTCACATATTTTTTTTCGTGCACTCGAACATTCTGTACTTGTTGAAACACCTTTGCGGTGTACGATAAATAATAATTTCTGAGAGAATTTGCGAAGAGTGCACCCACCTTCCGCCTGCTGTAGATGATGACCACATAGCACGGAGCAGGAGAGCCTATGACAAATAATGTGGAAAAGAGTACCGGAGGATCGAGGATACTGTAGTTTCCTAAATCCGAACATGTTAGCAAAAAACATCAACAGGTTTTGACCACGCATAAACATGTTATAATTACCCGTACTCGCTGGCACACTGTGAAACTTATTGTTTGAACTTATTTACCACCAACCTCTCAATATTTTTATTTTTTTATAATCGTACCGTATCATTATGGAACTTTTTTTTGAAATAATATTGTAACTCAACCAAACGGTACCATTTTTTGCGCATACGCATCGTTCTGAACAAGTAATTGCAGTATACAACATTTTTTCATACTCAATCTTTTTGTTCATGTTCATTTGTCAACAAAAATATTCTCTCTGTAGGAAATGAATAAATAAATAAATAAGATTTATCCGATAATCGCCACAAACGGGAATTGATGATGACTATGCCAAAGTAGATCCGATGTGGAGATTAGGCCATCGGTATACTAAACTGGCTATAAAGACTGGCCTACCCGTAACTTCGCACACATTGGATAACGGGATAACCTTTACATTTACCTGAATAAGCGCTGTTGGACTCCAAAATTATCGGATAGTGTTCTTTTGCGAAACGAATCAGAAACTCGGTGGGCGCTTGTTGAGAGATGAGACTCGTCTGAAATAGGGAACTAACAATAAAGCCTCTGCTAATTCTAAACTCTCCGCTCTAGCAATGCTCTCTCGCTTTCTTGGTCTACGAGCGAGCTGCTAGAGTGGAGAATACACTTAGGTCTGCCATTACCTATAAGTTAATTAAAATCATAGATGTAAATATATTAAATTTAGAATTAGAAAATATTATAAGTTAAATTAACAATGTGCATTCTAGCGTTTCGTGTATCTTGAATGCATACATTCGCCTTACGTGCCTACGCCGTAATCTCCGCCGTAACGTCTCCGTCATTACGGCGGAGGTAAAGGTACAACCCCTTATTCATGGCACACGAAGTCCTGCGGATGATCGCTGCTAGGCCAGTGATTATTCAAGGCCAATTCAGGGGGGTGGGTCTAATCTCTTCTTCGGACCTACTTCACCGCGTGATCTGGTTACTACCAATTCCTCTTTCGGGCGCCTTGTTCGGGCAAAGCTGGTGCACAATCGGGAATGGAACCCAGGAGATACGTCGAAGGCATGTACGTAGGGCAAATGTAACGATACAGAATAGAGTATAAACAAAATTTATCATCTATTTTAGATAGTATAAGATAATTATGTTTTGTTTTTGTTGTTACGTGTTACGATACGTGCCACCTGTTACGTGTGTGTCAAATATATAACTAAATGTAATAAATTTGCATTTAGAACTGGTAATCGCACCCCTTGAGCAATACACGGCAATAACAACAACGAAATCAGTATTAATATCTGAAGAGTGGATGGTGTGTTATGAAACAGAATGTAATACCTGAAATAAATTAATAAGTTTGAGAACTTAATTGCAAAAAAGAAAACCAACAGTGATATAGTTTTGTATTTTTTTTATTTTGTACTCATAAATATCCGTAATTTCCCGTGTTTTTTTATTGGGAAAATAGTTAACCAAAAATTTTCCGGTTTTCATTTCCCGTCGATCCTTGACTTTTTAGAGGGCTAAAATGCCTATACATAATTTCTGAAACATTTTTGTTGTGGCTTTTTACGACCACGATTTTTTTACGATTATAATATTATATATTGTGCGTATAAAATGTACTTGCATAAGAAAATGACAAACGCGAACGGAAGTCACAATCGAGAGGCGGGCGAGATACATCTCGCCCCGCCTCTCGATTGCCTCTCCGCTGCCTTTCTCTAACCCGGCTGACCTTCGCCGCGCGCTATATTATATATAAAAGAGATCGGCATAGTTTCTGAACCATGCAAAACAAGAAAGTCTGTTGTGGGAGTGGTTGGCTACTCTCGTACCAAATAAACAAGTATATTTTATACGGTCAATACTACTTATCGCATCGTATTATACTTATCGTTTCTTGCACTAGACAAGAGAATAATAACGATATTATGAATATATCAACGAACCTGTACGCGAAACTCGTCGTCATAATGAGCAAAGAGAACACGAGAATACTCAGAAAGTAAGAATATGTAAAGTAACACAATTTAGGCGATATGAAGCGGCGAGGACCGGATGAGAGATACACAATGCTCCCGCCCACCGGAATCATCCTAAATTAATTGGATTAATTTTGATGGCAAAATAAGGCTTTCGATTTCATCAAACGAATCGATCGCACGATCGCCGTAAGACATTTTTCGAAATTTACAGTACCCATAATTTTGAGACTAGTGTGATTTGCCTTTTAATTGTTTTTTCTCATTAATAGAAATTTTGTTTCAGTTTTTTTAGTCATTAAAACAACTTTTCATAACGGAAACTCATGATTAAGACTTTGAGAATCGAAAAGTATTCAGTACCCGCAGAAATAAATGATGAGCGCAAATGAGCGCCTCTGCGCGCCGCAGTGTTACTCGTGTACAAAAGGAGATCGGGCTGTACTGTACATGATATATAAATAATGTAAAAAGGTAAAGGTAAATCCCGTTATTCAAGACGCACGAACAGATCATGGTTAGGCCAGTGATGATTCAAACCCAATCAACTCTTAGAACCTATTTAATAATAAGTAAACAGTAATAAAAATAAACAATGTTAAGGCAATAATGAAATGTACATTTGTTGAAATAGGATAAGCAGAACGCTTCTGGCCGCAGTTAAATTTTCCTTGATTGTATTCTTAGGAGTGCTGCATTGCGTTCTACCGATTTTCATGGTTTACGTAAAATGGGAAAAGGACAAACCTTTGCATTACAATAACGTCGAAGCAATTTGTTGTCAGATCAGCTAGCGAACCACAAGCAATCAATATAGAATAGGGCTGAAATTTTTTTGTCGTTCACCACAAGGATTTTTCAGAATTTGGTATTTCAGAATTGAATGAAACAATTGCAAAATGCGATTCCCTCTCTACCTTTAGATATAATGGAGTTTTCCTTCCAATAGCTATCAGGAGCATGATATTTCCTGTTGCTCCTATAATAAACAGAACAAAGTGTCCGAATATAATGGCTTCTTCGATTGGAATGATCATGTCCGTAGATGCTCGTCGGTGCTTAAAGAGGTCTGGGACTATTTTTCACAATTTGTCAATAAATGAAGATTGGAGAGTGAGAGAGTTGTAATAATATTATATTACCGCCTACAATAAAATGATTGAAAACATTATTTACGTGAACAGAGGTGTGCACATCGAAAATCAAATTAAGAAAAAAAACTTAACGGGAGTTCAAAATTATCGAAAGTTCGTGAAAATAATGCAATATGCGCAAATGATTCGCAACTCACACTAAAAAAATCAATTACCTCTTTCTTTTCTTTGAACCCAGAAGCGACTATACACAGTGAGCTCCTTCCCTCCCTCTCTCCGCTCCCCCTCGACTACCCATTATTCCGTGCTATTTATTTATCACTTGATGTCACATTTATTTAATGTAAGATAAATTAAATTAAATTAAAAGCGAAGGGTTTCGAATTCAAATTTAATTGGGACATGACTGGGACAGATACACCCGAGCTTATTTGAAACTCTCCGATAATGGCAATGCGAACTCGTTTCGATTGTCTACGAGAGAGTATTTTGCCAGGGCCGAGAAAAATATTGGCTCGGTTTGGAATTTAAAGGTATTTATTTATTTTATTTTCTATTTTATTTTTATTTTATTTATTTTATTTTATTTTCCCGCGAATATTTTCGTGAACAAACTGTGAGGACAGAATGATAGCAAAAGTTGTTCAACATACCGTACACTATTTATTTTGTGCTAATTCAGTTTATTGATCGCTAGCATCATGAAAGAATCATGCTAGCAAACTCAGGCAAAGGCGCGCTTTTTGAAAATAGGAAAGTTCGGCAATAGGATTCGAACCTGCGACCATACGGTTTCAAGTCAGAAATTTTACCACTACGCTAAGGGCGATAAGTAGTCTCCCTATCTCCTCGCATATCACTAGACACTTGCATGCGCGAGATGTAAGAGATTTGAATGATCATTCGCGGGTCTCCACCTTTAAAAGACAACCACGCAGCACTAAACGTTTCTCAGAAGTTATTTTCGAAAGAAGGCAAGCTGAGATGATCAATTAAACTAATAATATTTCTAAAATGTATAAATATCTGTTTTGCATGCACATTAACATTACGACATGAAAATTTTAATTAAGACAACGGCTCAGTGAGATTCCAGGTAGTGAGGGTAGGATGGAGGGTGGGTCTGGCAGATATTCATTCCCCCTGGCAGAGGGCCTCTCAGAGAGGTGGATGACCCATATTTGGAGGGTCTAAGTGGGTAGACGATTTCCTCAGCTCCCCGTGGACCAAATTCAAAACAAAAATCACCAATGAAATGAGCTTGACGAGGTTGTCAAACAGAAACAAAAAAGAAGTTGATATGATGAATTTGAAAATATTGAATTTTTATGACTTCTTTTAAAAAAAACAAAATTGTTTTTTTTTGTTTTCATTAGGTTATTTGTGCTTTACATTGTCCCTAGTGCCTATTCCACATATTTCTCGGTTGTACATCCTTTTCAATCTCTCTAATAATGTAAAAAATTGTTTAAAAATGAATAAATTTTTTCGAAATTCAAATTTTTAAAAACATATCTGCATAGCCCTTGTTGAGCTGATTCTACAAATCTTTAAATTATCGATTTTGATCCAGGGGGGAGCTGAGAAAATAGCCAATTCACTTTCTACCCAACTCAAAATGAATATCCACTATAGAGGGTGACCTTTTCGACTATCCACCAAGAGAGCGATCGTAAATGCCTCTCTCGTGAATATCCACCTCTGACTGCCAGTGGGAATGAATATCCATCAACCATTCTCGCCACCCTAGTCCGGATATCCGATCGCAAACTGATTTTTTTACCTTCTCAAAACATTCTAAAATTAATTAAAATTATAAAACAAAAAACGGCAGCCCAATTTTTGCCTCATTTTATAGAGCAAAAAATTCCGCGTCGAATGGGGCAAAAAAAAATAAAAAATCGATCGACCCGTGTTTTGAGATAAATGAACCTGAAGACGACCCGAAATTTTTTTTGTTTTCAGACCCCCTCATGTTTGTACTCATATTGCAGAGCTCGTTGAGTAGAACAACTTTCATGTTGAACGTTTTGTCTGAAACTCATGTACAAGAGAAATACATGAATTTTGATTTATTGAATCCAAATCTTTTTTATCGCTTGTATCTTGAGAACAAACGACTTTCATAGAATACGACCAACATGAAAAATGATGTACTCGACCAGTTCTTTAAAATAAGTATAAACATGGCAAGGTTTCGACAACTTTTTTTTCATGACCACTTTAGAGGCCATGTTTTTCAAAATAGGGGCCAACAATTTTTTTTCGTGAAATAACAAATTAAGTATGGATTTTTGAGTTCTACAATATAGGCTTAATCACTTTGTGCACAAAAAATATTTTACTTTCGATTTACTCTAAATTGACTGAAAAACTGTGAGAATAAATTAAACTCATGTATTTCTCTTGTACATGAGTTTCAGACAAAACGTTCAACATGAAAGTTGTTCTACTGGACGAGCTCTTCAATATGAGTACAAACATGAGAGGGTCTGAAAACAAAAAAAAATTCGGGTCGTCTTCAGGTTCATTTATCTCAAAACACGGGTCG
Organism: Parapristionchus giblindavisi; assembly: GCA_943737045.1. Lineage (NCBI taxonomy): Eukaryota > Metazoa > Nematoda > Chromadorea > Rhabditida > Diplogasteridae > Parapristionchus > Parapristionchus giblindavisi. Next base: position 675,706 of record CALSFV010000050.1, on the reverse strand, counting down.
ATCGATTTTTTTGATTTTTTTGCCTCATTCGACGCGGAATTTTTTGCTCTATAAAATGAGGCAAAAATTGGGCTGCCGTTTTTTGTTTTATAATTTTAATTAATTTTAGAATGTTTTGAGAAGGTAAAAAAATCAGTTTGCGATCGGATATCCGGACCGTCGTATAGCCAGTTTTTGTTGTCTATTTATACTCATAATTAATCGACACTAACATTGCTCCTAGGTCGCTCCATTTTTTATTGGTGAAAATCGAGTTTTCAAATTTCGAGAACCCGCCACTTCTGTGTTTCATGGATCCAGCCCTAATGAATACCCATTTGGTGATGGGGGCTTATGGGGGTTTCCACAAAAAAAATTTGAGCCAAATCGGTGAGGTCGATGTCCGGCACTACCTGGAATCTCACTGAGCCGTTGTCTTAAATAATTAAATCAGTTCCTCCGATAATATCTAAAATTAAATCTGTAATATTTTCTTCGCTATGCATCAATAGACGTTTGTCATTAAAAGATAATAAAGATGATATAAGCGCGAAAACATAGTGTCTTAATGAAATGATCTACTAGGAGATTGGATAACAAGACCGAAAAAACATTCCTTTTTTTGTAATGCCGTGTTACATTTTCAAAACGTGCGCACGCCGTAAGCTGCGCCGTACCGACTCGTAACGTCTCCGTCGATACGGCGCAGGTTACGGCGTAAGCACGTTTTGAAAATGGAACACCGCATAATTGTGCCAACCAACGTTGACAGCATTGCATTTCTGCGTACTCCACTATATTTATCTAAAGTCACTCTAATCATTTTACCTAAAATCCTGTTCCGTATTTTTCGATGCATAAAGTATATTATATTATTATCATCACCAAAGCACCCTTGTGCACCAAACCATAAACAATTATGCCCCTTTTCTCAATATATACTAATAAGCTTACTCAGGAAAATATTTGACATACATAGCAAACAAACAAAGTATTAGGTTGAGTCATAAGTCTTGTCGCATTTTTGGCACTTTAAACAAATTTAAATAACTTTATCACGGCAAAAGCAAATCAATCAAAGTAAGCGCCGTATGCGTCGACACACTTCCTCCAAAGTTCGGGTAGCTTGTGGATACTGTGCTCCCAGAAGGACGGCTGCTAGGAGGCAAAGTAGTTGGTCAGCCAGATTTCGACATCCCGCTGATTATTGAAGTGTACTCCTCCGAGAGTGCACTACATATCGAAAAACAAGCGGTAATCGCTAGGAGCCAAGTCGGGCGAATAGGACGGCTGGGGGACGACGTGCCAGCCAAGGTCCAACATGGCCTTTTTGATCGTCCTTGCCACATGGGGTCGGGCGTTGTCGTGCTGGAAGTGAATCCGGTCGAGCAGCCAGGGAACGGAGGGGACCTTGGACTTCAGGGTCTGTATTTGGCGAGAGTATACTGTGGCCGTAATAGTCGACCCTTGAGGGAGCAGCTCACAATGCAGCAAACCGCCTCTGCCCCACCATTCAGACAGCATGATTTTTTCTGGTGAAGTTCGGATTTTGCGATGAAATTGGACTGCTCATCTCGATCGATCCACTGAGCCCGGAGGACTACGTTGTCGTAAGAGATCCACTTTTCATCTCCAGTCATCATCCCGTCGATCCAAGCCGTTGTACGAGCGTACGAAATTAAATTCAGACACGGGTCCGCACGGTTTCACTTCTGCTTGTCCGACAGTCGGAGGGGTAACCATCGACCCAAATTCTGGACCTTGTCAAGATCCTGTAGGCAACCAACGATGGTGGGTTAGCTTGCCCTAAGACTCGTAGCCATATCACGGGTGGTAGCATAGGGGTCCGCTTGTACGTGATGCTCCAGCACGTCCAAGTCCAGCTCGGGGGCCGTCCGGACCTTTGACGTCGTACTCCCTTCTTCGAAGGGTTTGAACCAATGTTGCACAGTGCGCGTACTAGGGGCCTTAGTGTTGTATACTACCGCCATACGGATGTGGACATGCCATTGTCGACCGATTTTCGAAGTATCTATGCTTTTACGTGCTTCACTGTTGAAATAAGCTCTCCTGCATTTTCACTACATCATTGTAGTGTTGAAAATTCAATGTCATTGCATATTATTTTGTTACTTTCCCCGGAAAAATCATTCACATGGCACAGAACAGGTACAAATACAAAAATTATATAATATAATAGTACATTACTTATACAATTAGCATACAATCATGTCTTGAAGTATGATTGCTTTGCGAAATGTTTTTGAAGTAAATCGGTCCTAATACAACAAGAAGTGTATATCTTTACAATTAGTCGAAACCGGCATAATTAAATTTTTGTCTACTTAAGATAAACATTCAGCTTAAAAAATTCCAAGAGAGAATCGAGAAGAACAATCCCTCAACTTGCATGCGAGAGCTGTCACAACGATTCGAGAAGATTCAGAAGAATGGGAACAGGTATTGCCCGTATAAAATGTACTTGCATAATTGCATTGCTACTGCTGCTAAACAGAGGAAGAACTATCGATTAACTCCCCACTCTTTCCTCCTCTCCTTCCTCGCTCTCTCTGATCTACTTCTCTCTCACCGGTGCGCTCTCTCTAAACATAGAAATTCATTGTGGCAGTGGTTGGCTACTCTTGTTCCAAATAAACACGTGTATTTTATACGGTCAATACTATAATTGGGTTTTGATCACTTTGTAAATCGTTCAGTTTCATGTCCCTCCATGACTTGGATCTCTGACAGATGTTTCTTTCCATATATCGTTTCGACCATTATGTTGTTCAATTTCACAATTGTTAAACAATTTATTATTTTTCTTCGGTTTCAGTAAAATCAAACAGTATATCGCATATGTACCAGGGATCAAACCTTCAAATTGACCTACGAAGTGAACTACGACGCGCCTTATCCACTACACTACAAGGGCCACAACAAATGCTTCTGAAATTTTCAATTTTTTTCCAAAATTTAATTTTCCATTTTCTCTAACAAGGGAATGGTCAACCATCCCCGTCGAGTTATGACTAGTGACATATACCATTCGAACCGCCATGTGATTCTGATAAAACACCGTTGATAAGAAAACTCAAATGTTTATGCGCTTCGAGAAAATCGATATTGAAATTCGGCCAAATTCGTGTGGTTCCCTACACAACGTATGCGGATGGGTAGGAGAACTCTTCTATCTTCTTTCGAATCAACGGCTTGTGTAGTGTAGTGGATAAGGTGCCTGCGTTTACTTTTGGCTGTCAGGGGTTCGATTCCCCTCCCGGCACTTTTCTTTTTGCTGATTTTATTGTTGTCGAAAGATTGAAATGTTTTGCTGTGATTTAGCTACACAGGAGAACCCACTCTGCCTCATCAGCAAGTGTGACCTTTAACAACCAAATTAGTGAATTAAAAACCATTGTATCCCGATGCAAACCAGGAGATGTTTCGGAGTATTGAAGCTTCCAAGACGAATTATGTCATCTCATATCTGTGTTTTGAATCATTCATTGCTTGATTCTTGATGGAAAGACAATCCTCAAGAAAATTGAACTTTGATCTTTTTTGTTTATGGCCAAACAGCCAAAAGTAAACGCAGGCACCTTATCCACTACACTACACAAGCCGTTGATTCGAAAGAAGATAGAAGAGTTCTCCTACCCATCCGCATACGTTGTGTAGGGAACCACACGAATTTGGCCGAATTTCAATATCGATTTTCTCGAAGCGCATAAACATTTGAGTTTTCTTATCAACGGTGTCTTATCAGAATCACATGGCGGTTCGAATGGCATATGTCACTAGTCATAACTCGACGGGGATGCTTGACCATTCCCTTGTAAGCGCATACACAATGTTCTATATACTGTGAAAGCCAAAACGACCGCTCAACATAGAAACTCTCTCAAATGCAATCGTCTTTCGCTTGTCTGGCTATGAAAACAAAATGGCTTGAACCAGAATACTGTGCATAAAAATGGGTGAATTTTAGCAACAGTTTTCTTATGATAATCACATAGAAATTCGAATGGTATACGATACTAGTCATAACTCCACAGTGATTGTTCAGCATTGTGAGTGAACACGTGATAATTTATGCTCTCCGCCACGGCCACGCCTAAATTAGGCTGCGAGAGCAAGTTATAATTTTTTTGTTGTTGTGGGAAATCCATCAACTTTCCATGTTTCTTTGCCGCAGAATTGCAAAATTCTATACATTTATGCGTTGTATTGTTTATCCTTTTTTAAGTTGTTTTTAAAAAAATCTACATAAAGATTAATTCGAAAACTGTCCGCCGAACAGACATATAGTTCCCCCACATATAGTTCTAGCTTATGTGTATACAAAATCCGAAGCCAGCGCCTTATGCACTACACTTCAAGAGCATGTAAGGTGTGACGTCATTGAATTTCACCTTCAAAACGCATCAATGGTACTAAAGGCACGCCTCGAGCTAACTTTAAATTCTTAGCTCTGGCAGTGATCTCTCGCTTTCTCTATCTACGAGAGAGCGTTGCCAGAGAGGAGAAGCAAATTAGCTCGGGTGTGATTTCATGTAAGAAATCTGAATCGACTATCACTGCGTTAGATTTTGGACCATTCCTACTTCTCTGACGACTTTCCTAGACGCGCAAAGCTTTCTTCATTTGTTTATATTTCTGCATTTCACGGCAAAATTTCTGTTTTCCTCTGTAAGGTGGTTTATGCTCTGTCAATAATCATGGTCACCAATATTTATAATTGGGAATATCGCTTCGTCGACGAATGCTACAATAATCTAAAAATTTGTATTTTCTATTGTTTTCAACGCCTGTCTAGGGGGACAAGGCCACAGCGAAATTTGAATGCTAAATAGTTTGCGTTTTCTTACTAAATTGTTATTTTGTATACAACATGACATGGCGCAAACAATCTTTTATTACTCGGATATTTTGATGAAATTGTCAAATGTAGTTCATGCAAATACATCAAATAGTAATTTTAATTCAAAATAATTGTACTTCAAGACTTATTTATTTATTGATTTATTTGATACAAGACAAAATTGTTGTTCCGATTGTATTATATAATATTATATTGTTGCATTTTCCTATTTCAATCTGTTTTATGCAGAGGGAATAATGTTTCCGGTTGAGTGAAACTATGAAAATAATGTGACGATAAATGACAATGAATTTTAGAAACAGTACAAAGTATGCGGGTCGCTGGAAAAGGATTTCTTAATTCATGGCTACCTAAAGTAAACGCAAAACCATATCATTTTTAAGTTTTTTTTTCATATCCATGATTATGTATAATATATTTTTTCCTAAGTAATCTTGGTATTGTCTAATAATCTTATTAAATAATAAAAAACAATGGTTAATAATACACATTTTTTTAAAAAGTTTTCATATTCTTGTAATACATGTAATATGTAATATATTCTTGTAATAATTTCTTGTTGGAAAGCCCCCTACTCGTTGGCGAGATGACCTAAGGAAGAGAATCGGTAAAGGATGGTGGAATATGCCCTACTCCCAATGGCTGACAACCATATCCCAGCACACCACAGTGTGAACCTGATAAATATTGATTGATTGATTGATTGATTGATTGATTGATTGATTGATTGTAATACAATACTACACACCTTATTTGTACGTGAGCCTATTATACATACTGATGTGAACTTGAATGCGGATGTTTTGTTGAACCACACTATGTACCCGGACAATCCGTAAGGAAAAAATTGGCAGTTTGTTGCTCTCTTCTCATGTTTTTCTTTTTCTTCAATAACTTGTTTTCAAGCTATGATGACTCGTTCATATTCACGAGCAGTTACCACAATAATTTGACGACACTATACACTAATATTTTGTCCACTTGAACACAAGCTACGTGAGGATTTTTGTTCTCTTGTCAAATGATCAGCGATAAATTACATGAACTGATGCTTTGGTATAATGAAGTCAGTCGATTGATACCCACTGCGAGTTCATTTTGACAAGTTTTCGCTCGAATCGGTAGAGATTTTTTTCATTTCAATCGACTCAGTATATCTCAAAATCAAAACATTCACGCTTTCAAGGCGACCAATTATTTTAAACCGAGCACATAGCCTTTTTAGACAGTTTAGACCATGGGGGGGGGGCTTTTGTTCACTTAATTCCATTTTGACTGTATGTCATGATTATTATCTCGCCTACTTTACACTTTTCTCGGGATTGGTCTAATTCATATATTTAACACCTTGAGATAGCTAGTACAAGCCTAATTGTCATGCAGAAGGACACGAAAGGATTAGAAATTGCCGAGCCAGATGCCACTTGCCTTGACTCACTCTTCCAACACTGTGCGCTGATAAGAAAAAAATCATTATTCTTCATATAGTATGCTAGAGAAAGTCTTATACTGTGAGTCTCACTCCAAACATCCTCAAGATCAAACGAGAAGATTAAGATATATTGAGAAAAGATACATTTGTTTTCGAACAGTTTCGAACTTCTTATCCAGATACCGATTAGTTCTTCGCATTAAGACACTGTTTTGCGCACATATTATATATTATATTATATATTATTATGCATACATTATCTCTTGCTGACTACTTCTCTTTTGATGCGTAGCACTATTAGCAAAGGAAAATATTCCAGATGGAAAATCTGATTATTGCAAATTGGAAAAATAAATTTTCAATACTATTCCTCCGAGTTTCTTTAGCATACTTATAATTGTATAGATATTAACGGACTACTCCTTGAGTTATGTTTGCCTACTTTCGAAGATAGCATGCGTATGAAGCTAGAGAGAAACGTTTCAATGCTGGGCGTTAGTTAAATGCAAACCCCCGAGCTAATTATAAAATATCGCCGCTCTGTCAACACTCTGAAAGAAAGAGGATGTATCCAGAGAGGAGAGTTTCAAATTAGCTCGGGCTGTGTCCTTAAAAATCATATCCCTTGTTAATTTGAACTCGAAACTCTCCACTATATTTGATATTGTAGTAGGGGTGGTGAATCTTTTTTTTGAATGGGGCATTATTTTATGCGAAATATAGAAAATTTTAAGAGATATTAAATAATTTATCTGTTTTGCTATTGTTAACTCGACTTTCGATGTACACTCCTCTGCTGTGTTCCCGTAAATAATTTTTTTCAATCATTTTCTTGTCCGTTTTTTTCTCGCATGGAATGTATCCACACGTGCATAACACAGTAATAAAATAACACAGTAACACAGTAATTACAACTCCTCAGCGTTAGTTTCTTCTTCAGAAATGACCATCCAGATAGAAGATGCTATTATGTTCGGACATCTTGTTCTGTTTATTTTGGGAGCATCAGGAAATATCACCCTTCTTATGGCTATTAGAAAGAAAACTCCATTGTATCTAAAGGTATGCCATGAAAAGTACTAAAAACTATTGTACGCATCCTCCCACCGTTTTCATGTTCAAAACCCTTAATTTGAACATAATGTAAATAATAATACAATGTAATATTTGTGAAAATTCAACGCGAAAGATCACCTATATATATAGTATATATTATATATTATATACCAATATATGAAAGATATGCAATTGTTTTGTGATAATTTCAATTCTGAAATAACCGTGTGGTGTACGACAAAATAAATAAATAAATAAATAAATAAATAGAAATTACAGCCATATTCGATATTGATCGTCTGCGGTTCGTTAGCTGATCTAACAACAAATTGCTTTGACGTCTTTGTTATGCAAAGGTTTGTCTTTTTCTCATTTTATGTTAGCGATGAAAGTAGGTAGAGCGAAATGCAGTTCTGTAATAAACTCATTGAAGAAGCGACTTGTTTATCTTGTTTATGCTCCGTTTATTACTTTTTCGTTACTGCATTAGAAGGGATATTTTCTCCTGAAAATAGATTATATGGATGCGAATTTTGATAAAATTCAATAGCTCGTTTAACAATTAATATTAATCCAATCAATTTAGGATGATTCCGGTGGCAGGCAACCTGGTGTATCTCTCATCGGGTCCGTGCCGCTTCATATCGCCTAACTTGTGTTACTTTACATATTCTTACTTTCTGAGTATTCTCGTGTTCTCTTTGCTCATAATGACTACGAGTTTCGCGTACAGGTACAGTTATTTTCCTCAGAAAACTATGTAGACGCGAAGCATCACCCTCAAAAGAATTCACGAATCTTTTATTATTAAAGGGAGCGTTACCTGACTCTATGGTCTCTTCATTGCGCACACTATTTTTCTGTTCTTTAACAACGAGAGAGCATTGCGCGTCGAAGAGACCATTGAGTGACGTAACGCTCCCTTTAAAGTTATTCTAGTACTGTGTAAGAAGACATTAGCATCACTACCTTGGTATTGGCTGATCTTCTTCAGATCTTTATAATATAAAAATACAAAGCATCTTTTAATATAACATGATTGTATACAGTGTGGCTAACACCACTTTTTTGTATTAGTGTCAAAGATGTGATCTAGATATTACAATATTTTCGTCGTTCTAATTTTTATTCAATATAAATAATACACAGAATATCATAATATTATCTCATCTAACAATAAGAAACTATAAATTATATTATTATTTCATTTAATTGGGACTGATTCAGATGGCTTTAGGAAAACCAGCTATGAGCAAGTTAGTATAAATCATATTAATTTGTTTCAGGTATTACATCCTGGTCCACAATACACCATCAACTCTGCAGCTGTTCGTACTAATTGCATTGTTGTTGCTGCCATGCATAGCTCAAGGGGTACGAATATTTATTTTCTAATGCAACTCTATGACCCATTGAACTTACCACTAAATATATGAATAATTTTCATAATGCTCAAAGATAAATACCCCCCACAGCAAAAAGTTTCCTAATTTCTCCTTGTAGTGAAGTATGCACACTACAAAAAACTAACACCATATATTTAGCACATTATTAATATAACTTGTAATTTATCCAATTTTACATTTATTGTTAGTGTGCACACTGTGCATGCAAAACGTATATTTTTTATGTACATGCATAATGTTTATTTTCTTTATTTCCTGCTTCAGACCAGTTTCATCACGCAACAGGCGAATAGCGAGTTTCTCATTCGTTTCGCGAAAGAAAACTATCCGATTATTTTGGAATCAGACAGTGCATATACAGGCAAGATCGACTAAAATTACTTATATTCCTTGTTTTTTTTTCCCCTTAAAGTACATCTACAAATCAATGGATAACGCGCTTTTGATACCATATTCGGATAGTTTAGGAAACTACAGTATCTTCGACCCCCTGGTGCTCTTTTCCATATTCTTTGTCATATGCTCTCCTGCTCCTTGCTATGTGGTCATCATCTACAGCAGGCTGAAGGTGAGTGAAATATGGAGTTTAGCATGCAGACATGAGCATGTTGCATGTTCCTTCTTCGCTTTTCCTAACTAGCGTTTAAATTGGAAGAAACAATGGAAGAGTTCAATTTTTGTTATAAAACTTTTCCGCACTCGAAGAAGCGAGAAGTAATAGTTGTTTCCTAGGGGATATCACCACTACACTGATCTTTGATCTTTGCAGTCCCTCGAACTTCTCAACAACCGTTCCTTTAATATGAGCGAGAGAACGAAGAAAGTCCACAAAACTCTCATACGTGTTTGTGAAGTTTTTATCTTCCTTTTTTTCCCTACCCATGTTTCTCCCAATTTCGTTAATGAAAAGATCGAAAAAAATAGTAGATTAATAGAAGTGGTAATATGATGATTTTACTTTCCACAACCTTTATTACGCTTTTGTTTTGTCTTGATTTTCATCTATTTTAATTGGCCACTGTTGCTACAAAATGTTAAAATATAATATTAATAAAATTATTGCATGCTTGTAGGCGCTCACCTACCACGCCCTTCTGCCCGGTGTCTACATATTCGGCATAGCTCCATTTCTCATTATGTGGATGGATATCATGCATCATCCGTTATTGGAGAGTTCGGTCTACATGGTATGGCATATTTTAATAATTAATTTAATTATTATAATAATTATTTATTAATTTAATAATTAATAAATAATTTACGACATTGATAGTTTACTATAAGCAAACATATTAAACAATCGCATATAAATCGTATGCTTTTTTTAATAATGAGACTTATAGTTAGTAGTTGGGAATCTTAATACTTATATACTTGTATACATATACGCACTTCCATAGATACTTATTTGTTAGTGCTAGGGACTTACTATGATTAGCACTTTGTATGTACAGTAGCGCCGGAAAGCCAGTGCCAACTTTTGAGCGGCCCCATAGCACGCTTGGTTCACTAAATATAACAAAAAGAAAAGGTGGCACTGACTTTCCGGCGCTACTGTATATCACTCCTCGTAGTATCATACCATTTATGCGTCATTTCCTAGATAGCATTTTCGTAGACAAAAAAATTATTCATAATATTAATAATAAAAAAATTTTTTTAAAGGTGGCAGCCGTTCCACCCTCGTTCAATTGTTATTTCACACTTTACTTCGTCAAGCCGTACAGAAGGTATTGCGTCGTTGCATTTCGATCGCTAGGTACCTCGGTGTCCAAGTTTTGGAATGTGTCGGGTTCCAAGTGGAAAACCCTGATAGTCCCTGTTACTGTAAAAGGTTAAGAATGTAAGTCCTCATTGGTCTATTGCTACGGTTGCTTCTAACCGTATTCCTATTGAAAATAAAGGTTTCCGCTTGAGACTGAATGTGCTCCAAAATTTATGCCGTCGTAGCGCGATGTAACGATCGTTAACGTGACAGTTGTAACGATATGCCATTCGGCTTGCTCACTCCAACGCTTCTAACGCGTGCCATAAGTGCTCCCATCATGCAAAAATATTTCGAACGGAATTTTGACAAGAAAGTAATATAGTAGACACGAGAAATACATTTACATATACAAAAATAACGCTCAAAATTTACATTCAGTAAAGTTTATGTGAACTTCTCGGTTTTCGGAGGAGGCACGTAATGCAAATGTAGCAGCTCGAAAGAAATTTCCCAGTTTATTGAAACTTTTTTTATTTAGGTTTAAAAAAATGAAATACATCATTTTACAGATTCATCACCCAGTCGTTGTATGGAGGCAAGAAGACTACTATCATGTCTGTTGCCACAAAACATTCTCTGGGAAATATGTGAAAAAAATATCACAATAGTTATTTAATTACTTGATTTACTTTAATTATATATTTTGTGCCATTCAAGATAACGTGTAAATAAAAAGTTTGACAGAACTTCCTCTATTTGTGATAAAGTTTTTGTATTCGTTAGTATGCTCGTTCTCATTCTCATATCAATTTTCTTGTTATCATCATACACCATGGGGCACATTATTAGCTAACTTAGTTTTTTTTATAAAATTTACATTTATTGTCCCTGCAAACTTATTCTTGTACATCTATTAATATATTAATTCAATTGATTGATAGTTAATTTAATTTATCATACATGTTTTAGCATATATTCTAGTCGCGTAACGCTATTCGCCTATCTTTACAATTTCTGATCTCATTCTAGCTGTTTTATTAAAGGGAGCGTAACCTCACTCAATGGTCTCTTCATTGCGCACACTATTTCTCTGTTCTCTAACAACGAGAGAGCATTGCGCGTCGAAGAGACCATTGAGTGAAGTTACGCTCCCTTTAATAACATTATCATTGTCATTATGTTTATGGTAAAACAAGCAGCTGATCCTCATCCATACGGAAGTCGAGACTAATGATATTCTTGATATAACGCTTTATGGTGTCTAGACGTAGCGGCCGAAACACCATAAGGCACATTGCTAGTTAACTTATTTAATCAAAAAATTTATATTTAAAGTGCATGCATACTTATTCTTGTACATCTATTAATAATAATAATTTAATTGATATACAAAGAGAGATTCCCCCCCCCTTCCACCCCATTCTATCACTTTCTTCTAAGATACCCAATTTCTACCCTTCGTACCCTCTTCAAGTTCAATCCCTATCGAGAGTATTTCTGTGAATTATTTATTTTTTTTTTGCTTCACCCACATGTATTGTTTCATGCTGAGCATGCCGATAAAATATATATATATATATATATATATATATATATATATATATATATATATATATATATATATATATATATATATATCGTTTAGTTGTCTATGAATGGCGATCTTCTCTCATCCTCGCAAACATCAACGATGAGCCTGTTCATATAAACGTATTTATATCACTTCACCAGCCTCAAAATCCTTAGAAATACAGATAGCGGACCAATTAATTCCTGCATATTTGTCGATTGTGTGTTACATTTCTTTGATCGCTTTATCGACTTTATGTATGCAATTTCTTTCTGCGATTAATTTATGAGAATTTCGTCTCTTTTCAGTTTTTTTTCTTCTGTGAAATGGTAGAAATCTCAATTGAAGAAGCTTTTCTATTTCCACATATTCTTCTTTTCGCGATTGGTGCAACTGGAAATATTACTCTGCTAATTGCGATCAAGAAAGGAACGCCCATATATCTCAAGGTAAGATTTGGTGTTGGAGGGAGTGTAACCTCACTCAATGGCAGGGATGTGCATTTTTCGTTTTTCGATTTTTCGATTTTTTCGATTTTTCGATACTTTCTCGAAAAAGTTTTTCGACGAAAAATTTTTCGAAAACAATTCGAAAAAATCGAAAAATACTTTTACGCAAAAAAGGACAAAGTTTCAAAAATTTATGACATTTTTTGAAAAAAATTAAAAATTTTGAAACAAAAACGACAACTTCACTCGACCAAAAAATATATTTTATCATGAAAGCGGCTTCAATTAAGAATCACACACTTGTAATTCTTGCGTTTCCATTATATCAATAGTAATACTTAGCGCATTGATGTTTATCAAACAGAAAACATCGTTTAAATATTTTTTTCGAATTTTTCGATTTTTTCGAAATAAAAATTCGAAAATTTTTCGTTTTTCGAATTTTTTTCGAAATTCTTTTTTCGCACATCCCTGCTCAATGGTCCCATGCATGTACAAATATACGTTTTGCATGCACAGTGTGCACACTAACAATAAATGTAAAATTGGATAAATTACAAGTTATATTAATAATGTGCTATATGGTGTTAGTTTTTCTGTAATGTGCATACTTCACTACAAGGAAAAATGAGGATTTTTTTTGCTGTGGGGGGTATTTATCTTTGAGCATTATGAAAATTATTCATATATTTAGTGGTAAGTTCAATGGGTCATAGAGTTGCATTAAAAACTAAATATTCGTACCCCTTGAGCTATACATGGCAGCAACAACAATGCAATTAGTATTAACAGCTGTAGAGTGGACGGGCTGTTGTGGACCAGGATGTAATACCTGAAACAAATTAATATGATTTACACAAACTTGCTCATAGCTGGATTTCCTAAACCCATCTGAATCAGTCCCAATTAAATGAAATACTAATATAATTTATAGTTTCTTATTGTTAGATGAGATAATATTATGATATTCTGTGTATTATTTATATTGAATAAAAACGAAAATATTGTAATATCTAGATCACATCTTTGACACTAATACAAAAAAGTGGTGTTAGCCACACTGTATACGTTCATGTTATATTAAAAGATGCGTTGTATTTTTATATTATAAAGATCTGAAGAAGATCAGCCAATACCAAGGTAGTGATGCTAATGACTTCTTACACAGTACTAGAATAACTTTAAAGGGAGCGTTACCTCTCTCAACGGTCTCTTCGACGCACAATGCTCTCTCGTTGTTAGAGAACAGAAAAATAGTGTGCGCAATGAAGAGACCATTGAGTGGGGCAACGCTCCCTTTAAAGGCATACACCCAAGCACTTTCTTGTCGATGATAACGGGACTATGTGGAAATATTTTTTGTTGTTGTTGGAATAATTGCTAAACTTTAAAAAAAACATGAATATTAAATATCCATTATTGTAGACGTATTCGATATTGATCATGTTCGGATCGTTGGCCGACCTTGCATCAAACTGCTTCGACCTCTTCATCATGCAAAGGTTTCAGTGAAACTTTTTTTCAAGAGCAAACACATAACCCACCGTTTGATCAGATAATTTTTTAGGGAAGCTACGGTTTTCTAGTAAATCAATGTCAGCAAAAACGAAAATTGCTGGGGTTTTGAAATTTTGTATGTATCTCTCATTTGTGCATCGATCCTGCAAATTTCCTCAAATCATTTATTGCTTGTGGTTTTTGTGTGGACAAAAGAAAAGTTCAAAAAGTCCCTTAAAATTTAGAATGATTCCCGTAGCCGGGAACCTGGTGTTTCTCTCGGCGGGTCCGTGTCGGTTGATTTCGCCGAATGTGTGCTATATTGCGTATTGCTACTTCCTGACTGTTCTCGTATTCTCACTACTGCTAATGGCAGCGTGTTTCGGATACAGGTGGGTTGATTATTATTAATATTAACTACTACTAAATAAATTAAGTTGTATGCGACTGCCTGGAAAAGCCGATATAATGAAACACTGAAAATATAAAACTTATTTATTTTAAAACGTACAAAATATGATATAAAAACTATTTGCATAAGGACCATTTAGAGCAGTTTAAACTGATCTTTAAAACTTTTACTATTTTTCATGCAGATATTACATCCTGACGCACCCCTCACCATCTACGACGCAACTCCTAATTCTGGTAGCAGCACTACTACTTCCTTGCCTCTTTCTAGGAGTAAGCTTTGGTAGTACATCGATAGTCATTTTCTTTGCCGAGCAAACAATGCGAGAAAAGTTTTAAAGGTATAGCCTGAGCTATTTTGAAACTCTCCGCTCTGGCCACACTCTCTCGCTTTCTTTGCGAGAGCTGGCTTTCGTGTATAAAGAGAATATTGTGCTTACTATTATATTAATGATTTTTTTTATAAACCGTATTTCTTCAGACCACATATGTTTTGGAACAGGCAACTACCGAGTTTCTGGTTCGCTTCGCTCGAGAGAATTATAAAATCTGACTTTAGTATAATCGGATTATTAATTCCACCTCTCTTTTAATAATTTTATTCTTTCACATATTTTTTGTTGCACTCGAACACTTTGTACTTGTTGAAACACCTTTGCGATGTACGATAAATAAATGAATAAAATAAAATAGATCGCCATTAAATCACTTCAGGCCATTACAGCATATTCTCTCCGTTCGTGTTCTTTGCAATTGCCTATGTCCTTGCATCGCCCATCCCATGCTATACTATCATTATCTACAGTAGAATCAAGGTTGTTGTGAATTTTGAAATCTTTGATCTTTAAGTCTCTTCAAATGCTCAAAATTCTTCCCATGAGTGAATCAACGAGATATCTTCACAAAAGCCTCATAAGTGTTAGTGATTTATGAAAATTTTGCCTTGATAGTCTATTGACCAAGAACATCCGCCTTTTCTAAATGAAAAAAAAAACTTTTCTTTAAAGGTGGTGTCCCACGAATATTTTCGTGAACAAACTGTGAAGACAGAAAGGTAGCAAAAGTGATTCCACATACAGTACACTATTTATTTTATGCTGATTTAGCTTATTGATCGCTAGAAACATCAATGAACCATCAGGCCAGATCAGGGAAGGGCGCGCTTTTTGAAAATTGAGGAAATTCGGCAATAGGTTTCGAACTTGCGTAAAACGCGTAACGAGTATGATCGTTTACCATTGCGATATGGGACTCTTCGCATATCACTTTGCATTCGCACAAGAGGGGTGTAGTGATTTATACGAACATTCGCGGGTAACCTCTCTTTAAAGTGACACCCCCATCTAATTTGAATCTCTCCGCTCTGGCAATGCTCTCTCACTTGCCTTACTCTACGAGAGAGCATTGTCAAAGCGGTCGTGATTATCGTGACAGGCTCTCACATATCACGCGATGCTGCCGTGCTCCTACATAGTCGCCATAATTCCATTTCTGCTTATGCTTCTCGGATTCGTACATCATCCGGTCCTTGAGAGCTCAGTGTTCATTGTAAGACACTAAACGAATTATTACATAAACCCTCACGACCCTCGGAAAGATCGCAGGTTGAGAGGCTAACTTATCGAAATCGGAGGCTAAATTTAAAATTCAAGGCCTAATTCACGATTTTAAAGATTTCGCTTTCATTGAATGTGAGAGAGCGTTGCCAGAGCGAGTTTCAAATTAGCTCGTGGAGTGAAAATTTAAAGGAGAACTTGAAAAAAATCACAAATCCGACGTTTAGAATGAAAGAACCGATTCGTTGTACCTTGAAACAAAATGATTTTTAAAAGAATCGATAATCAATTTCAGGCCGCTGCCATTTCTCCCACATGCAATTGCTACTTCACTCTGTATTTCGTCAAACCCTACCGAATGTAGGTCTCTCTATTGTAAACAACCGGATGGAAAGTGAAGAATATCACAAACATCGTTTTTTAGTGTCTATAATCATTGTGTAAAAAATTGGATAATTTCGAGTGATAAAATGTAAAGGGTCCAGTTATCGTACAAGAAATCCGGCGAAATCTCTGTTGGCCAGTTCATTCTCAGCACTTAAGTAAACTTAAAGTGAAAGAACATTTGACGAAATGCATTACAGTATATCACACCACTTTAAGTAGACTTACGTTTTACTTTAAGTTTACTTAAAGTCTACTTAAAGTGCGGAGTTTAAGTAGACTTTAAGTTTCAAAATACCACAGTGGCATCTAGCAATGGTTTATGTATCCGTTCGCCTCAGATTCTTTGAGTCCTTAGTCCTTTTTTCACCCATCTCCTCAAAACATAAAACAAATTTTCAGTACAATGCAAAGAAACGCAAAAAAATAACGGAGAAAAATAGTTCATAACATGAAAATCGCCGACATCTGAAAAATTCATTAAATTTTTCTCATTTTTGAGAAACATAGCTCTTTATCTTACAATACGATGATAAAACAAGCGTGTGCACAATATATATAATTTTTAAAAAAATCGCTGATTGGCTGCGTACTACATCGTTACACTGAAAAATCACTTTTTTGGTATACTTTTTAACGGCACTGTAATTGTTATTTATTGTCTAATAATAATTGGGACTCCTAAAATTACTTTAAAAATCTTATATGTACATTTTATAGGTTCATCTCGGAACGATTCTTTACTCGAAGTTCCTTCGTGAGCATTGTCTCTCCTACAACGGGAAACTCATAACTTTGAAGAAATATTGACGGATCAGTTCAATATATATATATATATATATATATATATATATATATATATATACAGTCGCGCCGGAAAGTCAGTGCCAACTTTTTGTTTTTGCTATATTTTTTTAACCAAGCGTGTTATGGGACCGCTTTCGCGAGTTTTTATGGGAAATTTATCGAGGAATCCGGCCCTGATATTGCCGACTCATGAAAATTTCTCATTATTGCGTAATGATGACGCAATCGAAGTCCACTTTTTTGAAAAATCATAACTCCGAGGAAAATTTTTTTCCAGCCAACCATTCTTCTATAAGTTTGAGATCTACGCGTCGGCTACCCAGAAAATTTTTTTTAGGTTGCTGCGATTTTTTTCAACCGCAGCGGCCTTGCTGCAAAATGGCGGCTGCAAACTCAGATCTCAGCTCCAAAACACGCTAGAGACTCGTTCTTGGGATCAAAATGATCCTTATGATGTCCCAAATAATCCCTGAAAGTTTGGTCCTGATCGGACAACAATTGCCTTCAGTACACCAAAAAGTCACTTTTTCAGATGACCTCACTTTGAGGGCCTACAATTATGAGAGTGATTTTTCCAAAAATGTGGTTCTTGTGCTAAAATATGCCAAATCCATCCCAGAAGCCATCCTGACACTTTGGTGAAAACAACTTGCTTCGCATCTTCACGGCAAACGATAAGCGAGCATGCACTCGTTTCGGAGGCGCATGTCCAGGGGAGGGGAGAGAGGGGAGGGGCGCGCGCACTCACAGTGACTGTGTGCAGGAAAGACTGATGTGGCACCGAGGGGCTGCAAGATGGGTTCTCCCAAGCTTGCAGACGTATTCTATGATGGTTTCGGCACATTTTAGCACAAGAACCGAAATTTTAGAAAAATCACTGTCATAATTGTATGCCCTTAAAGTGAGGTCATCTGAACAAAGTGACTTTTTGGTGTACTTTTTTTGTGTCCTAGTGATTTTTTAAATTTTTTTCAATTCTTGTTCTGAAATGTATTCTTTTCAATTAAAAAAAAATCACTAGGCCACCATAAAGTACTCCAAAAAGTAACTTTTTTCAGATGACCTCACTTTGAGGGCATGCAATTATGACAGTGATTTTTCTAAAATTTCGGTTCTTGTGCTAAAATGTGCCGAAACCATCATAGAATACGTCTGCAAGCTTGGGAGAACCCATCTTGCAGCCCCTCGGTGCCACATCAGTCTTTCCTGCACACAGTCACTGTGAGTGCGCGCGCCCCTCCCCTCTCTCCCCTCCCCTGGACATGCGCCTCCGAAACGAGTGCATGCTCGCTTATCGTTTGCCGTGAAGATGCGAAGCAAGTTGTTTTCACCAAAGTGTCAGGATGGCTTCTGGGATGGATTTGGCATATTTTAGCACAAGAACCACATTTTTGGAAAAATCACTCTCATAATTGTAGGCCCTCAAAGTGAGGTCATCTGAAAAAGTGACTTTTTGGTGTACTGAAGGCAATTGTTGTCCGATCAGGACCAAACTTTCAGGGATTATTTGGGACATCATAAGGATCATTTTGATCCCAAGAACGAGTCTCTAGCGTGTTTTGGAGCTGAGATCTGAGTTTGCAGCCGCCATTTTGCAGCAAGGCCGCTGCGGTTGAAAAAAATCGCAGCAACCTAAAAAAAATTTTCTGGGTAGCCGACGCGTAGATCTCAAACTTATAGAAGAACGGTTGGCTGGAAAAAATTTTTCCACGGAGTTATGATTTTTCAAAAAAGTGGACTTCGATTGCGTCATCATTACGCAATAATGAGAAATTTTCATGAGTCGGCAATATCAGAGCCGGATTCCTCGATAAATTTCCCATAAAAACTCGCGAAAGCGGTCCCATAACACGCTTGGTTAAAAAAATATAGCAAAAACAAAAAGTTGGCACTGACTTTCCGGCGCGACTGTATATATATATATATATATATATATATATAATACATAGGTCGCTTGATAGTTTAAATATGCACGTCTTCTCAGAACAAAAAAGACTCGGAAATGATAAAGGATATTCTGACTTTGCTATTGAATGTGAAAGATCAAATGAATTATAAAATAATAACTTTGTTCACATACTTCTTTCCTCTTCTTCCTTTTTCTTATTTATAGAAACATCACTGAATCAACAGGCTCGTGCAGTGGGAGGCGCCCTTTTTGAAAATATGTCTAACTCGGCAGCAGGTTTCGAACTTTCGGCAAAAGGGCAAAAAGTCCGAACGTTTACCACTACGCTAGGGGATAGATGAGATAACCCCGCGAACTTCTTGCACATAACATTCAGTCGAGAGAAATGTGAGGGATTTACTAGGGAGGGAGGGAACATTCACGGTACTCCATCTCTTTCCTCGAAACATCACACCTCCACATTATGTGTGTGTTTGTTTGGTAAATATGTATCATATCAGGTTGGATAGAAAGTCCGGTACATTTTGAGGGTGTTTTTGCTGCGATGTCGCTGTTCGTGTAAACACCTGATCTAATTCCCCATATGTGGGTTAGAGAGTGTAAACATCTCTTATTCTTTTTCACTAGGCCCGCAAGTCAATAGCATTGTCTATGAGCAATGACGGTTGTTTTACTTCCGTCAGTTTTTCACTTTGGTCATGACCTCACATTCAAGTAATTCTCAAAGTTAAAAGAGAAGGCTTGGGAAAACCAAATCAACACCGTGTACGGCGAGAAGACCGTCGTCCATCACCTGCTGAGCAAATGGTGCCAATTGTTCAAGAATGAGGAGTGCGACCTCGAAGACCAGCCGAGGTCGGGCCGTCCCCTTAACTGTATGTGGACCTTTTGCGGAGAACGTTGGAGAAGAGCCCATACCAGACCACCCGTGATATGGAGCAGGTACTTGGGGCCTTCCATGCTACTATTGTTCTCGAATTGGAATCAGTCGGGAAGACTAAACGTTTATAAGAAGGCTACCCCATAGAGTTGGCTATTCGGGGGTTGCGGGCCCGCAATAGATTTGACTTTTTATTGCTAATGATTGCGGGCCCGCAGTGCGGTGTAAAATCATTGCGGGCCCGCAAACTTGGAGAGATGAGAGGGGGAGCGATTGCGGGCCCGCAATGCTATTGCGGGCCCGCAACGATAGAACGAAGGAAAGTGAAGAGAACATAGAAGAACGACCGATCACAAAAAGTAGAGGGTAGGAATAAAGTAGTCGTTGCGGGCCCGCAATGCTATTGCGGGCCCGCAATCACTCCCCCTCCTCTCCCTTCGAGGTTGCGGGCCCGCAATGATTTTACAGAGCATTGCGGGCCCGCAATGCGTGTGCGTTATTGCCAACCCTACTACCCCATGCCTGACCGATTTCGGCCGTCAGAGGAAGGTCAACACGTCGCTGAAACTCCTCACCTCCCATCGCCGGTTCGAATGACTCGATCGAATCATGACTGGCGATTAGAAGTGGGTGATGTATTCTAACGTTGAACCCAAGGGCGAGTGGCTCAGTTCCGGTGTAACCCCAGACCCCGTCCTTCTTGCAGAAATTCAATGCAAGAAACAGGTGTGGTGGTTGTGGTGGTCTGTCCGTGGCATTGACTATTGGGAGCTGCTAAAGCCTGGTAACACCATCGACGCCGATGTCTACATTCATCAACTACGTAGTCTAAAATTCCATTTCGTTTCCGCCGGGGGAAGTACCGCACAAATATCATTTATGCATGACTACGCCAGATCGGACACCACGAAAAAGAGCAAGAACTAGCTATCATTGTATGGTTGGTCCTTCCTACCCCACCCACACTACAGCATGGACCTTGCTCCTTATGATTACCACCTATTCTCCGACCTTCAATGCCATCTCGATGAGAACGACTTCCAGTATGAGACCGACCTCAATCGCGACATCACCCACATCACTTTGACTCTAAGTCCTCGGAGTGGTAGGCAAGTGGGGCCCTGGCCCTACAGGGGAGATCGACGAAGGTCATCGCCCTTGATGGCCAATATCGATGATCATTCGCTTGCCTATTACTGAGATACACGATAAACAAGTTTGACCAAAAAAATGTAAGGGACTTTCTAACCAACCTAATATTAACCGCCATGTGAAAATAACTTGTTTATAAGCAATAAGACAAAATGATTGAAAAGCTGCGTGATCATTGGGATAAAGTTTTGTGCGGAATTTAGAATATGACATTTTCTCTGATCTTCTTTTCTTCTCGTAAATTATGAAGAGAATAACCTGTATTTGTCGTTACCAATATTAATCTTTGTCTGGCCGACATCAACAGCTGTATAAGAAAATGACACTGTGCTCTAAAGAACGGAAGTCAACGGAAGCACAAAAGTTCACATCTTACAGTTTAAAATCTATTGTGCATACAAACATATGTTTATCCTAGGGTAGGCAATAACGCACACGCGTTGCGGGCCCGCAATGCTCTGTAAAATCATTGCGGGCCCGCAACGACCACTTTATTCATTTCTGGCCACTTTTTGTGATCGGTCGTTCTTCTGCTCTCTTCACATTCCTTCGCTCTCTCGTTTGCTTGAGAGAACAGAGAAGAACGACCGATCACAAAAAGTAGAGGGTAGGAATAAAGTAGTCGTTGCGGGCCCGCAATCATTAGCAATAGAGTAGAGTCTGGCCATTGCGGCCCGCAACCCCCGAATAGCCAATTCTAGTTTCTACAATACAATCTATTAATTTATTTAGAATGATTCGCATATCCGGGAACCTCGTTTACCTATCTTCCAGTCCTTGTCGATTGATTTCGCCTAATATTTGTTATCTCGCATAATGCTATTTTCTTAGCATACTCGTATTTTCGTTATTGATCATGACGAAGAGTTTTGCATACAGGTAAATTATTCATTACAAAACATCCATTACATTGCATAAATTATAATTTTACATTTTAAATTTAAAGCATTTAACAAGACTAAGCTCAGATGTACATGTTCTCCATTCATGGCGTCTTGCTTGCCTCACAAATCTTGCTGGTGGAAAAAATATGATCATAACTCAGTTACTGTTATAAATGCAAACTATTAGAACATATAATATTTTTAAATGATGAATAACTGAAATGATTCAGGTATTACATACTATCACATACAACACCCACAACAACACAACTCCTAATGCTGCCTCTAGCACTGCTGTCACCTTGTCTAGTACAGGGAGTGCGTTTTTTGAAGTTACTCTGAGTTATATCCACTCTGGCAACACTCTCTTGTAGTCAAAGGAAGCGAGGGAGCATTGCTAGAGGGCAGCTCGGGCGCGCCTTTAATTGAAATATTAAGTATCCGCTATTTTTTTCCAGACGACTTTCTTATTGGAAAAGGCAGACAGTGATATTCTAATCCGATTCGCTCTAGAGCACTATCCTATTATACTGAAGTAAGACAGTGCATATACCGGAGTATAAAACACTGAAAATCAACGAAATTTGAAGGCGCGAGGCAGGATCTAATAAATATGAGAAGCAAAACAAAATGTAATGAAATAAAACTAAGTAGAGTTGCACGTTGGGAAATAGGAACGCAATCATAGACCAGATACAGAAGAACAAGGAAGACGTGAAATATTATCTCTCACGTTTTTTTTCCATTTCTGCATGGTTGTAAAAACTGGAGTTAAGACACCGGCTCAGTGAGATTCCAGGAACGGACATCGACCTGACCGATTTGGCTCAAAATTTTTTTATGGATATCCCCATGGGCCCCCATCACAAAATGGGTATTCATTTCGGTTTGTTCCTTGAAACACAGATGTGGCGGGTTTTCGAAATTTGAAAACTCGATTTTCACCAAACAAAAATGAAAAAATTTATTTAAAAATGGACAAAAAACAATGAAAACACTTTCAAAATCGATTTTTTGCAATCAAATGTGCATATCTGAATGCGTAAACCTTTCTCAATTTGCATACGATGTTATGGTGCTACTTCTGATAAAGATGTGCACGTTGTACATTTTATCATCGATTTTTTTTAAATAATTTTAAAATTTCAAAGAAGAGCTTTGCAATTTCTGATACCGCCAAACCTCATCCCTATATGAGATGTATCTCCAGTAAAAAATTGGACCTGATCGGTGAGTGTGGCTTCAGGGGCTTCCCTTGTTAGACTGCATCCAATATGATATTATGAAGTAGGTTTCTTAAATCGTAAGTACGTTGTAGATTTCGTACTAGGAAAAAATACCAAATTAGAATCGTAGTTTAATCAATTATTCCACTTATATTTGTCCATTAACCAAAATATATTTATAAATAACATTTTATTTGATGAATTACAGGGCACTACAGCACATTCTCGTTTGTGTCAGTCATCTTTAGTGGTCGCCCGTTCATTTTGCTCTGAGCATCAAGAATCCCTGCCAAGCCGGATTGGGTCACCGTGGCAGTGAGACCCAATCATGGGAAGCCAACTTCTTCGGTCATCTCCAAACTGCCTGTCGATCTTCTCGGATTTGTGAAATCGAAGACGCGCATATGAAGATCAACGTGAGCATTCCGGGACTGTCGGACGTAAGAAGAGCTTTTTCCCCATGCACATCAGAGTCCTACTCTTGATAAATGTGTTTTAAACTGCAAAAAACAGCATCTTTGCCCCTCTAGTTCTCTTTACTATAATCTATGTTGTCGGCTCACCCGCGCGTTGCTATGCTGTGATTATTTACATTTTAAAAATTTTTTTTTTATTAGGATTAAGGTAGTTTTCATAGAATTAGTTATTCTCACGCTTGATCTTGTGATTCTTGTGATAATATTTTGATCTTTCTTTGATTTTTGATCTCTGCAGTCCCTGCCTCCACGTGTGAGTCTGTCTCCTTTCCTACATACATTGATCAACAGTTGTGATACGTTTATTTTGCCATCTCGTCTTTGCTGATTTTATTTGATTTTCTAGTTACACAACCGGCAACAGAAGTGTATCGCTAACTACTCCAGTCAATAATCATGTCCTCTACTGGCATCGGCAATTCGGTTGACTTCCCAAAAGCTGAACTCTACCGAAAAAAGTGACAAAAAAGTATCTTGTATGACCCCATCCGCAGGGGCGAAATCCATATCAAAAGTTGCGAAGAAAATAAAAACGTTAATCTTTCCCAAAAGATAGACTGTCAAACAAAGTTTGCCTGAAGTTTGCCAGAGTCTTCATTTAGAATGATTCCGATTTCCGGGAACCTCGTTAACCTTTCGACCGGTCCTTGTCGATTGATATCAGAGACTAAAAATTATTCTGTATTCGAGGCGTATTGAAGCTCACAAAAAATCTTGTGAACTTTTGTGACAATTAGTCACAAATGTTTCACTTTTTTCGTTTTGACGGTATAAGATATCCATCAATAAGACCTAATGGGAAGAATGAATACCAATGAGATGAGTAGATATAATATATGGGAATACAAAGGAATAACAATATATTAGCGATAGATGATAAAGAACATGAGATACAACAAGTTTATTCAATCAACAGTTTAATACACCAACATTGACCAATTTATCATAGATAGAATAATAGACACATTATTAACCCAAAACAACCTTTCCTGAATCTTCTTTTCCTGCCATCTTTGGCTTTCCCACTGTGAATGGAATGTAGCGATACTTGATCATGAGCTACAATTACTAAAGTTAGAATCATTAATATATAATAGTTATTTAGTTCAAACCGTAAGAAGTTAAGGAACAACTATAAAATAGGTATAGCATTATTCAGGTTTGCTGTGACAACACCTTGCTACATGTATACATTAGGTGGCGGGAATGAGTCTTCACTCATCAGTCCCCCTGGCTGTTTTGGGCAAGAACCCGAGAGAGGAGCATTTACGACCTCTCTCTCGTCAAGAAATGAGATCAGAAAAACACCGGTGAGCAGAAAAAAAAGCAGTTCTTTTTTCGATTCACTTAGGTTTTTTTTGGTCAAAGTGGTCAAAATGTGCACATCTGAATATTTTTGGAATCTACACACCAATAGCTATTCAATGAGCATAAAATCGACTGCTAAAGTACACTGTTAAATTTGTTTGATTTTTCATGTTATGCATACCATAAATTCGGATCAGACTATGATAACATCATATATTTTATTATGTTAGTACATTAATTCGAATTACAATTAAAACTCTTCTTCATCGTCATCTGAGACTCTCGAATTGATAGAATTCATTACATGAGATATTCACGAAATTTAAAAGTGTGCTTCGACAGTCTATTTTATGCTTTTTGAATAGCCATTGATATGTAGATTCCAAAAATGATCACATTTGCACATTTCGACCACTTAGAGCTGAGAAAACCCAAGTGAATCGAAAAAGTACTGTTTTTTTTTTCACTCACCCATGACCTCAACGAACCGCTACCAGGGGGAATGGGTGAGCAGATAGAGAGACTGCTCACCAGTTGGAGGTAGGCATTATAGGCGAGTGAAGAGTCATTTTCATCTCCCTAGTCTACATATTGTTCAATTCAACAATACCATAATATCAATATTAAATGAGTGTGACGAATAGTATATAATGAATAGATTCATACCATGATTTGTATCGCCATTAAAAGGAAGAATACAAAGATGGAGTAGAGAGCGAGAATACGCCCGGATGCAGGAGCATTGAAGAATTCGAAGAAAGTGCAACAAATTGCGAGGATACACGCTGTTATCGATAAACGCCTCAAATTCAGAGCATTAAAGGGAGCGTAACCTCACTCAATGGTCTCTTCGACGCGCAATGCTCTCTCGTTGTTAGAGAACAGAAAAATAGTGTGCGCAATGAAGAGACCATTGAGTAAGGTAACGCTCCCTTTAAGGCATTTAGTAGAGTTTATAATTTTCTGCGCCGGCTAAGAGAGACTATCTGACTCAGTGAACATATTTTGCATATGGCCTTCCACTTAGTCAAACAGTGATATGAACCGATCGCGCCCAAATTGTGCACAGCTGAGTATGGGGTGGGAGCTCGCAGACGGAGTATGGGTTCGTCATATCAGCACCTTCGCTAAATAAGATATGTTCGATAAAGTGGCATCAAAATTTTATAGTTTACGGATTCGTTCGATATGTGTATACGACGATGGACAAGCAGGTAAATTCAAGTGTCATCCCGATCCAAAACCGTGCGACCCAGAAATTAAAAAAAAAATATTTTAAAAGTTGTTTTATTTTTCCCACAATTGCCCTTCGGTGAGGGTCATTTTATATTCCTTTAATATGACGAGTATTAATTAATGTAACTATTTTATGAAAATGAACTAAGACACCTGTGACCGTATGCAAGAACAACGGGAAAACCGTTTTCGGGGAAATTGCAACGTCGTTAGCGTAGGCGGAGGATTTTTGGAAAACGCCTACGCTAATGACGTCACATTTTCCCGGAGAACGGTTCTTGCATACGGCCGCTGGGTGGAAAGTTGCAATCTTCCAGAAAAACCATAAGAACTCACCATGGAGTTATGATTAGTGACATACATCACTAGAACCAGTATGAAATTTTGACTGCATACCCCCCATACTTTTTCAATATTGGAGTATTTTTTTTCTCGAAAACACGATTTAACTGTATCCCATTTTACATAGCAAAAACGCCATTTTAACTTAATCGGTTTGGATTGCAATAGCAGTAACATGGTAGAATATTCAACTTACAATAAGACAAACGAGAACTGATTTTAATCATATGCGATTTCGTTCAATACTTCACTATATATATAATATATTACATGCATAATATCTCAATCTGATCGGGTACCCGCAGAGATTAACATTCCCTAAATTTTCGAAAAGCCCTAATTTTATAGGGGGTACCCCATGTCGGCGCCCATGTATGTTTATAAATTATATATAAATTATAATGGAACTAAAACCATTTAACAAGCTAAGAGCATTACGTAGTGACTAATACTGAGTAATACCAAGATATACTTATACCATCCTACTATATTTTTTACTTTGAAGGGTTCATAGCTCGATTAGTTACGTTACACATTTCCAAAATACGGTTAGGTTTTTTTTATTTTCGGGAATTTTCGGCTCAAAATCCGGTCAGGCCTGGTAGTTTGTAACGTACTTTTCGACCTAGGGAAGGTTTCAAAGTAAAAGAAAGGCATTAAAATGAACAAACCAGAATGTGAATTCAGAAAGAAGTCTTATGAATGGACGGAATTCATCATTTCCTTTAGATGGAAGAACAGGACCATCAACATCAGGAGTAAGGAACAGAACGAAGAGATAGATATCAAAGAAGTACAAGGTGTATGGTACGCGATAGAAACCCTTAAATGATATGACTATAACAACATGATAGGGCTCATTCCTACCTGAAGATGGAACATTCTAGCAATTAAAAGAGCAATGAAGACAACAGCAATGATCCATCGTACTAATGTATAAGGAATTATTCGGTCGAGATAATACTGATACTTCTGAAATATGCCAACAGTATGATTTTCATTTTCGTTTAAACCAGGGATCCGAAATATGGAATCAATCGAATTTCTGCACTTCACTCACATGTGCACTGCTTGCATAAAAGTTGATAATGAAAGCTTTTAAAGTATTTTAAATGTTCCTATATCATACCACACTACTGTTCAATGAATACGAGATATAGAATCGGTTCAGCGAAAGTAAAAATGGGATGAGTTATAAGCGAAA
Source organism: Parapristionchus giblindavisi (assembly GCA_943737045.1). Lineage (NCBI taxonomy): Eukaryota > Metazoa > Nematoda > Chromadorea > Rhabditida > Diplogasteridae > Parapristionchus > Parapristionchus giblindavisi. Next base: position 647,952 of record CALSFV010000050.1, on the reverse strand, counting down.
TATGCAATAGTTAAACATGCAAATGTACTCATAAAATTAGATATTAATGAATATAAAGTAGTTATTAGTAGAGGCGAGATTCACTGTTTCGGCCATTAGGTTCTAGACATGAGATTGATTGGTGCCGATGACGAGTGAACAACAAGATATGAATGAGCTTACAATTTGTAGCGAAGAGAAGAATCGTGATACAATTCCAGGTTGATCACAGAGATCAGAGGAATCTTCCATCTCTCCTCGAGTCAAAGTAAGACAAGGATCCAGCTCGAAAGCTCAAACTGAATATACATTGTATAGAACAAAATATGAAGACGATTTAATAACGAGAAGAGACAATGATAAATCAATTTATCATGATAATACACAGTGTTTCTATAACACAGTGAGAGCGCGCATTGAAATTTTGGTAAAACGCCAAAAAAATTACGGTACGACTGCACCGTTGTGTACTCTTGTCGTCTTTGTCTCTCACTTTTGCGTGCTCTCTCTCTCTCTTTTTCGCTCTACCTTTTTCTCTGTTACACCATGAGCGCCCTCGAAACGATCGAAACGATCAACATCAATCGATGCATCTTAGGTTTAAATGGAGGGATATGCCCTATTCATCAGATATTACAATTAAGAAAAAAAATATAGATAATAAACAGCTTAAAGAAAGATAATAAAACATACACGCGTCCACGCCATGTAACGCGTCATCGAAGGCACAACAGACAAGCTCATTTACCGTAATCACACAACCACACAATGAGACATGACAGAAATTTGGGAAACATAAGGCACACCGAGTAGGAATGATCTTTGATCTTTTTAAAGAATTGTACAAATAATTTTACAAATAATTTTCCACTTATAAACTTTCTTTTTTATAAATTTTAAATTATTTTTAGTGAAAATTAATTTTTCTTATCTTGGAAACGACGAAGGATACACTATACACACAATTAAAATTGAAAAAAATACTGTGGCTGTGTGCAAAGTCAACCTGAAAATATTTTACGGTAAAACTAATTTTAAAAAAAGAATTCCATGGAAAACGCGTTTTCCGTGAAAACGGTGATACGGCCAATTTTTTTTTAATTTTTCACACATTTATGTATAATACATTGAAAAATATCTGTCGATGGTAAAATAAAGATAGTAAAGGAGAAATTTTTTGCAATTACCAAAATGAAAACTATGACAAGATCAGAAGGCTTATTTTTAATTATGCTAGGATATATCAGTTTTGAATAGAAAAGTTGATGCGTATATAAACTAAAAGCAACAAACCTGTCTCTTCTCCGAAAATTTCTCGAACACCCCTGATTCCTACAATCATTTAAAAAAAATCGTTCAACAACATATCCTTGAGGGGGGGGGAGTGATTCACTGCTCATTTCATTTTAGCTGCACTCTCAACCGTAGTTACCCGGGCAAATCGGAAAAAACATTTTATAAAAATCTGAATTTTCCAATTAAAATTCAATATTGGAACTATGATTTTGAAAAATCGCATCAAGTGGTTTCTCAACCTCCTGCGCTTAGTTCTCATAAGACAGTTTCCGGTTATCATCCATCCATTATCATTCGAAGGCCTTTGAGCACCAGATATCTATCAGCTCAGTTCTTCTTTTTAACATATTTTATCGATATTAAAGAAAATATGTTATCCATATTTCAAGCGGACCGACGGCCCCTCTCCCTAAATGACGGCCCAACGGCCTATCTTTTATGAACTTTTTTGCATACTCTAGCGCATGTCAATGGATGAAAGAAAGATCAAGGTTGATCAAATTCACTGATGCTGAGATGGCTGAGTGGCTAGAACTTTTGTGTGGCGTTCCGAATCTCGTGGGTTCAAATCCCGCCCGGTGCAAATCAACTTTGCCGATTTTTCATAGTGCGGGACGCTTCATGCCAAAGTTAAATGTAGGGGTTTCCCTCCAATGAACCGCCGTGTCATTATTACATTGAAATAATCCTCACTGAAGGGAAATTGCATTACAACAATCATTAGTTGAACAAAGATAAAAATACAAAGATCAAAGAGCAAATAGAGTAACAACTTTTAGGAACGTATCTTACATTTATAGGAGCTATACGCTTATTCTTTACAGCTTTGACATGTTACCGTAATCGTCACTTATTGATTTCTCTTTCTGTTTCAACATCGATAAACAATGAAAATCATTGATATTACATTCAATACACAAATAGATAAATAGCATTTTAGAATTTTTTTGCAATTTTAGGGGAAAAAATTAGTTTGCGATTCATGATCATCTCCTGTACTTATAAAGCGATGCATTGCTCCGCCCCTTTTTTGCGAACGTTCTTTATATAGCGATTTTGACCCCACCCATTTAACTTCGCGGGCTTAGACACCGATTTCAAACATTAACGACCCCAAATACTTTATTTTTCGGGGAACGAGTTCCAGCCTGCGCTGGAATACGCCGACAGAATTCGGACGTCGAGACTTGATGGCGTCCCACTTCTGAAGAACACATCGAGAAGACCATCAACGACGAGGGTCATTGGCAAAGGCAAAGATAATAACGTAACGAAGATAAAGTATATTCTAACAGAGGTTCTGTTCATAAATCGTGAAAAAAAGATTGGCAAAATCTCCACAAAATTTCCGTCTTTTCGCTACTTGAACATAACATATCAGGAAAGTGAATCCAAGGAATGCTGGTACCTTCAAAGAAGCATCAGGTCCCCGAGTCCGCCATCTGATGTCATCTGACAGTGACGACGGGCTTCTAGACGAAACTTGCTCCTCGGTCATGACGATGAGAAATGACGATTCCGCCTGTAGAATGAGAAATTGAAAGGTTTGATATTCCCGTCAAAGGTCATGTTTCAGAAAAGATAACCAAGTCAAGCACCATACCTTGTACGGATCAGCACAAGAATGACGTCATCTTAGTAGATTACGTCAACCAGGCGGTTGCGATAGGTGTCGTGTCGGCCTCTGAAATGAATTCGAAATTATTTAAATGATTTTGTATAAACAAATTGAGACCACTCTCCACACTGTCCACACTGTCTCGTGGGCCAAAGGACAGTCGTGGACAGAGTGTAGTAAATACAATAAAGGATGGGAAGGACACATAGCGCACATCGCCTGAGACCGTATCCATTAGGGTGGCGAAAATGATTCATGATTATTCGTCCACTTTAGCGGTCTAGAGTGAGTATTCACGGGACAGGAATTTACGACCGCTCTCTCGGCGAATGAGTTGTTAGAAGAGAGGTCAATGCGAATGAGTCAAAAAAGCGAGTCGAGTGCGAGTCACACCGCTTTCTCAGCCCTCCGTTCACCAAATTTTCTTCACTCACTTCGACTCGCAAAAAAGCGAATATTCGCAGGGGAGACCGGTCAACTGCCACTTGGAATGAATAATCGCAAGGGGAGCGAGCCACTCATTATAGGCCTCAGAAATGAATAATCATGAGTCATTTTCGCCACCCTAGTATCCATGGCGTAAGGCGTAAAAGTTTACATAACGTGTACGCCTACGCTCGTGACGTCACGTTTATCGACAAACTGTTTGTAACACTGCATGGATACGACCTCCGAAATGTTATTGAATGAGGAACAGAAGAATATGAATAAAGTTGAGAGATGGTTAGAAGAGAGAGAAATGCAACATAAACAGAAAGATGCAATATAACAAGATATAGAGGCACAAATTATGGTTGGCATCGACAGGTAGATCACTTCTCTTCCTTCCATCTCTCTCATAAAAATTATCGATTGATGGTCTACTCTCTTCCTTAGCGATCGAATGGCATGATAATGAATGAAGGGAGACCGATAAGCAGAGAATGATGAAACAGACACACGATCTCATGGGGGGCGAGTATTTCAAAAAAAATTTCACGCGCTGCGGCAGCAATGCCGCCAATGGCAGGCCAAATGCAAATAAACACAATTACGAATATGCTCTAAACATAGTAATTTTAAAAAATCACTGGGGCGGGCCAGTTATTTGTTCCACTAAACGGCGTAAGTTACTGAAAAGTTTTTCAGCGCCATTGATGCGGTTTTCCATTTTTTCTTCGCATTTCGTAATCAGAATGGTGGCAAGTAGTGTAAGGTTTTATAAACTGCCGCCGTACCAAATAGGTCGACCCTAAAAATATGTCCCCCCTCTCTGAGTCAATCGATATTTGAGAAAGGAAGGCCTTTATTTGTACTCGAGATGATAGCGAAAATAGATCAAACAGGGAAGTGGCACAAAACTGATAGATGAGAGACTGAATTGGAATTATGGGATAATGAAAAAAAGTGATGACCAAAATGCAGTAAATGGAGGAAATGAAAATTAAGTGGATGAAAGAATTAAATGGGAAATTTTTGAAAAGAAAGAAATCAAATGTGTACAATGTTTTGAAAATGTTTCGAATGGGAAAAATAAAGATAGCGAAACAAGGGAATATGAAAAGGAAAAAGAGAAAAGGAAGGGAAAAGGGGAGGGTATTCAACAATAGCTAGGATAGTTTCGTTAATATAAAACAATGTTAAATGAAATAATCGATAAAGACAATAACAATATTGGATACTTCAATAAATATCCATCCAATGATCTTTCTTGGTTTTTCTCCCATTCTTGTATCGTCGTCCTTGAAACATCATATGAACGAATCTAGAAATTTAAATAATTATAAATAAATAAATCGAGTGAAAATAATGATGATTAATAATTACCGTACCTTTAATTCTTCATTCATTAATGTTCAATTGTCGAGAAGCATCGAAGGTAGTGCACGTCAAAGATCCTTAAATTACATCAAATTAAACTAAAACAATAGAAACTCATAAATTCTTACCTTTGATCAATGAATGAACTATGATCGATAGGATAGGGCGAGGATAGGAGTCCTTCATCACAAGGATCCTGAAATTACATGAATTTGAACTAAAACAGTAGCAATGTATATATTCTTACCTCATACAAATGAGTTGACAAATATTCGTAAGAGATGATCCACCAACTACTAACATTTCGTACCATTACATTGAGTAAGGCTACCATGGGACTTCATCCCGGTGGATGCTATATCAATGAAAAGTAACAAAACATAGTAGAATGGGAGATCATCTTTATACGAGAGATGACGATTCATTGCGATCCTGAAATTATATGAAATAAAACGAAAACTTCGACAACGTATTTATTCGTACCTTTGTTCAATGAAAAGACGAGTCTTGATGGGCAGAGGATACGATGAGCTGGCGACTACTGTACCTATTTGTTAGTAACAAGAAAGAGAGAGAAGTGGGGAAGACAGAGAAGGAGAGGGAGGGAGAGAGGGAGAGGGAGTATGTATGCACTGTTGAGCTTCGTAGATAATATATTAAAATATAATGGACAAATTTAAAACCGTAGATCGTCATCGTTGAAGATTGTGTTAGTATTTCATTGATTATATTTAATTAAAAATTTATTTAACTAATTTCATTGAGTTCGGCGACCATGGGAAATATTCCCGGCGGATGCCGTATCAATTTAATTTTGTGATACATAAATCAATATATTTATATATATTCTATTTAATGCGATAGGTAATATGTATTTTTACAGTAGCCCTTCGTACAGTTTTATCACTTTCCATTGATTTCATTTTCTTTATTCTATGCAATCAAGCTACCATAGGAAATTTTTCCCGGTGGATGCATTAGCAAGGGAATCCATAGAAAATTTCAGTAAACATTCTTTGTGTGTACGGAGGGCTAGATCAAAAAGGTCAATTCGCTATCACAGTATATAGATAGATGGGAACAAACCTCAATTGCTCCTACAGCCAATGAATATATGTAAGTAGAATACCATAAAGAAGATCCTTTGGTTAGTAGAGAACCTGGAAAAAGCAACCGGTAGTTACGATGATTTAACATATGAACATATGTTAATATCAATGATTGATAACAGTCGTGGACTGACAATGTGAATAAGTGAAGAAAGTAGACAATAGCGCTTACCTTCCTCACATAAAATCAAATTCATCCAACATATACAATCAAATTATCCATCCTTGCACAGATAATTCTGAAATATAAGACAGTAAACATAACACTTCAAGAAACCCGGTACACTACTACTAATCACGGGTGATGACAATTGGTTTTTGGCCAATATTAGTGAGAGAAACAATGAAAGTAATCTACCAATGAATGGTGTTGCACCGCTACGAACACATATAGTCAATCCAATAAAAGACAAAGGAGAAGAATAATAGAACAAACCTTCATAATTGTCCATAAGCCTATTTCCTACCCATTCTAACATAGACAGTGCGCCTGCAATATAACACTTTTACAAACATATTCTTAAGAAAAGCGGAATGTTTCGACATCCTAAAACGGATGATGACAATTGAATTTCTATGAACTAAACGAACTATGAAAATATTCTGTGAATTAATAGTGCTATACCTTTCGATTGTATCAACAAACATTTCAGCAAAAGATAGAAATATAAGAGTGAAGGGATAGAACGAACCTTATTGAATAGAAGACTATATATTTTGAATATATCCTCATAAAATTAACACCAATAGTCCTTTCTCTTAACATCTTGAAATATTGACGTTGAGCTAAAATGGATAAGAATTAGCGGAAAATATAACGAGGAATAATGAACAAAGTGAACAACGAATTGTGAAAAGATATGATTTCAAATGACTTTCACAGTCAATATCGGTGAAATGAACGATGAACGATCGTGAATAGGTAAAGAACAATGGACTATAGTATCGATTCATACAAAATGTATATGAAACAAGTAAACAAAACAATAACACATAACAATAATCTAAACAGTAACATAAAAGGAGCGGAGACTTGCGGGATGACAATGTGGAGTTACAGTATATCACATTGTGTCATGCTCAGTCAGCAGGGTCAACTCTAAATATCTCGACCATAAAAACACTCGTGCGGTGTTTTGAAAAATTATGGGTGAGATAGAGAGAAATAGTGTGCTAAACAAGAGACGCAGACAGACAGATTTTTGAGGCGGTCGGAATAGCCTCAATTTCTCGTCTACCCTATTCCCTCTTGTGATCTCTCAGTTTCTTTCCCTCTCTACCTCACCCCCATTTCTGTCTCTCGACTTGATAGGAATTACAGTCGAGATCGTCCCCAAAACAGACTCGATTCCTATAGAAAAATGAGAGAAATTAGGGCCCACCTCTTGATCTACCACCCCTATTTAGTACGGCGGCTGCTCTGAAAAGAATAAATAATAATCAATTATTGATAAAAATAGCGATAAACATTGAAACTGCGTTAGCGGAAAATTTGATTTTTAAAATCGAAAATTTATTTCGTAGAGGCTCCTACCACGAAAACACTTACGTCGCACTTTTTAATTTTGAGTTTTCTGTAATTCTTTAGAATCGGCCTTTTCATGCGTTTGCCCCCTCCGTGAGACACAGATTGAGGCAAAATAGAATCCATATGATAAAGATCAAAGATCAATATAAGAACAGGACAAAAAGGCGACAAGATAAGATAACTACTGAATCCTGCAACTGACAATGAGAGATTACGTACCAAATTACAAAATCCAAATGGGCAAAGAGAGACGAAATATCGATTATCGACAATATAATCGATCGATATTCAATGTTATTGGGAGAGACAGAGAGAAAGAAAGTGGTAGAGGGAGACAGTTAGAAGTACTTTTGAACGAAATATGTGGAAGAAAAAGCAGTTATACGTAACACGTAATGTAGCATTAAAAGGCGGGAACGAGAGTGGAGGGAAACACAAATATATTAACAATAACAATATCGATTGATAGATCTACGTGAAGACTCGGCGTCCCTTCCCTTCACTCTCTCAATAATCCACACTCTCGTTCTCTGTCTTCACTCTCTCATTTCTGTACACTCTCAACACTGATCGAAGAAGTTATACGAGGATAAGTACAGAGTTTGAACTGGAATCGAAAAGCAGAGAACGTTGGAAAAGACACAGATAGATGTTAAACAGAAGCGCAATGACAAAGATCAAAGATCAACTTAAGAAAGGGACAAACCGAAAATGTTGCGGGAAACGACGAAAAGAAACCGAGACAGAATGTCCATGTAAACAATCTCTGGGTAGATCAGCGACCCATCCTGTATCCCTCTGTCTCTGTGCTCTCTCATTAACCCATAATCTCTCGTACTCTGTCTGTACTCTCTTACACTTGCACGATCTCTCGCTCTGATCAAAGAACGATCACATTGACAAACGTGTTATTGTTAGAGCGAAAGATAGGAATAGTGGGATTGAAAGGTTGCGTCTAGAAATATAGGACTGTTGGGGAAGAGTGGGATCGAGGGGTTTTCTATTGACGATGGAACAAAAGTTTGCAAATCATAGATCAACTTAATTATATCACCGAAGTGGTGTGAGATAACAACATCAGCACTACTTCAGAACACCGGACAAGTCCAAAAGTATATTATAAAAGTCTAAAAAGGCCCTTCATTCTTGTTTATTTTATTTTTCGCCATCTTTTGGTCTGCTCAGGTATTATGGTCCGGTGTTGTAGTGCTACAGCATCATCCGGTATGTAAATGTAACACTTACCATCATCGGAATTGAAGGTACTATCCCTTGCGAGTGTGGAGGTACATAAAACACTAAAATATGATCGGAAAATGCAATGCGGAATTAACACAACTTCACAATGTACAAAAAATAAATAAAAAATATTTATTTACAACATTTGTGTAACTACAATTATTAAATTCATAATTTAAATTAAAAAAAGGTGATATAAAAAATGTGAAACCTGACACAAAGGAACCATATATTGGACTACAGTATGCCACCGATCTAATTCCCGGTCCAACATATTCATTTCCGCCGTGAATGCATTGTGTTTGAAAGGTTTTAAAGATCTATTTTGTGTCGCCTTTTTATCATATTAATAAGTTCTCTTTATTCAAAATTCTGTATTCGAACTGTAATATGACTATTTTCAATCGTTTTTTCCCTAGATGTCGTTGGCCATAACACGTATCCGAACGTCCGCGGACAATCGACCAACGTGCGCCTTCGAAGTTGAGGAAATGGTCGTGATACAGGTATGTGGCAGCTCTTTTTATTAAGAAAACGATCATATTACTGGGCTCATTGAACCCTTGACCAAAGATTGCTCCCAATTTTTGCGAATATTTTCGAAAACTTCTTTATAAATATATGTTTCATGAAATAAATAAGTAAATAATAATATTTCTTTAATAATGACATATCCTCCGTGGTCATTTACCAATCATTTCGAACTAATTTTCTTCTTCTCGTAGTCTATTGATCGTAGAAATTAACACATCCTTAGACTATCCATCAATTACTGATCGTCCCTTTTCTCTTGTCCAAGAAACGATAAATGTATTATTATTATTATTATATTTACTATTATTAAGGACCTCATCTTGTGCACATGCTGGCCGTGTCTATCGGAAGAGGCCGAAGCGGGAGAGGTCCACGTCTTCGACTTGCTTACCCATGCCTGGAGATATGATGTGACCCTGGTGAGTTTAATTATCGATAGCTTAATCTTCTAATTGTTCATTACTCACGTATCTTATTATTCTTTTATTCCATCATATTATAACTAACAGGAAAATGTGATGAAATGATTGGATCGATGGATGTCTGTCTGTCGATATCAGCGAGGGTTTTGGGAACAATGACTGTTTGGGAGCTACGGGTGAATCTTGTAAAAAGGGATGATTTTGTCTGGGGAGGTCTTAACTAGCCCTGAACGGAAGTGATATATCTAATTAAGCATTAATTGCTCATGATTCGATTTATAAGACCCAATCAATCAATTTGTACTATTTATAAGTGCTCATCTTTAAATTGGGGCATAGAGAAACTATGATAAATTAAATTTTCTTCATTAACTTATCATAGTTTCGCTTAACGATATCGGAATATTATAGTGTTCTAATTAGCATTACGTCGCAGTACAGGGATGAAAAGGGGTTTTGCGACACCATAGGACACATTATTAGCCAACTTACTTAGTTATTTTAAAAAAATTGCGTACTTATTCTTATACATCTCTTAATAGTATTAATTTAATTGAAAGATTACTGAAAAGTTTAAAATATTGTTGATTTCAGCCACGCGGAGACTCGATCCCCTTCCAGCCACTGTACTCACTTCTTAATAATCGATTCAAAGTAATCGATGAGAATACACTCGCGTTCGTGCTCAATATTGCGGAGATCTCTATTCAGGTATGGTATTATTGTAATGTTAATTAATTATTAAATTATTTAAAATATTATTACTCGTAAAAGTATTGAAAAGAACTAGATACTGCATTTTGTACATGATATTTATCTCCTACTCATATTTCCTCCGTTTGTATCATACGTGGACGACATTGTCGCTAGCGACAAGACCCACCCGATTTTGGCTCCCGACCCACCCGATTTTCGCCAACATTCACTCAAAAAAATGAATGATCGAAAGCAGTAGCGTACAACGTAAAAAAGAAATTTGAAAAAAAACAGAAAAAGAATAAAACTATATTAAGAAAAGAGAATACCATCCCAGATATTAAAAACGGTTGATGTTTGCGACTTACAGTATGATTACGAGTTCAAATTCGAGTTCAATGGGTCAGATTGAATATCTGAATTAAATTTTGCTTGAATTTAACTGATAAAATCACTAACTGATAAATTCATGATTATTCATTTTCCAAATCATCCTTTCTAGTCATAAATATTCGTTTGTATTCGTTGGTTTGAGCAAAAAGGCTTTCACATTGGCCCCGGGAGGGGTTGTCGCTGGGCATCCATTTTCATACCCTCACAACGTGAGGATCCACCCACTACATATGGGTCATTTTCAGGATCTACCCACTATATAAAGCTCATTTTTATGTGAAAGATTACAATTTAAAGGGAGAGTGACCTCGCTCAATGGTCTCTTCATTGCGTACACTATTTCTCTGTTCTCTAACAACGAGAGAGCGTAGAGCGTTGAAGAGACGTTTGACAAAGGTTTCGGTCCCTTTAAGCGAAAAATAACGATTTTTCGAAATCGACCCACTATATAAAAATGATTCGGTGAGGGCACCGAAAATGTATGGTCGCTGGGCTGTCGCTAGCGACAGCCCAGCGACAACCCCTCCCGGAGCAAAAATTACTATAGCAAATGAATTCATTTTCGGTTTATCTTTTAGTTGTATCGAATAAATGATGCGTGCAAAGTAACGGCTTATGACATTTAGTCTAATCAGTCCCCCACTCTATCGTTGGGACTTAAAAATTTTTTTGAAAAAACATTTTTAGGACCATGTTTTCTGGACGAATCAGAACATTTGGAGTTTAATAGTGGCGGTCATAAATTAGGTTTAAAAAATGGTTTCACGACGTCCCATCACCATGTAGAGAATGTTAGGGGTGGATTTGGACTAATATTAAAAGAAATTGTGTGACATTACTAGATCTCAAGGATAATAATAGATTAACTTTTATTCTTATAATATTACTTGAACTTTTCATATCAATCGATAAGCATGATATGCTGACTTGTGATATTTGTTAATTATATGCATTTGAACGCGTTTACTTTTTATGAGATTCCTATTGATTGTACAAAAGTTCATATATGTATTGAAACTGATCTATGCATATGCTTTATTACAATAGTTAAATTAATTACATATTTGAAGTTGAATTCAACGAATAAATCAGTATGATTAATAGAGATTGAACTCATAAAAGATAGATCGATACAGACAGATGAAGATAAATAGAGCATACGGTATGAATAGATTACTGTGAATGTATGAATAACTGATCGATATTGGAAAAAGGCTGTAGATTATTATATTTAAAAATTCCATTTTTGCGCCCCCCCCCCACCCGATTTTACCGTCCGACCCACCCGATTTTCATGTCCAGCGACAAGTGCCGCCCACGTATGGTTTGTATTGTTTTATCCAGAACAATAGCTAGCTTTCATGATGAAAACGATTTCCAACAGAACCCTTTTTTAGTCTTTCTCTTTGTCTCTTACTTTATATGCTTATATTTGACTTTGATGAATGTTTTTTCAGTTAAATCAATCATAATTAAAAGGTACAAATATAGGTTTGCAGGATCAAATTACAAACCATGATTTATTTCAGATCGTTGAGAATCGTCAATTCCGTCTTGCCTACATCATCGACATATCGTAAGTGATCTACTAAATCAATCGATTAATTATGTCATAAATCAATCGATATACATATTTTCACAATCAATAATCATTTTACCAAAGTCAATGGGTTGAATGTGTACCACTCAATCGATACATGGGCGGGGTACCTGGAGCCCTATGCAACAGGCGGCATCCGAACGAAAAATGGTTAATTTTACAGGGGTTTAAAAAAATCATCTATAAGTTATTTTTTACAGAGGGCATTCCACAAATTTTCGAAAAGCCTTAATTTTACAGGGGCACCCCCATGTCGGCGCCCATGTATGACTCAATCGATAACTGTAAAAAAACCAATCGATATGATCTTCTATATGCTAAAAATCTGCGTGTTTCAGCGAAATGTCGACGAACTTTGTCGATTGCATCAACATTGACGGACTCTTCTACTCTTCCGATGTAAGCACGCATTTCTAATCTTAAAGCGTTCTTATCTTTTTTCTCTTGAAGTCATATGTACATGGGCGCCAACATGGGAGTGCCCCCTGTAAAATTAAGGATTTTCCAAAATTTGTGGGATGCCCTCTGTAAAAAAAATGACGTTTAGACGAAATTTTTGAAGAAAAACATGAAGGTCCCCTGTAAAATTAACCATTTTTCGTTCGAATGCCCCCTGTAGAATCGAGCTCCAGGTACCCCGCCATACATTTTCGGTGCACGCGACGTTTATTTTTATATAGTGGGTCGGGTCTCGGAATAGGGTGGGTCAATTCAGAAAATTAGTTATTTCTCGCTTAAAAATGGTCATTTTTAGCTTCCTTTTTCTATCAAGTGGCCTAAAATGGGCCTTATATAGTGGGTCAATCCTCGCACTGCGAGGGTATGGCAATGTATGTACCCCGCCCATGTATGCTTGAAGTAGACTTCTAAGCCTACTCATATTTAAAAAAAAATTATTATAGCACATCAGTGTCGATGGAAACCTTTCTGACTTGATTTTGTTTTACTTTCAAGCCTATTAATTTGCTTTGGAAGAATATTCGATACTTATCAATCAATATTTTTGTCAAATTTATCAATATTTGGACGATATCAATCAATATTCGATCATGTTATCGATCGATAGATTCATCTTTGCCTCGTTTCAGCTCCAACGAATCTTCTTCTTCGGCGAGAACTTCTCCAAACTTTTCCAAACCGTGCAGGCCACCGTGGATGGTGTCGAGTCCCAAGGTGGGTGGTTTTATCGTTCCGAGCAATCCTTCCGAACACAAACTTACTGCGGATAGCAGCGATATAGTATTTCTCTCTATTACAGTAGGCTATGTCCGTCCACTGAAGGACATCGAGCGTCTGCACATTTGGGACGCCGTCGACTCGAATGTAGTGAACGTCGTTCAGAGAGGAAGCAAGGTTTACATATGTGAGATTTTTATAAATATAATAATGTTATTATTTATACGTAGTCATGAGTATGCAATGTTGATGAAAGAGTAAAGTGAAGTGATATTGAACATGATAAGGCAAACGATAATGAATTACTCAGGGGTGAAAGACAATATTGATTGATTTGTTTATTGATTGATTTTGGATCAAAATTTTTAACTCTGCCAATAACAATAAGACTGTACGGTTTCAAGCGTTTTTTTGTTCTTTCGATAGTTAGTTTCACTCAAAATTTTAGCCAGATGGCCTTCCAGGCTTGTAGATTTTCAGGCATTCGTATTTAGTCACTACTCAGATGTGGTTCGGCGGAACGAATGATCTTTGATCTTTGATCTCATCTATTTCAGTGCAAGTTGGTCCCTGCGAGACGGGACTGATCGTGTTCGATCTGAAAACGTGCGAGTTGAGCATCGCACCCTCCCTGCTACTGGGAGACGATCGATTGTGCGATGTGCATCCCGTAGAGGTACGGTAGTGGGTTACTGTAGGTGACGATACCATCGATGCTGTGGAGTACGGTAGATTCTAAAAGGAATCAAGCCTAAAGTGACTTTATTTTGATCGTCGATCAATTGTATGGTGTACACTCCACGGATAGATTACGGTTGGATTATGGGAGTACGGTAGCTTGGAGAGGGGATCGTGAAGTGACTTTATTTTGATCGTCGATCAATTGTATTGTGTGCACTCCACGGATAGATTACGGTTGAATTATGGGAGTACGGTAGCTTGGAGAGGGGATCGTGAAGTGACTTTATTTTGATCGTCGATCAATTGTATGGTGTACACTCCGCGGATAGATTCCGGTAGGATTAAGGGGCTGTGGAGTACGGTATCATGGAGAGGGAATCATGAAGTGACTTTATTTTGATCCTCTCATTGACAGCTCATCTATCCGCACAACGGGTGCTGGCTGAACGATGATCGTTTCTTGGTGGCGGGAGTGCGCGGCTCCGTGGCCGAAATGGTATTATTATTATTATTATTATTATTATTATTATTACTATCTAGTATTTATCATACATTTTCGGTTCCCTCGCCGTTGATTTTTATATAGTGGGTCAATTCTCGAAATAGGGTGGGTTGATTCACAAAATTCGCTATTTTCGCTTAAAAATCGTCATTTTTAGGCTTATTTTCGCATAAAGTGGCCTAAAATGGGCCTTATATAGTGGGTCAATGCTCGCATTGCGAGGGTATGGCAATGTATGGTATTTATTATTATTATCATCCGAAGAAGAGATTAGGCCCTCCGGGGACTGAATTGACCTTGAAATATCACTGGCCTATCAGTGATAGCCCGCAGGTCTTCGAGTGCCTTGAATAACGGGTTGTACCTTTGCCTTTACCTTTATTATTATTATTATTATTATTAAATGTTTTACATTTGATGATAATTCAGGCATGGGCTGTCGAGTTCGGTGAGAGCGCAGGATGTGGAGTCACGGCGAGGTTTGGACTAATAATTATAACATGAGGAATCGTTAATGAAATATTATTGTATTTATATATTTGTATAAGAAATGTGCTAGAAGTAGGGCGGGATTCGTCTTTTTCTGTCGTTATGTTCTAGACAGTGGACGCAATGGTGGTGATCTTCACTAGAACGCCCATTGAGATAATAATAATAATAATAATAATAATAATAATAATAATAATAATAATAATAATAATAATAATAATAATAATAATAATAATAATTATAATAATATTAATAATATTAATAATAATAATAATATTAATAATAATAATATTTCAGATGGCGTGCCATCCCTGCCGTCGGAGGATACCGTTACGCGGCCGCTGTCACTGATCAGGATCCCTTTGTGTGTTCAGCAGGTACGGTAGGACATGGTGTTGGGCGGGTTACGGTAGGGATATGGTGTTGTGCGGGGTACGGTAGGGATATGGTGTTGTGCGGGGTACGGTAGGGAGACTGGTCCTGAATGCTCAATCATAGATTCTATGATGATAATAATTCTTTTGAATTCAACTTTTGTGGAATATACTTATAAAATGGTTAGAAGTGGATATTAACGAGCGGCCAGGTGATTGCATGTTTGTTTGGTCCATACCGTCAAAACGAAAAAAAAGTGAAACATTTGTCAAAAATTTTGAAAAATTTTGACAAAAGTTCACAAGATTTTGAATATTTTGAATCATGATATCTAAATGGGGATGCTAGTTTTTTATTAGATAATAGGGTATTTGAGCATCTCTGAGCTCGCCTAATTTACCTGTGAAGAATAATTTTGAAATAAATCACTGTGAACGCTGTTTTGTGAAACTGGTATGCGGTAGGATTTTCTACAGTATCCCAATTTTGCAGCCTGATCTTTGCCAATATCCAAACAGTGCAAATTCGCTATAGGAAGTCAGGTAATGCTATATATAACCATTATTAGACGAAAAAAGCTCGATGGCAGCAGTTTTACAGTAAGATTCTACAGTATGCTAAAGTATACCAATTCTGCTGTGGAGTGTTCCCGATTAATTTTTTCACTTTTGCAGCAAAACACCCACAATGAAAAACCTTAGATAATACATCATCAAGATCGTGAAAAATGCTCAAACAGGGAATCTTGTGAACTTTTGTCAAAATTTTTCAAAATTTTTGAAAAATGTTTCACTTTTTTTTCGTTTTGACGGTATTTCACCTCTGAACTTTTTTTATTTTAATAATTGTTGCGGTTCGGCGGGTAGTTATAGAAATATATTATAAGCACATCCTGATCACACAGTTATGCTTTTTACTTGTAAGAATAATTATAATAATAATAATAATTCTCTCGAATTCAACTTTTGTGAAATATACGTATTAATAAAATGGTAAGAAGTGGATATTAACGAGCGGCCAGGTGATTGCATGTTTTGTTAGGTCGTATTTCACCAATGAACTTTATTATATTAGTGATTGTTGGATTCGTTCGTTACTTATAGAAATATATTATACCTGATCACACAGTTATGCTTTCTACTTGTAATAATAATAATAATAATAATAATAATAATAATAATAATAATAATAATAATAATAATAATAATATGCATCAACAGACAACATCTACATGCTGAACAACCAGTCGCACGACTTCTACCGTGTACCCGTCAGCCAGGCCTACACCGAAGGTTGGTTCCCGAATGCACATTATATTGATTATTTCATTCGCATTACCTTACTGTCAGTCATATGTCGAAAAGTATGTTATAAAGTACCGAGCCTGGCCGCTTTTTCTTGCGTTTTGATAACCGATAACCTAGCTATTCGGCCTATGCTGTCATTACAGTAGTGTTATGCACAACGAGTTTGCATATAGAACTATTAGTCCACAAATACCTATCATATCGCGTATTATTTATTTATTTTTCTCTCTTGTTGTTGTTTTGTTGCTTTATTATTAGCAGTGAGGCTAAGCTGTATTTCTCTTAAAATTATTTAATTTACTTATGTAATTAAGTTGATTCCCATCTGGTACAAGTGCCTCGTCTGGAGTATCTTGCCCATCTCCGAGTGGTCGACTCGATCAATCCGGCCGCCCGTCCCCTCATGAACGGTCGGGTCCTGCAACGACTTGATGTGAGTGCGGGGTACTGTAGTGTGGTGGGATAGATATCGATTGGTTGATTAAGAACTTCATGCGTTGTGAGCGAATTGATGTGAGTTGGGGGGCGGGTACGGTAGTGCGGATATATTGATTGGTTGATTGACTATTTCGAGCCTAGTTTGATCTTTGATCTTAGTTTTTTTTCTGAAGAAACATGAGAAAGATGTATGCAGTGTACAGTTGCACTGAATAAAGTGTGATAGAAAGATAGGTGATAGATAGAAAGATAGTGTGATATAAAGATGGAAACATAGGAAAGATGTGTACATTGTACAGGTGCTATTGTGAAGGAATAAAGTGTGATTGATTTATTGATTGATTAATCCACTTTCAGGTTGTCGCTGCGGCGATCGACATTCGGAAAGAGAACGGCGTCTTCGTGATCTAAGTATACTGTATCTCCGATCGAATTATCGATTTTTGTGTATGTAAATATCCGATTTCCCTTTCATGTCTCTTGCCCCCCATGACAGCTTTTCGCTCATGTATTTTTTGTAAACGCTAGAAGAAGTAGAGTAGATAGAATCTAGCAATGTTCAATATAGCAAAGAATATGATTCCTCGCATTATTACGTGTATGTTTTCGTGTTTTTGCAACTCCTGAACGGAATCTTGTCATTAATTACTCGTCATTAATTAGCTCATTGAAAAAGTACAAAGGACTTACACTCGTCGCGTTTTCTATAAATGCAAGCTACCGTATGCTTCATATCCTGACAGATTATCATTACTCAAACTAGAGCCTCTTGAATTGCGCCGCAAACTATCTGATCTTTGTTTTACCTATAAAGCTACACATGGACTTATTGATCTTGACAATCCTTCTTTTTTTATTCCCTCTATAAATACTAGATCTTCCCGCAGACATGCATTCCAAAATCGTAAACACAATGCTAAATTTACTCGCTTCTCAAACTTTATATCAAATCGTGTTGTTAGCAATTGGAATAAACTTAGTCATAATTCTTTTATCTGCCCCTCATAGTCAGTCAAATCTTTCCGGAAATGCATTAATTTGTCGTTACTCGAAATGTAATAATTAATTGTTATTTCTTTGCTACCTACGTTGTGGCATCGTATTTTTATGTAATTCATCACGCTATCAATTATTCGCTATTATAAGTTATTCTTGTAATGCATAAATTATTATTATTATACTGTAATCTAATTATCGATCGATGAAGTGTTTTACCCTGCGAAAATGCGAAATGTTTGTGTTTCTACCGGTAGATGAAGTGCATATCCGAATGGTCTATCTGCAGTTGGAAAAGATTATGGATCGATAGTCTGTTAACAACTACCGTAATCCTCTCTGATCGTGTCAGGATGTCGGGCAGCAATATGGAGCCGCTGCCGTTCGTGCGCAAGTTTGGCGGAGCCACGGTCGATTCGTCGAGGTGAGCGTTTAAACATTATAATAATGATGTGATACTGTAGTCTACTTTTGCAATATTCGTACCATTTCCAACTACAGTATAGAGCGAGAGCACCTGAAAACCGAACGGTTATTGTTCTAGACCGAAAGTGAGAGAGCGCGGGGTACAAGTGTAGTATGTAGTCTAAGACAGGGCTGGGATTTCCGATTTTCCGGAAAATTTGGATTTTACGATTTTCCGAATTTTTTTCGGAAAATTTTTAGTTGCTCAAAGACATTGAACAAATTATTTTTTTCACGAATTATACATTACAAATAAGAAGAATCTGTACTAAATTCTTTTTTTTCATTACTATTAAACCGTATTTATGATGGCCAAATTATACTGTAAGCGAACTTAGCATAAATCATAATGTGTGGCAGTTCTTCCCCAGCCAGATTCGCACCTTTTGACCTAATAATCTGACGAAATCAGCTGTGCTTTCTCGCCAATGCGCTCTCGCCTTTCTACTAAATACCATTCTCCGGTATTTTTTACTCGCGGGCACACCGTTCAATCCCGTGGTGCACACCGCGGGGCTGAACTCTTAGACGGTGTACCCCGCGAGCTGCAGCTCTCGACGGTGCCCACGGGGTGGGAAGACGGTATGCCCCGTGGGGTGGAAGGGACGGTGTGCACCGCGAGGCACACCGTCTCTTCCACACCGTGGTGCACCTCGCGGTGTACCCCGCCAGATTTGGCCTCTCAACGGTGTGCGCCGCGAGCAAAAAATACCGGAGTTGCTCTTCTCCATTACCTGTGGAAATAGAGTACGCTCAGTTATGCTAAGAACATTCTCTTAATCTCTTTCGACCATGATAATATTGAGCAGTTGCTCATTCTCAAAAGTAACACCTGCGAATACGGACTCAATAATGCTCACCAGCACTGCTGCCATATTGTTATATTTTGTGTTTCAAAATAAACTTGTTGCCTATATCGCCTGGAGCATTTGTAGAACAAAAGCAACTTTTTTTAAAAGTTTTCCGAAAATTTTCCGAATTTTCCGAAATATTTTTCGGAAATTTCCGATTTTCCGATTTTCCGAAAATATTTTTTCCGAACAGCCCTGGTCTAAGAATTGGCACGTAGTTACATTTGCATAGTGTATAGGGTAACTAATTTACATAGCAATAAGCATCTAACACTGTGCGATGACAAAGACTGGTGAATCCCCAGAATTGAATTGCTGATCTGCCCATCTCCGACACTATCATATAGATATCAGACATGGATACTGTAGCTGGATTCTTGTAAGTGAGGTGTTAAACGTGTGTATGGTGACGTATAGATTCTATGCGAGACCAGTAATAATGAAGGAACCTTCCTTCGTCATCCTCATTGCTCTCGCATACAATCTACATTATCTACGCTGCAAAATGAAGTTTACTCCATAATCAGTTATTTCGATTATACGTGGGCGATTTTTGCTGCTGGTGAAATTAATATCGGATGGGTGGGAGGCAAAAATGTCATGTTTGA
This sequence comes from Parapristionchus giblindavisi, assembly GCA_943737045.1. Lineage (NCBI taxonomy): Eukaryota > Metazoa > Nematoda > Chromadorea > Rhabditida > Diplogasteridae > Parapristionchus > Parapristionchus giblindavisi. The sequence goes on along the minus strand of CALSFV010000050.1, from coordinate 627,850 downwards.
GTGAACTTTGGCTAACAAGGGAAGCCCCTGAAGCCACACTCACCGATCAGGTCCAATTTTTTACTGGAGATACATCTCATATAGGGATGAGGTTTGGCGGTATCAGAAATTGCAAAGCTCTTCTTTGAAATTTTAAAATTATTTTTAAAAAATCGATGATAAAATGTACAACGTGCACATCTTTATCAGAAGTAGTACCATAACATCGTATGCAAATTGAGAAAGGTTTACGCATTCAGATATGCACATTTGATTGCAAAAAATCAATTTTGAAAGTGTTTTCATTGTTTTTTGTCCATTTTTAAATAAATTTTAAAATTTCAAAGAAGAGCTTTGCAATTTCTGATACCGCCAAACCTCATCCCTATATGAGATGTACCTCCAGTACAAATTTGGACCTGATCGGTGAGTGTGGCTTCAGGGCATTCCCTTGTAAGTCGTTTTCATTTTTAAACCAAATCTGGTGGGTCAGGTGCCAAAAAGGCGTGGGTTCTTGTCGCTAGTGAGATGGAGTTCGCGAGTGCGAACAATGTCGGTGAGTGACATTTAACAGGAGGTGTTGGGGCTATGTCAAGAAGTTTTGGCACTGTGCCAAGAGAAGACTGAATCTCTCTCTCTCTCTCTCTCTCTCTCTCTCTCGTTTTGTACACTCTCTCATCGTTACATCTTTTGTGAGAAATACATTTTCGAGCGCTCACATTGTGGGCATAGGTCTAAAAGTATGGTACAAAGTAGCAAGCCTGATCGCATTTTGAGCCAAAATTTCCCAAAAATTGGAAAACCTGACCGCATTTTGAAAACCGATAACCTAGCTATTCGACCTATTATCTGATTGTGCGTACGGGTCTGTTTATAGTACTGAAGATGTGAGTTGAGCACAAATGTATACTTTTTTCTATCTTGTTCTACTCGCGCGCCGTGATTGGAGGCAACCTGTGATTTGCATGTTTCACTCTTTTCATATACCATGCGTGTTGTAAATATCCGTAATGAGTCGCAACTGAGTAAATATGTGGTAGACTACAGTGTTATTTTCCTCATCTTTATCTAATCAATCAATCGATCGATCGATCAATCAATCAATATTACAGACGTCTCCGGAGTGGCCATAGTCAAGCCGACTGTGACGGGTGCCTGTAGAAAGTGCGGCTTTCCCGGCCATCACGCCTTCCAGGTTAGATTGTTTATAATAATAATAATAATAATAATAATAATAATAATAATAATAATAATAATAATAATCATAATAATAATAGTTTATCTACGCCCGAGGCGCGACAGCAGTTGAAATGAAAATAATTGTGATTTGACAGTGATATGGGTAATGATTCTCCAGGGGATCAGGGTTGAATTGGTTGAGATTCAAAATGGTACGGTAGTATTGATTGATTGAATCTGGTCCTAGATCTTTGGTCTTTGCAGTGCTACAATTCGATAGTTCCGCACGTGCGACCCGAGGCGAAGCACTTCATCGATATATCATCGACGTCGTCTGATGACTCAGACGATCACACTGCGCTGAAGAAGGGTACGGTAGTCGGGGAGTTATTCTGCAATTGAGCAGGGTACGGTAGTCTTATCGAAAGTATGACCGAATTTGAGGCAAATTTGCCAAAAATCGACAAAACCGGATTTTGAAAACCGATAATCTAGCTATTCGACCTATGGTTGGAAATTCACTATGGTCATCGATCCAAATATAGATAAACCGAAGTAATTCCGGTAAAAGTTCAGGAAATGCAATAATTTATATGAATGCAATGATTACCTATATTTAAAAGATTGCGAAATGCTGATTATTTAATTATTATTTGCTTATAATTCTTGGTAATTGCAGAGAAGAAAAAGAAGCAAAAGTTGAAAAAGGATGAGAAAGAGAAGAAGACAAAGAAGCAGAAGAAGGAAAAGAAGAAGAAGGAGAGAAAGAGGTTGGTGTTTCTTATGTGGTATTCAAAAGTCACCAAAGGAAAAATAGATAAATAGAGAAAACTCTCCTTGTTTTACACACTATCTCGCCTCCTGTTCTCTTCTTTTCCCCAACCTTTGAACAGAGCATTCGAATAATCATAATGGTCACATATCATTGATTATTATTATTATTATTATTATTATTAAATATATTAAAGATGATTTGATACAGTCCGCTCTGGCAGCACTCTCTCGAAGACTCTCGCTGGAGTGAGAGTGGGTGGTCAGATAAGATAGTCAAATACGTATGGGTATTCCTTAGCCTGGTAGTTTTGAGTTTGAACTCGCTCTGAAGTGAGCAGTAAATTAGAAATATTGTTGTGCGTACTAGTGGCCTATTTAAAAAGTCAATTGATTATTCCATAAATACTATTAAAACTGTGAAGATATTGATTGATCATCTTCCTACCGTAGTGTGGTAGTCGCGCATACTGTATATTTCCGTTCAGGAGACACTCGAGCGATTCTGATTCCTCTTCTGATGAATCGGAACGAGAACGAAAGAGGAGAAAGAAGGAGAGAAGAGCAAGGAACGACGAAGAAGTCGGAGTAGATCAAGGGATTAGGAGATTATTGATTGATTGATGGTGTAATCCTTTCTGACGTTTCCCAAAATACATGTTCTGTATAGCCTCAGTCACCATCTCGACTGCGTTGTTATAAATTTGTTTTGTAAGATGTGTGGTGTGCTCCTTTCTGTCTTTTCCTAATTCGTACACCTACCGTATACCCTTGATGTACCTTTATATAGATTGTATTTCGCTATTAACTTATTGTTTTTCATTCCATTGTTGAATCATTCATTTCGAATGAATAATAATTATTATCACATTTAATCGATAATGAATAATATTTATCATCACACCTAATCGATAGTCGACTAACATGTTTTATGGTGCATACAAATATTGCACGGTCAAACCACAATATACAAGTACTTTGGCGAAAGGGGAAAATGGAAATATTTAGTGTGCAATATTTAAAAAAAACATTAATGCTCGGTTCAAAAGGAACTACTGCTAAAAGAAACTACTTTCGTTATATTTTCAACTTTTCGAAAAATTCTACGACATACAAATTTTGCGAAAAAATCGTAAAATGCACTGTTGTAGAGATATTAGAGGGAAATTGAGATAGGGAGAGAGCGCATCCAAAAAAACATCTGGCCTTTGGTCTGCAGATGAGACAGGACTGGAGGGGGCGGCTGATAGGAGTGAGAGTGTGTGTGATATCGTGAGAGTGTCAGAGATAAAAAGAGACGAGAGAGTGTATGAAATGGAGAGAGTGGTCAGAGAATGAGACAGAGCGTGCGAACCGACAATGAGCAGCAGACGTAGAGAGCGTGGGACTTGAGGAGAGTAGGCGAGAGAGTGTGCTAAATCAAGAGAGCAAAAGAAATCGAACACGGGGTTGTCCTAGCCTGCTTCAAAACGATCGACTTGGCAATGGGTAAAGTCCTTGCCGTTAGCGACTGCCTATTCCCTACCATATCCATGAACATCAGAAGAATATTCACTTGTGCCCACCTATTAAAGATTTGTCCGGGCAAGTAAGTTTTTTTTGTCACAATTAGCGAAGGTTCTCATTGAGCATAATCACTTGTTTCATTTGTACGGGAGCGCCAGCAATGACTATTTGTTGTTTTGCATAGTTTAGAATCTCTTTTATTTCTTTTCTCTTTTATACTAAATATCAAATCAGGTCAGAGCCCGTTGTCTCGGTATTTACATACCTTTTGTCATTTTGTTATGCAAGTACATTTTATACGGATACAGAATTCCCTATTATCGCAATATATGCACCCCCTTTCAGGAATGCAAAGGGCCGCAATCTTCCATCAAACGCGTTCAGCTGCGAGAGCTGCAACACGCTGTTCAACACGACCATAACTGTCAGTATAATCTTTTACCAACGGGCACCAATAGGCTTTTTTTTTAGCTTATACAGGATTCAATCGAGGAGCTGAACAATAGAGCTGCTGATATACTATGTGTCGGTGCTTCCGCAAGCTGCCGTTCAAAGTTCGAGAATATCGTGGAAGTCGTCGGCGCCGTAGGGGAGATGTTCGGCACTTCTTTGATTTCTGGCCCAGATCATAATATAGATTAATTCTAGTCATTTCTCATTCCTCATCACTCATTAGTCATTTCGCGTAGTAACCTACCCTTTTCTCGGTTGTGGTAAAACCAACTGCATCTTGATTGATAGAATGATGAAATGAGTTTTTTTCTCCTCTTTTCCCAAACTCTCTCATTCTAATCCAATTTCATTTCCATATCGAGGGGGCTGGGCCATAAATCAAAGAAGTTCCAGATGTTCAAAGGATTTTATCACTACTCTAACAACTTTTTTTCATTTTATGTTGTCAATAAATTTAAGAAACGATGAATGAATAAATAAATATTTAATTATTTAAGATATCATAGTCGCTTGACCCCTAATTTTAAGTAGAATTCGATTGGAACCATTGCGATTTCCATAATCATCGATTGTACATATTCATTCCTACAGTATTCGAAATAATCTTGCGAAAGAATCCAATTTACGAGAAAAATTGATGTGAGTGGGGGGGGGTACGGTAGTGTGGTGGGATAGATATCGATTGGTTGATTAAGAAGTTCATGCGTTGTGAGCGAATTGATGTGAGTGCGGGGCACGGTAGTGTGGTATGAGATATATCGATTGGTAGATTAAGAAGTTCATGCGTTGTGAGCGAGTTGATGTGAGTGGGGGTACGGTAGTGTTGATATATTGATTGGTTGATTGACTATTTCGAGCCTAGTTTGATCTTTGATCTTGGTTTGGAAGACTGAAGAAACATAGGAGAGATGTGTGCAGTGTACAGTTGCACTGAATAAAGTATGATAGAAAGATAGAAACATAGGAAAGATGTGTACTCTGTACAGGTGCTATCTGAAGGAATAAAGTGTGATTGATTAATGTATTGATTGATTAATCCACTTTCAGGTTGTCGCTGCGGCAATCGATATTCGGAAAGAGAACGGCGTCTTCGTGATCTAAGAGAGACTATCTGGCTCAAGTGACATTCTCTTGGCACTTGGCCAAAAAGTGATAGTAGCCGATCGGGCCCAAATCGTGCACAGTTGTAGTATGGGGTGACATAAGCTCACATACGAAGTTTGGGTTCGTCATATCAACACCCTCGCTAAATAACGTAAGTTCGACAAAGTGGCATCAAAATTTCAAAGTTTACGGATTCGCTCGATATGTATATACAGTGATGGGCAATATTAAGCAGGTAAAATCCCCCAAGTATCATCCCGATCCAAAACCTTTAGACCCATAAAAAAATTTAAAAACACAAAAAAAAAAATTGTTTTATTTTTCCTACAATTGCCTCTCGGTGAGGGACTTTTTTTATTCCTTCAATTTGACGAGTATTCATTAGTGTAATTACCAGGGTTGTGCGGAAAATATTTTTCGGAAAAAATTTCGGAAAACATTTTTTCCGGTCTAAAATACCGGAAAAATCGGAAAATCCGGAAAATTTTCTGCAAAACGCATTTTCTTGTGTTTCATATAACAATTTCTTTCGAAAACGATCAAAGCATACATAGGAATGATCAAAAATCATTTTGCAGCAATTAAAGATAACAATTACCCAAAAACATATAAACGAACAATGTGAAGCTTAGAATCCTAGAAGTTAAATGTTCGCGTTTAGGAACAACAACGCCATATACGTGATTGTTGATAATTATTATCGAATCATGGGGAAGAACTATGACAAGTCTGATAAAAATGACCAAAAAATCTTCAAATGTTGTGTTTCATATGTATTTTTTACTCTGTAGAGCATTTAATTTTTTCCGGTTTTCCGGTATTTTTTCGGAAAATTTTCCGACCGGAAAATTTACCGAAAAGGGGTCGAAAAAACCGGAAAAATTTTCCGGTCGGAAAATTTTCCGCACAACCCTGGTAATTACTATACGAAAATGAACTAAAACAAATGGATGGAATGTTGCGTTATTCCCGAAAAACCACGACTAATTTGCCTTTTTTATCGCGAACTGAGCCGATTAAGCGTGTGTTCTACCGTAATTCAATGCGGAAATCGTAACTGGAATCCCTGGAACTGGAATCCCGACATTCGGCTCATTTTTGAAAAATCGATTTTCATGACCCCGGGGTCATGGCAAAAAATATGAATTTTCGAAAATAAACGATTTTCATATTGATTATGTACATTGCATAGTACTGTGCCAAGAATAGACTGTCTGAATCTCTCTCTCGTTTTGTACGCTCTCTCATCGTGGAAACTTTTTTGAGAAATACATTTTCGAACACTCACATTGTGTGTACGCCGTACACACAATGTGTGTGCTCGACCCTGACCCGTACACCGTACGGGTCAGTTTATAGTTCTGAAAATGTACGCTTTTCTCTATCTAGTTCTACTCGCGCTCCTTGAGAGGATGCAACCTGTGATTTGCATGTTTCACTATTTTTATTCAACATGAATGTTGTAAATATCCATAGTAAGAGCGTTGATATTGGGCGAAATCATGTGATATGTGGTAGATTACAGTGATCATATTTATATTATTTTAATTTTTTTAAGCTAATCGATCGATCGATAAATCAATCAATCAATATTACAGACGTCTCCGGAGTGGCAATCGTCAAGCCGACTGTGACGGGAGCCTGTCGCAAGTGCGGCTTTCCCGGTCATCACGCCTTCCAGGTTGGATTATTTATAATAGTAATAATAATAATAATAATAATAATAATAATAATAATAATAATAATAATAATAATAATAATAATAATAATAATAATAATAATAATAATAATAATAATAATAATAATAATAATTTATCTACTCCAGAGGCGCGACAGCAGTTGCTAATGAAAATAATTGTGATTTGACTTTGATATGGGTAATGATTCGACAGGGGATCATGGTTGAGATTAAAAATGGTACGGTAGTATAGTTTGATTGATTCGCGAGGAATCTGGTCTTTGATCTGTGATCTTTGATCTTTGATCCTTGCAGTGCTACAATTCGATAGTGCCGCACGTGCGGCCCGAGGCGAAGCCCTTCATCGATGTGTCATCGACGTCGTCTGATGACTCGGACGATCACACGGCGCTGAAGAAGGGTACGGCAGTCTGGGAGGGATACGGTAGTGGAGACAAGAGTACGGTAGTCGGGGAGGGATATGGTAGTCGAGATATCGGTACGGTAGTGGAGACATGGGTACGGTAGTGTGGGAAGGATACTGTAGTTGGAAAAGGACACGGTAGCCGTGGAATGTTGTAGTTTGATAGGATTGGGTATTCTGGGAATATTATAGTTGGAGAATGTACAGTAGTCTGGGTAGAATACGGTAGTGAAGACAAGGGTACGGTAGTCTGTAGGGGCACGGTAGTGGACACGGGTGTGGGAAGGATATTGTAGTTTTAAATGGTTCTGAAATTTTAACTTATAATTAGAACTCTCTGTATTTGCAGAGAAGAAAAAGAAGCACAAGTCGAAAAAGGATAAGAAAGAGAAGAAGATGAAGAAGCATAAGAAGGAAAAGAAGAAGAAGGAGAGAAAGAGGTTGGTGTTTCTTATGTGGTATTCAAAAGTCAAGAAAAGAAAAAAGAAATAGAGAAAACTCCCCTCGTTTTACACACTATCTCGCCTCCTGTTCTTTTCTTTTCCCCAACTTTTGAACAGAGCATTCGAATAATCATGATGGTCACATATCATTGATTATTATTATCATTAAATATAAGATGATTTGATACAGTTCGCTTTGGCAGCACTCTCTCGCAGACTCTCTCTGGAGTGAGAGTGGGTGGTCAGATAAGAGAGTCAAAAACGCATGGGTATTCCTTAGCCTGGTAGTTTTGGGTTTGAACTCACGCTGAAGTGTGCAGTGAATTAGAAATATTGTTGACCTTTCTAGTGGCCTATGCATATTTAAAAAGTGAATTGATTATTCCATAAATACTATTAAAACTATGAAGATATTGATTGATTATCTTCCTACCGTAGTCTGGCAGCCGTGTATATTTTATCTTTCCGTTCAGGAGACACTCGAGTGATTCTGATTCCTCTTCTGATGATTCTGAACGAGAACGGAAGAGGATAAAGAAGGAGAAGAAGAGCAAGGAACGACGAAGAAGTCGGAGTAGATCAAGGGATTAGGAGATTATTGATTGATTGATGGTGTGCTTCTTTCTGTCGTTTCCCAAAACACATCTACTGTATACCCTCAGTCTCCGTTTTAGCGACTGCGATGTTATAAATTTGTTTTTGTAAGATTTGTGGTGTGCTCCTTTCTGTCTTTTCCAGATCCGTACACCTACCGTATACCCTTGATGTACCTTTATATCGATTGTATTCCGTTATTAACTTATATTGTTTTCATACGATTGTTGAATCATTTATTTCTAATGAATAATAATTATTATCACAATTAATCTATAATGAATAATATTTATCATCACACCTAATCGATAGTCGACTAACACGTTTTATGATGCATACAAAAATTGCACGGACAAACCACAATATACAAGTGCTTTGGTGAATGGCGAAAATGGAAATATTTAGTGTGCAATATTTCAACATCAAAAAACATGAATGCTCTGTTCAAAAGAAACTACTTTCGTTACATTTTCAACTTTTCGTTAAATTTTACGACATACAAATTTTACAAAAAAATCGTAAAATTGTAAAAGAGATATTACTAATAATAAAGGAAAAGAGTGAGGGAGAGGGAGCACCCAAAAAAACATCTGACCTTTGGTTGATGTGCAGAGGCAGGACTGGAGGGGGCGGCTGATAGGAGTGAGAGAGTGTGGGATATCGAGAGAGTGTCAGAGATAAAAAGAGACGAGAGAGTGGTCAGAGAAAGAGACTGAGCGTGCGAACCGACAATGAACTGCAGACGTAGAGAGCGTGGGATTTGAGGAGAGCAGGCGAGAGAGTGTGCTAAATCGAGAGAGCAGAGAGAGGAGGACTAAAAAGTATGGCACTTCGTGAAAGTGTCAGAGCAAGATTAAATGTGAGAACGGGCCTAGTGAGAAAACTGGATCAGGCTTTGCCGTGAGTGTAAGTATACATAAGTTTTTAGCTGTAACTTCTTGCTTATCGTTTGTCACTTGCATAAGACGGTTTCTTATATTTTATCACAAAGTACATTTGGGACAATTTCTTGTAATTTAGACGCGAATATTTTTTATGAAATTTTTACGAATTTTACGAGAAAATAAGTCGTAAAATTACGTTTTACGAAAATTTTACGAAAAATATTTTACGCACAGCCCTGATATGCACCCCCTTTCAGGAATGCAAAGGAGCGCAATCTTCCATCAACCGCATTCAACTGCGAGAGCTGCAACACGCTGTTCAACACGACCATAACAGTTAGCATAATCTTTCACCAAAGGGTACCAATAAGCTTATTTTTTAAGCTTCTGAAGGATTCAATCGAGGAGCTGAACAATAGAGCTGCTGATATTCTACAGTCCCGCACGATCGCCCTCCCTAAATGCGGGCCGCCGCGACATGATTCATGTCGCCTCATGTCGCATCCTTCTAAAATACTTTTAAAATATTTCATTAGCTGTGGTCATTGCATCATCAGATAAGATTAAGATCACCGTTGAAACGAATAAAATAGGTTAACTCTGGACAGAGTTATTGAAGGATAATGCCTGACGTGGTGCTGACCTTGCGAAAAAGATTTTTTAGCAAATGTGTTTAGAACGGTTTTTTCTCGTATTGGAAGTATTGTATTTGGAAGTATTGTAATTATTTCGCAAAATACACGAGAAAATACAAAAGAAAATCCGCAGAAAGCGCCCAAAAACTTGTGCGTGAGAAAATCGATTTCACAGGGTCAATGAAAAGTGCGGGAAATTCAAATTTGCAGGGATGGCGGTAGCAAATTCAGCCATGATCCTTCAATAACTCTGTCCAGAGTTAATCAATTTTATTCGTTTCAACGGTGATCTTAATCTTATCTGATGATGCAATGATTACAGCTAATGATATGTTTTAAAAGTCTTTTAGAAGGATGCGACATGAGGCGACATGAATCATGTCGCGGCGGCCCGCCTTTAGGGAGGGCGATCGTGCGGGACTGTATGTGTCGGTGCTTCCGCAAGATGCTGTTCAAAGTTCAAGAATATCGTGGAAGTCGTCGGCGCCGTAAAGGAGATGTTCAATGGATTTTATAACTACTCTAACCACTTTTTTTCATTTTATGTTGCCAATAATTTTAAGAAACGATGAATAAATAAATAAATAATTTATTATTTGAGAGATATCAAAAATATTGAATTGACTTATATCTTGTTAACTCGTATACGGTAGTTTTCGTGTAGAGACTCCCTTATGTTTTGAGTGCACTTCGTTGGACAGCGATATCAATCTTTATACACTCCGCAGTAAAATATAAAAGGATGAAATTAATCAATACGCAAAAAGTGAAAATATATAATTTTTAAGTTTAGAGATCGTTCATGGATTCTCTCAGCCCCCCTCTCATTGTCAGAATTATTGATAACATACTGTAGTGACGTGTGTGTCACTATGTATAAGTCTGTTGGGTAGAATGTGTGTCACCCTTGTATCCCTTGTGAATGAACAATAATAACTTGGAATGAATATATATTTATTATCAATTATTATTAGGATCTTAGGAATAGTTGGATAAGTTCGGCCTTTGGCCTTAGATCATAACTTTAGAAGGTTGTAGGATGGGTGGTAGAAGGGGCTGTAGTCGAGACGGGGCTCGTGTGGGCGTAGGCGATTACCTCAAACTTGGGTAATTAAACAATGAAAGAATAGGGCGATAGGTGACAAAACGAAAGTATAAAACAACAGTGAATGCAAGCGGGGAACGTGGAGAATGAAGTGGAAGTAGATGATGATTGGCTATTGCCAGCAGTGATGAAATAGGAAGATAATATGAAAGAATATTGGACTTGAACGTAGACTTGAATGAATTACATAATCATGATGAAATAGGAGATGAGTGAATAGCAGGATGAAGGTAGACTTATTAAGGCTCAGCAATATGAGATGGACTTACAGGGAAGTGATAGGCGCTAACGGGCAAAGATAAATAGGAGAAATTAAATGAAATAATAAAGTAAGAAGAGCGACGACGTGCCGCCAGTCAGCACGGGAGAGTTGAATGAGACTGACTTGGAGAAAATTGGAATTTAGAGCTGGGAGAGGTACAGTAGGATAGTGGGCCATTACAACATGCACATCATAGCGCGCGATTCAACTTGAATTCTACCGTATATTCTTTGGTCTATCATGAACTGATTATTCAAGCAAACTTGGATTATTTATTCTATTTTAGTTGCATTTGAGTAGCCGTTTCGCTACACTCCCCCCTTCGAGAAGGTGAACTCATAGGAGAAAGTTGAAATGAAAAATTCGTAGCCTTAGATGATAGGATAGAAGAATAGACTGGATACGGTAGGTGAATGAATGGTGATATGATGATTACTGTAGTTGTGTATACGGTATGACAGATGAATATGGATAATAGGTATTTGATGGGTCGGAGACTCCCTCCCCCGGGAGATGAAGAAGGATAGTTATTGATATTGAAATGGAATATGGAAATAGATAAGTTTGGGAGATGAATTGAGAAGAATGAATCAGTGAATGGGCGATACTGAATTTGCATCGACACCATGAAATCTCGGAGAGGCTGTGGAAACAGACTGCACTCGTCGACCCTTCATCATTTCAGTCTGATCCTTAGCATATACCATTCTATCTTTGAGTTCATTACTTGTTCTCAGATGATCGGTATTATGATTAGGATGAACATGAATAGATGAAGTATCGGATAATATTGATGAATCGGACTTGGATTCATTTGTCTCTATGGCTCGAATATGAAGTAAGATGGGATTATCTGTTGGTTCATCTTCGTCTGAATCATCATCGGATATATCGGATACATTGATTTGCATGAATTGTTCCATTTTCCGAATAAATGCGGGATCATCTTCTGGTCGGACATCGTCATCTTCGGATAGGATAGACAATTGATGAATGTTCAGTTGTTGTTCTTGACATACAACTTCCTTACTAGTTCCTCCCATAACGAGACCGAAAGCAGAATCATGTAGTCTTAGGCCACTTGGTAGGACATGAGTGGATAGATTATGAAGTATCGATAGGGTATCATCGACACCAAGGAGTAGTTGAGGTATTATAGAACCTTCTCGATTTGGATTATCAGCAAGTCGGAGTTTGTGCTTCTTGATATAGCCAACATCGGCTTCTCTGCTATTTTCAAACTAGTAGTTTACTTATCATTCAAACTAGCCGTAGACTTGCAAGTCTACGGCTAGTTAAACGTAAGTTTACTGAAAGTGGTGTATATACTGTAATGCATTTCGTCAAATATTCTTTCACTTCTAGTAAACTAGCCGTAAACTTCTAGTCTGTGACGTCACGTAAGCAAACTACTAGTTTGGAAATAACAGAGTTTGGATAGTCTACGAACTTGGATAGGACCAGTTACTGAACTGTCTATTACGACTGCTTTGATAGTATGAACATTCGGTGGATTGATTGAATCATTATTGATTGACTGTACCTTGAACTTAACAACATCGTAGGATTGAGCTTCCTTCTCGATGCCTGTAGCTAACGAAAGAGAGAGCTGCTTGGATCCAATCTTCTCGAGGTTCATCTTCTCTACGATGTCCTTTGAGATAAGAGTCATCTCTGCACCTGTATCGAGTAAGATATCGATTACTTGGGAGTTATGGCTCATATTAGGATCTATCGGATCTGTATGAAACTCTTGAGTTGGATCAAGGACAGCAGCTCTGACTGTGAGTAGTCTATGAGCATTGGAGATAGATTGGCTAGGCTTGGATGTTTGAGTAACTGCAAACTGTCCTGCTCTCTCAGGGCGTTGGATGTTCTTGAAACAGATAGAATCATGGTGAGGCCCTTGACAGATTGAGCATTGCATGCCACAGGTCTTGATATGATCGGATGATAGACAGAGTGGACATAGTTTCTTTTTCTCAACTATTTGAACTCTATCTTTAATTATTGGGACTTTTTTACATGAAGATGGATTGGGATGTTTTTCGCAATAGACACATTTCATATATTGAATGAATGGTTTATTTTCAGGAGGTTGGAATTGAGATTGATTTTGATTTTGATTGAATTGCTGTTCTGGATTGATATTGAATGATTGATTGTTATAAGGAGTGAAATGAGGATATGATTGATTATTATATTGATTGAATGGGGGTACGGTAGATGATTCATAACTGGGGAAATCGATATTTCTCTGTGATTGATACGATGGATTACGGTAGAATGAATTGATCTTGTTATTCGGTCTGATATCTCTGATCTCAGTGAACTCAGTTGTAGTTCCTGATGCAAGATCGAGTTGGATTTCAGATCGGATATGTTTGATTAGGTATTTGAGAGTAGCAATACACTCACAGAAATTTCGCTTATATTTAAGGGAATAATTCCCAGGCTAAGGACCCCAGTGGAATTATTCCCAGTCATATAAGGGAATTATTTCCCATACCTATAAGGGAATTATTGCCTTACATTTAAGGGATTTGAAATAGATTTAAACAATAAGAAAAATTGGCAAAGTTGATTCGCATTGGGTAGGAATCGAACCTACGAGGTTCGGATCGCTACACAACAGTCTTGCCACTAAGTCGTGTGGACATGTTTGGACTCTCATAAAACTTGATGATAGCTGTAGTCGGAAGCACTCATACATGCATTGGAAATCCCTTATATGTAAGGCAATTTGTTAAGGGAATAATTCCCTAGTAAAAAATGCCTTACATATAAGGCATTCTCAGCAGACCAGGGAAATATTCCCTAAGGGAATTGTAGGCGGAAAAAATCCCTAAGGGAATTTTCTGTGAGTGTAGCATCTTTGTTCTGATTCGCCTCATGCAGTTTTCTTCTGTACTGTGGGACGAATTTCTCAATGATCAATAGACATGATAGATGGGATTTTTCTCCTTCACCTTGGAGTTGTTGTACAAGAGCAAGTAGTTCTCGAGCTAGATCAATCTGATAATTGGGATAGTTGGACTTTGCCTTTGTTCTATGGATAGCTTGATAGACTTGGGATGACGTTTCCTCTTCATTACCGTATTCCTCCTCTAATGCTTCGAGAGCTTCTTTCAGATAGGAACCATCATTAGGATAGGGTTTGATCACCTTGAGAGCATCGCCCTCTAGGAATCCTTCCAGGTATAGATGTTTCTCAGTATCGATTAGATTGTCTCTCTTCATTATCAGGGATTGGAATAGTTTAATGAATGTTTTGTACTCGGCTCTATTGTATCCATTGAACTTTGGAATAGTCAGAGTAGGAAGAGGTACATGCCTAGGCTTAGTCACTGATGGACTCTCGGAAGCATCGAGGAATTCATCTTCTTCTTTGATAGATGTAGCAACACTCTTTATCTTTAGATTTCGGATGATAGTCTCGGAGTTGTTTTTGAGAGCCATTCTTACTATTGCTAGTTGTTTATCAACAAGTAAAGATAGATCGGATGGATCAAGACTTAGACCATTGTTGTCATATCCTCTTAGAATCATAGAGAATAGACCATCCTCTTGAGCTTTGACTTGAGGATCAGATATAGCATTGAGTTTGGATTCAAGAGAATTGGTTTGAGATTGAAGTATAGATAGATTTACTCGAATATCTATTTCAGATTTGTCTACTTCTACTCCTAGATCTTCATGATTAGACATAGATTTACATGATACAATGTTGATCAGATGTTGTTTCAGTTGTTCGAAATGAGCGATTACATTTACTCTAGCAGATTTGAGCTTATCATAATAGGACTTGTAGGTGCTTTGATTAGTATTCTTCATGACTGTTGCCTGCCACGCGGGTCTTGTTGAATACTAGTTGGATGATAATGATGAATAGAATGAACAATTGTTTGAATCGGAATAGGAACCTATATCGTCTGCGAAGTAGGAACTTATTTGGATTCGGATGATTTCAGGATAATATAGACGAAAGAAGTTGAATCGGAACTTGGACCTATATCGTCTGCGAAGTAGGTTTAGTTCGGATTCGGAATAGGAGTCAGCAATAGGACCTATATCGTCTGCGAAGTAGGACTATTGGACTCTGAAATAGTTGGATTATTAGACCGTATGCACCATGTAATGACGTTTGGTCACTATGTGTAAGACTATGGGTTGTAGGTGTGCTGTCACCCTTGTATCCCTTGTATAGACAACAAGAATAACTTGGAATGAATAGATATTTATTATCAATAATTATTAGGATACTTGGAAAGGTCGGCCTTTGGCCTTACAAGGGAACCATAATGCATTCCCGTGGCGATATGACTAGTGACATATACCATTCGAATCAGTATCCGATTCTGATAAGACACCGTTAATAAGCAATGTCAAAAGTTTAAGAGCTTCGAGAAAATCGATAATGAAAATCGCACAAATCCGAGCCAATTAAGATCAACTCGGCTTTGTACTCATATCTCACCGACCCTTGTGGTGTAGTGGATAAGGCGCTCGCATTTCATTTTGTAAGTACATGGTTCGATGCCTGGTATGCGATACTTTTTTTGCTGATTTTTTCAAGTTCAAAAGTTCAGATCTATTGTTTCATTGTTATCCTTTGTAGATCATTATCGATCGTCTGCTTAACCTCTGATTTCTTGCTCGCGCGCTTTTGTGTCTGCTTTTAAGGAGTTTCAGCTTCTGATTCGATATGTATCATGGCACAAATGCTAACGGCATAAAAAGTTTATTGCTTTTATTCAGTCTTCGAAAAAAATCAGCAAAAAAGTATCGCATACCAGGCATCGAACAATGTACTTACAAAATGAAATGCGAGCGCCTTATCCACTACACCACAAGGGTCGGGGGGATAAGAGCTCAAAGCCGTGTTGATCTTAATTGGTCCGGATTTGTGCGATTTTCATTATCGATTTTCTCGAAGCTCTTAAACTTTTGACATTGCTTATTAACGGTGTCTTATCAGAATCGGATACTGATTCGAATGGTATATGTCACTAGTCATATCGCCACGGGAATGCATTATGGTTCCCTTGTTAGATCATTACTTTGAAGGTTTGATAGGATGGGAAAGGCGAGACGGGGCTCGTGTCGGTTGGCGATTACCTCAAACTTGGGTAATTAAACAATGAATGTATAGGGCGATAGGTGACAAAACGAAAGTATAAAACAACAGTGAATGCAAGCGGGGAACGTGGAGAATGAAGTGGAAGACTGATAGGCAATTGCCAGCAGTGATGAAATAGGGCATAGAATATGAGAGAATGTTGGACTTGAACTTAGGCGTGAATCAATTTACATAATGATGACGAAATAGGTAAAGATCGAATAAGAGGATAAAGAGAAACTTGATTTAAATGAGCAAATAACTAGGCAGGAGATGGACTTAGAAAGAAGTGACAGGAATTAACGAGAAGTGATAAATATGAGTAAATTAATGAAATAATTAAAGTAGGAAGAGCGACGACGTGCCGCCAGTCAGCACGGGAGAGTTGAATGAGACTGACTTGGAGAGAATCAGAAATTGGAGCTGGGCAGAATACCGCAGGATAGTTGGGCCATTACAACCTGCGCATCATAGCGCGCGATTCAAATTGAATTCTACCGCATATTCTTTGGAGACTATGAACTGATTGTTTTTGGTAAACTCGGACTATTTATTCTATTTTAGTTGCATTTGAGTAGCGGTTTCGCTACAAGTGGATATGCAAATACTGCATAATCATGTAGGATACGTCGAACGACATCCACGGATGTTGTAACTTACGGGAGCGGTAGGTATGAAGTTAATGTTAACTGAAAACCGGGATACTGTTGATCGATATTCACGGATACTGTAAGGTGTGGGGTACAGTAGGTCGATATCATGGATTACTATAGCTTGCGATGTACTGTAGGTAAATTTTCAATCGCCCCTGTCTTGATATCCTGGTCATGTTAACCTCGACTTGGACCTGGTTAGAACACTTGGTCACGGTACGACTTGTAACCGAGTGCTGTAGGGTGCGTGATTCGATAGGTTAATATCTGCGGCTAGTGTGTGAATTGAGAGATTGTGGGTGGCGAAAATGACTTCAAATGATCTAGTAATTTCCAAGGGGATGAACCATACGAACGCATTAACGTATTTTTTTCGCAAGCCCCTCATTCTAAAGCGCATGAAAAACTTAATAGCATACTGGAAGAAGAGCACCTCCTTTTCCTAAATTTTGAGTTATTTGCTTCGAAGTGAAGCTCTGTTCAGAGACATTTTCATGGCCTCTGGTTTGTTTATAGCGATAGAGCAAGAAAAAAGAGCGGGGGTCACTCTTGTGACACTTTTCCGCTAAAACGCAGCAGAAGCGAGAAATTCATGCTCAAAGTTGGGAGTTCACCTTACCGAACTGGTGTATTGAACCCCAAAATGAAAATTGCTTAATGAGACTTTGGGTTCTGGTAGGACAGAGATGTCCAAAAATGGTCCTAACTCATTTCACCATTTTTGCTTCATTCCGAATAATATCCATTTTATCTCAATTCTCTCGTGACGGGCGTGATATAGGTCGTCCTTGAGCATAACATCGCTCTCTCCCTCTTCCTCTCCCTCGAGAAATCGGGTTAAAGAGAGAGGGAGAGGGAGATCGAATGCTCAAGGACGACCTAAATCATCAGCCTTACCACTAGAGACCGCCAAATGACTAGAGAAAGTGATATTTAAATGAGGGAGGTAATTGGTCAATCACCTCTCCTTTGTTATACTTTTCATTTTCATTTCTTGCCATAAGTTCAATCGGCTGCTCTCTCTCTCATTCTCTCTCAATGGTATTTCCTCTTTCCTCTATTCCTTATTCTATATATCAGCGTAAGCCGCTACGCATATGAGTCGGCCTTAATGTGAGTCGACTATAAATCGGGTTAAAGAGAGAGGGAGAGGGAGATCGAATGCTCAAGGAAGACCTAAATCATCAGCCTTACCACTAGAGACCGCCAAATGACTAGAGAAAGTGATATTTAAACGTCTATACTTGAGTCGAGAGGAGAACGCGAACAAGAATGGTAATAGATTTGCCAGTGACGGTATCGAACCATATACATTTCGATCGACAGTCAAACGCGTTAACCAGTCGACCAACTCGACGAATGAAATGCATGCAAATAAGAGCGACTATGAGTCATTGTGCGCAACTCATTGACGTTAGACTGGTGGATTGCGAGCAGGAGTGAGTGAAAATTGGCATAACATTCTGCAAATTTTACAACAACAAAGTTCGCTTCATTGATGCAAAACTTTTCGTCCATTTCATTCTTTCATCTTTCACTTCGACTCTTCGGTCGCTTCTAATATTTCTTTCAGCATGGTAAGAAATTGATGTACATCCGAATTAGTTTATCCTAAATATAATTTTCTTTTTTTTCATGTTCAGCATTTCAGGCTTTTTTGTTTTATTGATTTATCAACCGATCCCGCACGTTTAACAGCGCGAGCGGTAGACATGAGTTAATGCTAATTTAATCATGTGTAATATGATAGATCTGTATCCGCGATCACTGTGAGGTTCGGGATACGCTTGGTCTACATCCGCAGTTACTAAAACGTGCGGGCTCGGCTGGTTATTCAATTAAACAAAACAACAGCCTGAAATTCAGAACATGAAATGTTTGTCTTGAGGGATATAAAAAGAATAAAAGCGATAACCAATGCATGATGAATCTGTAAAATTATATTTAGGATAAAGTAATTTGTACATACATCAATTTCTTATGATTCTGAAAAAAAACGTTAGAACCCGAAGAGTCGAAATAAAAGATGAAAGAATTAAATGTAACGTTTGTGGAACGATAGTATATCAGGGACTACTATAGCTTGCGACTCTGTAGAAAAAAAAATTTTCACTTCTCCAGTCAAGATAACGTGTTAACCTTGTATTGGTCACGACTTGGTTAACTAGTTCCTCTTTCATTCCTATTTCACTTTTCTCGTGTTGTAACAACAACCGGTCTCTTTGCTCTTTCGAAGAACGAGAGAAGAGAGAAGTGGTGGCCGAGTGGGTCTTATCTCAAAATCCTTTGCTTGTATGTTCAATTCTTTCAAGATGATTTCTTTTTTGCTATTTTTTCAAAGCATGAAATCAAAAATTTCTTCACAACAAAAGAATAGTAACATTTTTTGAATATCTGGGTACAAAGATATCATCACCCTCTCCCTCTCCCTCTCCCTCTCCCTCTCCCTCTCCCTCTCCCTCTTGATCGTCTTCACTCGCATCCCTATTGCCTTTTTGTCCTGGTAAGCATATGCAAATATCTCGACGCCCAGGAGTCGCAAGGAAAAATAGTCAATAGAAAAACTTCTTATCTTTTGGAGACCTATCGAATGGCCTATGTTTCATCCGGGAAGTCTATGTTCACTCTTTAGCCACGGACGCCCATGCATATCATCCGCCCACGGTCCCTAAAAAACAAATCCATCTCTTTCAGTATTATCCGCATAAAATGTACTCGCACAATTTCCTTGCTACTGCTGCTAAACGTAGAAATATTCCCTCCGAGTGTTCTCTCTGATGTACGTAATATTTCGGTTGGATTCTCTCTCTAAGCAAAGCAATTTATTTTGGCTGTGGCTGCCTACTCTCGTACCAAATAAACAAGTGTATTTTTTAAATAATATTTTATACATACGTAGTTAAACAATTTTTTTATCTGGCTATACAGTACAACCCGGTCGTGTTTTATACACATTCTGCGCTGCGCTCCTCTACGGGGCGCATTTGGTCGCATCACTCATTTCCATTGCGTATGACTATTTTTGAATTCTCAAAGTCTTAAGAGACAGGCTCCGTAATTATTTACCATTTTGAGCATTCCCCGGAAATTTCCCCTAGCAAAAGGATTCAGGCCTCCATGCTTTCATGGTGGAAGGCTTGGCTCATATTTGCAAAAGTGTAGTGAGTGAGGCATTCGGTCTCAAACGCGGCCAACGGCAAAATTCCAAAGTCGAAAAAATGGCAAACTTCGAAAAATCATATTTTGCGAATGAAACCAGTTAGCCTCGATATTGTTTCACGGTATAGTTGGTCACCTCAAATGTGCGTAGAAACACTAGGAACATCGAATTGTGGACGTCTACAAACACGTTTTTCAGCATTTCCGCGAGGTTTTGACCCAGTCAGTATCAATTGACCGGAAGTTCCTAAAGCACATAAAATAGCACACACGATTCTGCGCTAATAAAACACAATTTCAAACGAATCGAGATTATTTCAGTATTTAAAAAAATCAAAATGTGCTTTTTTAAATACTGAAATAATCTTGATTTTTTTGAAATTGTGTTTAATTAGTGCAGAAACGTGTGGGCTATTTTATGTGCTATGGGAATTTCCGGTCTATTGATATGGAGAGGGAGAGGGAGAGGGAGAGGGAGAGGGAGAGGGAGAGGGAGAGGGAGAGGGAGAGGGAGAGGGAGGGAGAGGGAGAGGGAGAGGGAGAGGGAGAGGGAGAGGGAGAGGGAGAGGGAGAGGGAGAGGGAGAGGGAGAGGGAGAGGGAGAGGGAGAGGGAGAGGGAGAGGGAGAGGGAGAGGGAGAGGGAGAGGGAGAGGGAGAGGGAGAGGGAGAGGGAGAGGGAGAGGGAGAGGGAGAGGGAGAGGGAGAGGGAGAGGGAGAGGGAGAGGGAGAGGGAGAGGGAGAGGGAGAGGGAGAGGGAGAGGGAGAGGGAGAGGGAGAGGGAGAGGGAGAGGAGAGGGAGAGGGAGAGGGAGAGGGAGAGAGGGAGAGGGAGAGGGAGAGGGAGAGGGAGAGGGAGAGGGAGAGGGAGAGGGAGAGGGAGAGGGAGAGGGAGAGGGAGAGGGAGAGGGAGAGGGAGAGGGAGAGGGAGGAGAGGGAGAGGGAGAGGGAGAGGGAGAGGGAGAGGGAGAGGGAGAGGGAGAGGGAGAGGGAGAGGGAGAGGGAGAGGGAGAGGGAGAGGGAGAGGGAGAGGGAGAGGGAGAGGGAGAGGGAGAGGAGAGGGAGAGGGAGAGGGAGAGGGAGAGGGAGAGGGAGAGGGAGAGGGAGAGGGAGAGGGAGAGGGAGAGGGAGAGGGAGAGGGAGAGGGAGAGGGATAGGGGAGAGGGAGAGGGAGAGGGAGAGGGAGAGGGAGAGGGAGAGGGAGAGGGAGAGGGAGAGGGAGAGGGAGAGGGAGAGGGAGAGGGAGAGGGAGAGGGAGAGGGAGAGGGAGAGGGAGAGGGAGAGGGAGAGGGAGAGGGAGAGGGAGAGGGAGAGGGAGAGGGAGAGGGAGAGGGAGAGGGAGAGGGAGAGGGAGAGGGAGAGGGAGAGGGAGAGGAGAGGAGAGGGAGAGGGAGAGGGAGAGGGAGAGGGAGAGGGAGAGGGAGAGGAGAGGGAGAGGGAGAGGGAGAGGGAGAGGGAGAGGGAGAGGGAGAGGGAGAGGGAGAGGGAGAGGGAGAGGGAGAGGGAGAGGGAGAGGGAGAGGGAGAGGGAGAGGGAGAGGAGAGGGAGAGGGAGAGGGAGAGGGAGAGGGAGAGGGAGAGGGAGAGGGAGAGGGAGAGGGAGAGGGAGAGGGAGAGGGAGAGGGAGAGGGAGAGGGAGAGGGAGAGGGAGAGGAGAGGGAGAGGGAGAGGGAGAGGGAGAGGGAGAGGGAGAGGGAGAGGGAGAGGGAGAGGGAGAGGGAGAGGGAGAGGGAGAGGGAGAGGGAGAGGGAGAGGGAGAGGGAGAGGGAGAGGGAGAGGGAGAGGGAGAGGGAGAGGGAGAGGGAGAGGGAGAAAACTAGCAATTATTTTCCCTTTCGGTCCAAATCCATGAACGCATCTGTCTCTCTCATTTCTTTCTATCTTTGTATTTTCATTTGTTTTCTTTCTCTCTCTTTTTCTCTCGTTTCAATTATTCGTATTCATTTTCAGGTTCGTTCTTTCTGGTAAGCAGTATCGAGTAGCTATTGATTCGTTCCATTAACTTCTGCCCTACTCACACCGCTTATTGTAACAAATATCAAGGATGATTATCCTTTTCAATATCTTAATGTTGGGATTTATTCCATCATTGTCACTTGCTGCACCTTCTTCACTCTTCTCAACTTCTTGCAATGAGTCTTCTCACTTTGATTGTCTGGATGCATCCACTCCATGTATCCCACTCGAGTGGCTATGCGACAATGTCCATGATTGCCCCAATGGACGTGTGAGTTTCTTTTACTTTTCAATCGATAATTGATGGTTATTAATCAATAATTGATGAATATTCGGGGGGGTGACATTTCAGCAACCGACATTTCGGCAACCGACATTTCAGCAACCGCATTTCAGCAACCGACATTTCGGCAACGGAGCATAACTCGGTTCGTAGGGGTCATAGAAACTTGGGATGGGTATCATTGTGATCACCATCAGTAACACTACCGTAAGCTACCGTAACCCAGTTCGGTGGGTCAGATCAAGTTCGGTGGGTCAGATCGGGGTATAACTCGGTTCGTAGAGGTCACAGAAACACGAGCTGGGTATCAATGTGATCAGCATCAGCAACACTACCGTAATCTACCGTAACCCAGTTCGGCTGGTCAGATCAAGTTCGGTGGGTCAGATTTCACAAAAATGACGGAACAGCCACTACTTGTGCGAAATCATTATCAGCAATTGCAAACTACAGTAATCTACCGTAACCCGGTTCGGTGGGTCAGATCAAGTTCCGTGTGTCAGATTTAACTAAAAATTGTCGGAATGGCCACTACGTGTGCATTATCATTATGAGCTATTGCAAACGACCGTAATCTACCGTAACCCGGTTCGGTGGGTCAGATAAAGTGCGGTGGGTCAGATTTCACTTCTAACTGTCGGAATGGCCACTACGTGTGCGTTATCATTATGAGCTATTGCAAACGACCGTAATCTACCGTAACCCGGTTCGGTGGGTCAGATCAAGCTCGGTGGGTCAGATTTCACTTCTAACTGTCGGAATGGCCACTACTTGTGCGAAATCATTATGAGCTATTGCAAACTACAGTAATCTACCGTAACCCGGTTCGGTGGGTCAGATCAAGTTCGGTGGGTCAGATTTCACTAAAAATAGTCCAAACGATTACTATGCGCTTAGTATGATTATGAGTTATTGTAAATTACCATTTGGACACTTTTTAGTGAAATATGACACATCGCACTTGATCTGACCCACCGAACCTGGTTACGGTAGTTTGCAATATCTCATAATGATATCGCACACGTAGTGGCCATTCCGACAGTTAGAAGTGAAATCTGACCCACCGAACTTGATCTGACCCACCGAACCGGGTTACGGTAGATTACGGTAGTTTGCAATACGTCATAATGATTTCGCACAAGTAGTGGCCATTCCGACAGTTACAAGTGAAATCTGACCCACCGAACTTGATCTGACCCACCGAACCGGGTTACGGTAGATTACGGTCGTTTGCAATAGCTCATAATGATAACGCACACGTAGTGGCCATTCCGACAATTTTTAGTTAAATCTGACACACGGAACTTGATCTGACCCACCGAACCGGGTTACGGTAGATTACTGTAGTTTGCAATTGCTGATAATGATTTCGCACAAGTAGTGGATGTTCCGTCATTTTTTTGTGAAATCTGACCCACCGAACTTGATCTGACCCGCCGAACTGGGTTACGGTAGATTACGGTAGTGTTGCTGATGCTGATCACATTGATACCCAGCTCGTGTTGCTATGCCTCTACGAACCGAGTTATGCCCCGATCTGACCCACCGAACTTGATCTGACCCACCGAACTGGGTTACGGTAGGTTACGGTAGTGTTACTGATGGTGATCACAATGATACCCATCCCAAGTTTCTATGACCCCTATGAACCGAGTTATGCCCCGTTGCCGAAATGTCGGTTGCCGAAATGTCGGTTGCTGAAATGTCGGTTGCTGAAATGCGGTTGCTGAAATGTCACCCCCCCGAATATTCAGGACGAGTTGAATTGCCGTTATTCCTACTTCTGCCCCGATCGGGTGTTAATGTGTGGAGATGACGAGTGTGTTCATCAAAGCTTCAGATGCGACTCAATGGTATACACAGAGAGCAAACTTACCCAAATATGGGGTAATCGTTACCCAACAACGTGTATCGGGGTATTTGTTTGCCCATATTCGGGGTATTCTGATTACCCATGCATTTTGGAGAGAAAGATTACCAATTATTTTGTTAAATTGGCAAGTACATTATAGTCGAATGTTAGTTATATCGGTACATCCCGTTAGTTACCCTTTTCCGATCTACCCTTTCCCCTTTATTTTCATCTAATTCGTTCTCGCCATAAAGACTGCGTAAGGCTGCATTCAACATTTGGGGTAATCGTTTGCCAGGGTAATGGGGTGGATAATTTACCAGGTATGTATGCTCTCACTGTCAGTGTAGTAGTATTTCATTACTGTATTCCTATTCTATTCGACGTTTCGCACCCAGAAAAAAATGTGTAAAAAATCTACACTACCTTTTAATGTGTTCTAGTGAACACATAATATCACGCCTGTCACGAGAGAATCGAGCTGAGAATGGGAAAAAAGCAAAAATGGTGAAATGAGTTAGGACCATTTTTGGACATCTCTAGGCATGCCCTACCAGAACCCAAAGTCTCATTGTTCAATTTTCATTTTGGGGCTCAATACACCGGTTCGGTAAGGTGAAGTCCCAACTTTGAGCACGAATTTCTCGCTTCTGGTGCTTTTTAGCGGAAAAGTGTCACAAGAGTGACCCTCGCTCTTTTTTCTTGCTCTATCGATCTAAACAAACCAGAGGTCATGAAAATGATTCTAAACAGAGCTTCACTTCGAAGCAAATAACTCAAAAATTTAGGAAAAGGGGGTGCTCTTCTTCTAGTATGTTATGAAGTTTTTCATGCGCTTTCGAATGAGGGGTTTGCGAAAAAAATACGTTAATGCGTTCGTATGGTTCATCCCCTCGGAAAATTCCTGATGATTTGAAGCCATCTTCGCACAAGTACAATCTCTCGTTTCACACACTCTCTCGCCCATTCCTTTTTATTTCATTCCATACCATTCTACACCGCACGGTCTCGAGCACGCGGTGCGGAATGAAACATATGATTGTCTCCCTTTCTCTTCCCTGTATTTCTTTCACTCACCGGCGAGAGAGTGTGTGAATCGAGAGATTGTGGTTGGGCGAAAATGACTTCAAATCATCCGGAAATTTCCCAGGGGATGAACCATACGAACGCATTAACGTATTTTTTTCGCGCACCCCTCATTCGAAAGAGCATGAAAAATTTAATAGCATACTGGAAGAAGAGCACCCCCTTTTCCTAAATTTTTGAGTTGTTTGCTTCTAAGTGAAGCTCTGTTCAGAATCATTTTTATGACCTCTGGTTTGTTTAGATCGATAGAGCAAGAAAAAAGAGCGGGGGTCACTCTTGTGGCACTTTTCCGCTAAAACTCACCAGAAGCGAGAAATTCGAGCTCAAAGTTGGGACTTCGCATTACCGAACCGGTGTATTGAGCCCCAAAATGAAAATTGAACAATGAGACTTTGGGTTCTGGTAGGGCATGCCTAGAGATGTCCAAAAATGGTTCTAACTCATTTCACCATTTTTCCTTTTTTCCCATTATTTTCATTTTTAGCTCGATTCTCTCGTGACAGGCGTGATATTGTTCTATAGAACTCCATGTGCACCTTGTTTCCAATTTACACTCCTATTTACAATTTACTTTACAATTAAATTAATTAATTAAATTTAACTAATTAACATTATTTAATTATTATATTATAATATTATTTAATTAATTATTTAATTAATTTAATTTACACTATTTACTGTTAATTAGAACACATCGGGGATTACATTTCCACTCGGAACACCTTTGGGTGTTCATTTTAACACTTCATTTTTCTGAGTGCAGCAGGATTGCTCGGATGGCGCAGATGAGAAAGGATGTCACGAGATGTATGAGATCATGGACAAGCATCGAGGTATGGATTGATTATATTTATTGATTGACTTTATTCATTGAATATTTAGTCAGTACTCAAACTCTATCATCATCATCATTATTCTACTCTTCAACTTCTCGTCCCCGTGTAGCTCCTCCCGTCTGCAGTGAGAAGGAGTTCTCGTGTAAAGTTGGACAATGCATCGAGATGGATGCTCGTTGTGATGGAATTGAAGTATGCTCACATATGGATTGTTCAGATTGTATTACTATAGCAAATATCGATTGATTGTAGGATTGTCCCCTCGGCGACGATGAGATCGGCTGTGGCGAAAGCTTGGCTAAGACGAGTTAGTGAATGATTATCGATTATTGATCTTTGATCTTTGATCTTTGACTTCGTTTTACAGTGACATGTAACTCTGGATTCCAACAGTGCGGAGATGAGAAAATGTGCATCCCTACGACTTGGGCATGTGATGGAGAAGAGGATTGTGTTGATGGAACCGATGAGGTGGGTGAAGAGATCAAAAGATCAAAGATCAAAGATCAATTTGAATACTTTTAGGCTCACTGTGAACGGTTTAGTGGAGAGATCATCCGTCGACAACTTGAAAATGGAAAGGTATGCGAACAAATATTTTTGTCTTCAAATCAAGTTTGCGCTGAACGCGGCTAATATTTATACTTTTGCTTGAAAATGTACAGTACCGTGCAAAAGTCTGGCCCCAAAATTTGAATCGCTATAACTTTCTTCGCACTTGACCGATCGGCTCCCGGTTTGTTTTATTAAATAGTGTAACTATTGGAGAAAATTTGTATATGTTATTGATTATTGCCTATGATGATGAAATGATTTCATCATTCTTGAAATGCCGAGGTGCGATCGTAAAAATAGGTTTATTCTCAGGTAGATTTTTTCTATTAGTCCAATTTTTTGTGAGGAACTAACAACTATCAGTGAACATTTTAAGCCATTAACCTCGTTGGTTGCACACCGCTCCGAGGAATTAGCTAATTTCACCTGGCCCATTAAAATTTCGTAAAAATGACATAACTCAGTCTGTAGTTGAGCTACGGGCCGCAGATTTGACAAGTATTATCACATGGCCATAGGGCATCAACATGCTAATTTCAGAAGGATTCCGCTTCTTGAAGAGAAATTTCGAAAAAAATCCCAAACCATATTTTGGGCATACGGTATTTCCCAGCCGGTTTTTCTAAAAATCTAAATATTTGGTATGATGTGCCCAAACATCTACCTAACACATCTACAAAGTGGCGAGATTACAGGAGTTCAGTTACGACTTTGCCCATAAAAATACCATTGAAAGTCAAAGTGGACGGAACCTAATTTTGTTCGTTATGGAGAATTATTACGGGTCTATAACCCAGTATTTCATATCAATTTCGATCGGATTTTGAACCAAGTGTTTAATAAGCACATTTCCTACAAGTATCCTCAATTTAGTTCCACTATTGAACATTCCACCTTTTTTATCTGTCGCTTTTCTCGCAAAATTCCACTTTGACTGTCAATGGTATTTTTATGGGAAAAGTCGTAATTGAACTCCTGTAATCTCGACACTTTGTAGATGTGTTAGGTAGATGTTTGGGCACATCATGCCAAATATTTAGATTTTTAGAAAAACCGGCTGGGAAATACCGTATGCCCAAAATATGGTTTGGGATTTTTTTCGAAATTTCTCTTCAAGAAGCGGAATCCTTCTGAAATTGGCATGGAGGTGCCCAATGGTCATGTGATAATACTTGTTGAATCTGAGGCCCGTAGCTCAACTACAAACTGAGTTATGGTATTTTTACGAAATTTTAATGGGCCAGGTGAAATTAGCTAATTCCTCGGAGCGGTGTGCAACCAACGAGGTTAATGGCTTAATATGTTCACTGATAGTTGTTAGTTGATCACAAAAAAATTG